>OU452233.1:2921914-3496914 GCA_911728455.2 Marthasterias glacialis | reverse complement strand
CTGCACTTCTGGTTGGAGTCGGGACAAGCTTCATTGTCATGCAATAAGCTCCAAGGAAATAAAATGTAAGTTCAAGAGGTTTAATATTTACATCTGGGGAAATATTATTTTGATTTTTACCCTTTTACACCGATGTGATAGTCACGTTAGTTTATAACTTTGTTTCATTCATTGCAGAGAAGTGAAACATTGTGGCATCCATCTCACGGTCAGTGGCGTAGCCGGGGGGGGGGGGCAAAGGGGGAAAGTTGCCCCCTGTGCCGAACATCTTTTTCCCTGCTTGCCCCTGCTGTCAGCCTCTGGACACCGTGAGATTTGCTACAATCGGGCATTTTGACTGAAATTGCTCCCTCCGCAAATATCACTCTTCGTCCATTCAAAGTCAGTAACTAAACCGAGGCGAGAACAGAATTTGTCCGTTTACCCCTTCTTACGAAACAGCAATGTGTGCAAGAATCATATGCCACGGTGTGATGGTGTGATCATGAGGGAGGAATGTTTCTTTCCTCCACGGTGATGAAGAGACATAATAGCTGTTCTTAACCGGATTTGTCATTCACATTTTCGAGACACTGATTGTTTTCTCTTTTAGCAAGTCATGTGAGATGTGTTTACCAAAGAGTAAAACGTGTTAAAGCATTCCACACAGGTCCATGTGCAATTATTTGGTAGGCGCGTTTCAACTCGCAAATTTAATTATGGACCTCTCCGTGGACCCGCCGTGGTGTTGCAGAATGTTTTTCAAAGGATCAAAATTCTCAGACGGTTGTATACAATTTAATTAAAATAAAGAGCCGTTAATAATGGTAAAGGGGTTGAAAGTAAGCGCAGGTACGGTATGCAGCTGCTGTCTGTAGGGTTTTCCCAACTATTTTATAATCCATGATAATAATATCTATCAGGGTTTTTATTATTCTTTTATTGGATCGGCTTTTAATTGTTTTTTGTTCACAGCAACGGACTGAGAGAAGTCTACGATGATGAAGCGTGCAAGAAGTCAACATCTTTGCTGCGTCACTACGGGTGGAAAGGGATCCGTGCCGGAATGTGCCTGCGGAATGCCAATGGAATCGCAACCCTCCGTGGAGTGACGCAGTCTAACCTGGTAAAGTGACGGACACCCTAATCTAATAACATCTACACGTATAGAGTACACAAGCTATAATACGTAGATTGATACACATAAGTGACCAAAGACTTTATTGACATTATCTTGACTTTAGTGAAAGCTTATGCAAAAGACGGTAGATTTACACTTCATGTATGAATCAAAACATACTCATTCTGTAATCTGCTTCAGAGGCGTAAATACTGGGCCATTTCATGGATGGACCCCCACAAAAATGTATTGAGCCATTCATTAATTTGTACAATTTTTCGATCTCATGGGGGGGGGGGGCCTCAGGCCTCATGCCCCCTCTGCCCCGCCCCTCTGGTTTCAATTTCCAAATCGATTTTTCGCATTGTGGTGTATAACAGTGACATGGATGGGGCTCGGATACCCCGTATAATTTATAATACGCTTTGTTTTTTTTCTGCAGTCCGAAGTTGCCACTGTCGCAATGATTTTCAATGGGAATTTTGCTTTTCTTTGAATCGATTCCAAAAAAGGAATCCTTAAAAAAAAAGATTTCTTTTCGAGGTTGGCAATTCTGGACTGCAGAAAAAAAAATGCACCACGTACACACAGGGCTCCAAACGTCAACAAAAATGAGTTACATTCTGAACATGATGCGCAGTAATACATTATTGGAAGACGGGCTGCGAGTGTTATGTTACAGGAACACGGGATTTGGAAACCAGAGGGGTGGGGCAGAGGGGGCTGAGGCTTGAGCCCCTCCCCCGGAACCCCCCCCCCCCCCCCCCCCCATGAGATCGAAAAATTGCACAAATTAATGAATGGCTCAATACATTAATAGCCCCAAAATAAAATGAAACAATAACACGAAATAAAATAATAATAACATTTTTTTAAATGTGTTTCCCCCCGCAAAATCCCCCCCTGCCAATGAAAATGTCTGGTTACGCCACTGATTCAGAACGCAAACATCAAGTTCATTTGTTGATGCAGAAATAAAAAAAAATCAGGAAAATGATTTTAAGAATAGCTTTTGGAAGGGAGAATTCGTAGTGTTTTGACCGCGTGAGGGCGTGTGTGAACTAATTTTACGTGATGCAAAACAAGTAAAACTAACTGTTTTTCCATCGTTGTTATTATTTTTAAATATTTATTTGGTTATTGAAACAAAAAACAAAATACAGGCATTCAAAATAAGATAGAACTGTAATTTTGTGATGCAAGGAAATTAACTGTTGAAAGCGCCCTCATGCGGTCAAAAATACGGTCAATATTGGGAAGTTCAGATAAACATGGGTAATTATTTGAGACAAGATAATATTGACTACCAACAAAAATGTGCTATATAAGGGACTTAGCAGCGTACAATGGATCCAACTTGGAGACTATTCTTCAATTGTGTTTTTATTTGTTTTTTTTTCTTCTTTTTTCTTAATCCATACAGCAAATAGCTACAGGTCACGATCACGTCACGTTCTAACGTTATTAAAGAACAGTTACTGTGTGACGGCACAAACGCCACATTGTACCAGTAGAACAGCTAAAACTCTGAAATCATGTGAAGATTTTTTTTGAGACATTGATTTTTCCCAAACGAAATTCCTAACGTGCGGACGACATCTAATGAGATTTTTTATTAATGGCACATCGGCAGATCTGATATTATCTGAAATAACTATGGCAGCGGCTTTTGACAATGAAAGTTCTTCTCTCACGGACATGGATTTATGCGCAAACGGAGACATAGAAAAAACGATCAAGGAAATGGACGGCAAAGTTTGTAATCTTGAAGGAGGTGAGACAGAGGCCGCAGAGACATCATCCCTGTCAGTTTCACGTTTTAATTCACACTGTGACAGGAGCAGTGTCCCAAGCATCCTCGTTTCCGGAATTGATTCTGATGACATAACAAACACCAAGCCTCCGGACAGTATTAACCCAACACACGCTTCTGGGGTTGATGATGCAGCATGCAAGAGCTCTGGGAACGACGTAGACGACAGTGAATGGTCAGTTATCCATCACCCGCACTTGGCTGCTGAGTTACTCGCAGTGCTGAGTGCCATGCGAGATGCTGGGGACATGACTGATGTGAAACTCAAAGTAGGCCCAAGCACTACGGCTGGGCAGACTACCGCGATCCCGTGTCACCTGGCCGTGGTTTGTGCTGGAAGCCCCTTACTGGCATCCGCCATACTTGAGGATTATGGTGATATCCATGAGAACAAACCAAGTTGCAGACAAATCCTTCATGTGCAGAGACTGAAACCAGAGTTGCTACAGATCATCGTTGACTTCATTTACACGTCCAAGCTGCAGATCACAACACAAAATGCACAAGAACTACTCCAGCTATGCTTCAACAAAATCCCCTTCCTCGGTAAATCAGTGGGGTTTGCTTGCAGCGAGTTCCTGGTCGGCCAGTTCTCATCCGAGACTGAGAGTGAGACTTCTTCGACGAGCGCCATCGCGTCCTCTGGTCTGTCCACGGAAGACGAGACGCAGTCTTGCCAGTCGTCGACTCTCTCATCGGGCCAGGAAACGTTCTTCCACGAGTACAACTACCCACTGGATATCCTGCACATGTTGAACGAACAAAGACACAAAAACAAGTTTACAGATCTCATCCTGAAAATTGAAGGACAACCTTTCCCGTGCCACCGAGCTGTATTGGTGGCGCTTAGCCCGTATTTTCGCGCAATGTTCTCGTCATCTATGCGCGAGGTGCGAGAGAAGACTGTCACACTGAGTGATTTGAAAGCTGACATAGTTTCCCGCCTTCTGGATTTCATCTACACGTGCAAATTGCGCATTAATGAGGAGACAGCTCAGATGATGTTGGAGACGGCCTGTTTCCTTCAGCTCACACCGGCCGTAAGTGCCTGTAGTCAATTCCTCAAGGAGCACATGGTGACAGAGAACTGTCTTGGGATCCTCGGCTTCGCCAAGCTTTACAGCTGCTCACAGCTCTACGAAGACGCCATGGCCTGTGCTCTCACCAATTTCAAAGAGGTAATCACCGGCGAGGAGTTCTCAGAGCTCCCCGATGATATTTTAGCGGCGTTCATCATGGACGACAGGCTAAACGTGAAGACGGAGGAGACCGTCTTCGAAGCGGTCATGCAGTGGGCGAGAGTCGACATCGAACACCGGCTACTCAAGCTGCCTCGCGTCCTGGCCCACGTTCGGCTACCCCTGGTCGATCCGGTATACTTCCGAGACTTCGTGGAGACGGAGCCACTACTGAAGGGGTGTCAACAGTGTTGGGAGCTTGTCACCACGGCGAAGAGATTGAGGGAACTATCTGGTAGAGGGCAGCATATCAATGATCCCAATTTGAAACTACGCTTTTCGATGACGACTCAGGTGAGTGCAGATATTAAACATGATCGTGGTTGTCAAAAATATCAAAGTTTTCATGAGGTCTCATTCTTAATAATTGTTGCGATTTGCATAATTCATTCCACGAGTAACGCAACCCTACACTGTGTATCCGCATAATATAAATCAATATTCTAAAGTTATCATACAAAAGAAACAAAACTGATGAGACCAGTGAATAGAAAACAATGAAAGCAGGCGCGTTTGGAACGTCATTCTAAAGACTTGCACATTTTAGTTCTTTATCATAATTTCCTATCTCAGTGTTGTCCTTTTCCCCGCCGAACTATCAGGTAATAGTTATTGTAGGCGGCTACGACGACAACCAGAAGTGGGTCCGTGACGTCCGGTGTTTCAACCCACGTGACGAGTCTTGGCACACGCTCGCGCAGTTCCCCGGTCGCAACCAGCGCTTCGCCACCGCCGCTGTGGACAACGACATCTACGTCATTGGCGGCCAGGCTGATCATGGCGACAGCATGTCCGAGACGTTGTCTGACGTCTGGCGCTACGACTCCATCACAGACACGTGGAGTAAAGTCGCAGGCATGAACAAACCACGTCACGGACATGGCATCGCCGTCGTGAATGGCAAGATCTACGTGGTGGGCGGGAAGATGGGCTGGGCGAAGAAGTTCAACGACATCGAGCGGTACGACCCAGCGTCCAACATCTGGGCCTGCGTGACGCGTATCAAGGGAAGCTATCTGGAGAAGCCCGTGGCAACTTCCCACGAAGGGAAGCTGTACGTCAATGGGTATTTCTTCCGGGACCCGGACATCATCCACTGCTACGACCCGTATGATAACTCCTGGTCGCCCATGTACAGCTTTCAGCGTGTCCAAGGCGACGCAATCGAGACAGCCGTGGTGCTAGACGAGCACATCTACTTCCTTGTGTACCGTGGATACGACAACTACGTCGTCATTTTCAACCCAGCGACATGTGAGCGAGTGAAGGGTGGTTGCAAGATGCCGGATGGGAAGTATTTGTACTCGTACGGGGCAACCGTCTTGGGGGACAAGATCTTCGTTGCCGGGGGGAGTAAACTGGATGCCAGCATCAATGTGCCTTATATACAGTGTTACGACCCAGCGCTTGATGTGTGGGGCGTGGTGGCGACGATGCCACACCCACTTTCCGAACATGGATGTGTCACCATTGAGAAATACATGCCGCCTTCAAATTCCACTTAAAAAAAAAATAATCGAATCTGCTCCGTGCTCTTTGGCGCCCTCATGCGGTGACAATGAGATCGTCTTGGCTATTTTCTCCAGAATAATTATGTTTACTCTGATTGTGCTACGTCATTTTGTAAGGGTGTATTACAAAGAGTAAGGGTAAGGGTGCATTATGTTGACATACTATTTTAACACCGTCAAAAGACATACTACGAACAACGAATTTTATTGGCATGCAAAGTTTTAGTCTGTTGCCTGTAAAATATGCGGAAATTACTCTAAAGGTTGTTTAAAATTTCAAAGGCTTCCAAACTAAACTTGTAGCTCATTTTTCACCTTCATAACATTAAACCAAATGTAGAGTAAAGTGTAGTATGTATTATTTGAATGACTGAAAAATAGTTCGAAGGTAACCGATTTCGTTAATAATGCAACAGGGCCATTTTTCTGTTCAGTGGAATGAGTCTTGGATGAGACCATTGGGGCCAAGGGGTGCACCACACTCAAAAGAGAGAAAATCATGCACCAAGTTTCAGGAATAAAATGTAAACCCACAACTTTTTCTGTAAATCAAAGATTTGAAGGTCATGGCTTTTTTTGGAGTTTTGAAAAATGGTCAAAGATTGTCTCCCTGCGGGGTTGTTGTCTTTCAACCTGGAGCATTTTGGTACACTAGCCTCTTAAATGGCCCCTTTTTGTTAAAAAAAAAAGAAGTGTGGAAGGCCATTTTTTCAAGATGGAGTCTGGCGAGTTGACTCGTTCAGGGGTCTTTTCATTTTGGGCGAGCCTAGATATCAAAAGTTGATCGGCTAATCTACTAAAAGTTGAATAGAACAGCGAAGTGTAGTTGTCAAAAAATATATTTGAATTGTTTTCAAGAGGATATAAGAGACTTTTCAATATTTTTAAAGTATGTTGTCATCTTTAGCATTTAGCATTGGTTGCTATGGGAAGCTAATTAGTTTGATGCACAAGCGATGGTAGTCCGACAAAGGGCGACCTCAACCGGCCGTGTGCAGGCACGTGCAAGAAATTGTCGAAAAAAGGCCCGTTCAGACATGGCCTTTAGGAGACTTTGGGACGATAGGTGGCAGCAGACTTACCAGGTAAATTTCCATTGTTTTACACAGCTCCGTGCATGCACACATTTCTGATAGCAATGGATTTACCTGGTAACTCTGCTGCCACCTAGCGTTCCAAAACCATCTCATTGATTTCCTTCGTGAACGGAAATGCCGCTAAAAATAGCACTGCAATCTGGGCCCAGTTTCAAATTTTTGCAAACAATTTTGCTTCCCACTAAAATGTTACCTGCCAAAACACTATGTCATACGTACCATTCGTAATTGGTTTCCTGCTATTTTTTGCTTAGCTGAAAACAGAAAGCAAGATTTTCTGCTTAAGCAGCTCTACGAAATTAGGCACTGTTGCTGCGTGTTTTCTCCAGCATAACGAGATTGCGATGGTGCCACTTTCCAGCCCTCTGATTGGTCAAAGCGCTTTTATGCAAAGCCAGATTATTTATTGAGGAGTTACATCGTGCTTCCATTAATTTTGTGCACAAATAATCATGAAATTTATGTCAATACAGTCTGTTTGAAACTTTTGCTGACTCGCATATAGCTTCAAAACAGTTTAATGGAATTCATATTGTCAGACGGCATAGTCTTAGAGCTAAAATCGGCGAAGATATTATTATAAACAACACTTTTTTATAAGCAGTTTAATTGTAAAGCATTGCATTTTCGTATGAGATTATGGCCTGTCAACATTGAACAAATTTCGCAAGCGTTGTTGATAATAATGGCTCAAATTTTAAGCTTAATGCGGCGTTTTTTTGTAAATGTTTGTAAAAGCTTTTTTAGGAGTCTGTATCTGAATTGATAAAATAAATGATTATGGATAATTGCATGATTCGGTTAAAGTTAGCTTCAAAGAAAATCTTGGAAATTTTAACTATTGTAATACTTTAGGCTGCATCGGAGACTATAGTAAGCTATAAAACAAACAATTATAAAGGTTTGTCATTTAATTTAACTGAAGGAAAAATAAACTATGCAAAGTTGTGATGCATATATATTATGTTTAAGTTTGTTTAACGTAAATAGAGAATGGATTTTGAACACATTTTCCACACCAAGATTTTGAGTGAGACGTTAAATAGAAAAATGGTATCCATTATGCTTTACAGAAATGTCGGAATGAAAGTAGACATCAAGGTGCAGTGTTAGCCTTAATTCAAGGAGCTCAAGGCAACCCGGCTGGTACACATCACACACACTCAGTGCAACCATGCTCATCACAAAAAGACTAACTCAGAGAGCGGCAGGGCGCTAGTCTTTTTTCGTGTATGTGGCTCGGTGTTTGCACTGTTGGGCGTGGTGTCCGGGTTGCCGCAAGCGCCTTGACTAACGGCTATAACACCGAAAAAATAATCAGTAAGGGGTGAAAAGACACACAGACGACCCTTTGGTCAACACTATGTACACACCCACCTGGCAGTGACATCAGCCTAGCGTTTCAAGATAAGCCCACCAGTGATGTTTGCAGAGACTCCATGTACATATTTCTCTCTAAAAGTTGTGGTGGTTCTGAAAAGAACTGGTGGTTTAACAGTTCGACGTTTCGATCAGTCGTGATAATCTTCATGAGATTGCTTACGTAACATCTCTTCTTGAAGACGATCAGAGCCTACCGGTATTCATCGAAACGTCGAGTTGGTTAAACCACTGGTTATTTCCAATGTCACCACAACTCATAGGTAATTTTATGTAATCATGGTGTCTCTGCAAACCTTAGATTGTATTCCCACCTTGCAAACTTTCAAATCTTACTAAGCTGTAAGCCTTACATCAATGACCCAGTTACGTCAATCACAGATGGCTATCTTTGTTGTCTCCATTGCAACCATTGTTCAACCAACCTTCGCCCCAAAACAGTCAAGATTCGATTCTGTATAACTGACAGAAATTTCTATTTTTATTTCTCACTTATAAAATGTCCGACCTTCGGTTTTGACATGTCTTTATATTATAAACCCTAGTGTAGTTATACTGGGGTTTGAACCATAATGGTTTTTAAAATACTGTTTTCTAAAGACTGGCACCTTGCAAAGTATCGCGATATCCTTTGAAAAAAAACAAAAAAAAAAAAACGAAAAGCACACAGAAGACCTTTTTATGGTCTGCCATAAGTATAAAACCTTTAACTTTTAGTATATACAAAAATAAATAGCCTACGATGTTTTTCACCTGTATGCGTGATCGGAATTTCCAGTGGCATTTTGTAAACTACGATCCTCGGAACAAAACAAATCCAAGCATATAGGCCAGATTTGATACGCATGATTTATGCCATCACCTTTGATGAGATATTTCGTTATTTATCACCGATGTGACCCGTGGAAACTGCTCCGCCGGGCACCCGTGAAGAATTGCATAGAGGAAAGAATGCAAAATAAATAGTCACGCACGCAACGGTGTAGAGATAAGAGTTAGTCCAGCGGGCCAGTAACTCGTGAAAGTTTTGAAAAGATGGGTAAATATTTTGTCTTCCTGATCGACTGGATGTGTTGAATGTATATTGGTTCGAGGCCTGTATTATTGAGCAGTTGGGAAAGACATTGTCTGCGAGATTCTCAATCCTCTCTCGCGGGAACACACGCGTTTTCTCCACTACGAGTTGTAAGCTGTTATACCCACCAGTAAGTTTAAAGTTTATTTCGTTCGGTATACAAATTTCATTTTCAAAATCTAGAGAAGTATAACTGCCCGTGGTGTAACTTTTGATTGAAAAGTGAAGGGCATGTCCCATGAAGAACAAGGGATTAAAAACATCAAGTATGTAACAGTATAGTCGGCTTTAAAGCCCCAGCTCAACATTGGTAAGAAAGAAAAAACATAAATGTTCACAGATTTACATTTGCCTTACGTGGTATAAAGATAATGACGGTAGAAAAGTTTCCTTGAAATATTTCTGCCTGAAGTGTTGTAGGTTTTGAATAAAAAATAAAACAAGATCCAAAATTAATTTCCGAGACGGAAACTGTGCCTATGTAAGAATGCATACACAAATGCAAAATGCATTTTTACCGTTTGCTCGTAAATGAAACAATGAAATGAGCTGAAATTTTCACAGGTTGGTTTTATTATAGATATCTTGATTTGTGCAAAGAATTGAAGCATGTACAGACACTTTACCAATGTTGAGCTGGGGATTTAATGCCAAGTTCATCCAAGAGAGTTTTTATTCAAAGACAGCCGTTTTCCATGCTTACCTTTTTTTCGAAAACTACACCCCTTTGAAGTAACTCAGAGTGCATTAATTTTTGACCTATATTTATCAAAAATTATTTATCACAGAAAAAAATTGATTAATTGTTTACCTTTTTGCATGACTAATATTTATCTTGACGGTGGGCCATGAACTTTGGCATGTAATTAAACTGGAATAGCAACCAGTTGATCTGTGAAAAAGCAAAATATCATCGCATAGAAAAATCATGATTATCAGTATAGCATGCAGGTTACCATCCAAAATACAACGTCATGGTGCTGTTTGTGATTGCATGGTTCCCTCTAAAGACTTCTGTTTTGCATATCTGAAAGTGTACTGTGGCCAGTCAATTAAACGTTTTCTATAGTTAAAAGTTTCTGTCGTTGAGAAAAGTTTACTTTAATTTGCGCCACTTTTCCAAATTACGCGGGGAGATCAGTGTTTAACCTTTACTTTATTTAACCTACTATTTACTTTATTTGTAATTGTGCGGTTTTCAATAAAACAAAGTAGAAAACCTTTAAAGCTGTACTCAGATTGATTCCAGTTTTAATTTAGGACAGCGTTATCGCCACCAAGCCACTAATTAATGAACGAGTCCTAAGTGCGGTACAACCTCGCATCCAACTAATTTGTACCCGATTCATTTACTCTTCTCATTATCAGCACCCGCGATACACCAGAAGCACTCAGCGGTTATACTTTGTCCTTTAGGCTAATTTAAGTCAGAGTTAATAATGGCGTAATGAATTGACAAGGGTATTTCTTTCCACAATGCTCAAAGATGGCGTTAACACTATGGTATAGCAGTATGGCTCAGTTGGAAAGTCTGATGGCGTATAAATTAGCTTTGTCAAGGTTGGACGAATTATTGGCTTAGGCATTATATAGCATTTTGATCCTACAACGAGTATACATTCAGCACTTGTTGGAGTTTTCTTCGTGATTCGTTTCGATTGAGACTATAACTGAAAAAGGTAAGTCTCACCGTTGTGCTTAGGCCAACCTTTGGAGATTTTTAGTGACCGTAACATCATGTCATTGTTCAGTAGCTTTGTCTTATCCAATCGAGGACAACCCCAGCGAGGAAAAAAATTACCTCTTATTATGGATACCCGTTTTTCCCTGGTGATTTTATTGGATTATGTGAATTAGTTTGATGCAAAAGGACTTCAGTTGGTGTGTGAATTCAGTCATCCAGGGTAAAAGTCAAAGGTGAAAATCTTGGGAAGCTGGGCACCGCTGCTTTCTCAGCTCTCAATGTAAAAGGGTGAACATTTTCACTCTCTCGCCCGAGTGGTGTAATGTGATGGTGAAAACTACTGTGCATCACCATTTTTTAAAGTGACATTGAACTTCACTCATATTCAAGTTGAAAATACCCGTCTTTCACTCTAAAAAGAGTTGTCCACCAAACAGCTCTTTGCAAGAGTGGCTGACAAAGGGAGTGTTTTTTTTTTCACTCTTTAGCAATGTTACTTTCGTCAGCTGTTGAATTATAAACTGTTCACGGGTAATACTTTATCATTGGAACTGTCTTCTTTGCAGGTAAAGACAAACACCAAATGTTTGGTCCAGTCGGCGTAGCATGGGGTTTTCTGCTCCTAGCCAGCAGTGGGGTTCTGTGCAGATGCTTGACCTTTAGTGGTCCGGGTACAACCCCTGACCTGGAGGTCATATTCAAAGGAAGATGTGCGGAGTATGTTGGAGGTCATGTGAATCCACATGTGGATTCTGATGAACTCAGGTAAAGGCGATTTAAACTAGACTATAAGAATGATTCCTCCTCCGTATTTGCAATCACCGTTATCAAAGACAGACCTTTAAGACGCTAGTCTTGGTTCAAGACGTTACTTAGTAATGTATTCAGATTGTAGCACGGACGGTCATTTCTCTCACAGCAGAATACGTAACTAAAAAATACGCTCACCATCACAGGATAAAACACATGACGTCACACAATAGCCTAATAAGGCCATAGGTGGATTTCACAAAACTAGTCCTAACTTAGGACTAGTCGTAACTTATGACTAGTCCTATAAGTTATGACTATAGTTATCTCGTCCTAACTCGAGATAAGACTAGTCCTAGCGCTGTGTGAAATCTACACCATGTCACACAGGGCAATTTTTACAGGCAACTTGGAGGCAACCATCTGCACTGCATGCAAAAGGAGCACTTCGGTAGCTGTAAACGTACTACCCCCAAGAAAATAATGAAAAAACTGATATGTGGATGACTTTTCTTATTGGCGATTGCCTAGAACTGGTTGCCTGTAAATTGCCTCGTGTGACATGGCCTTTTAACAGGTCAAAGGTGGCAGGTAGTAAATGAACACAAGTCTCGTGATAGTAGAATCAATGAAAATTAGTTCTTCAAACGATGATTGTTAATTGTGTTTTCTTGTATATGAATATGCCTCTAAATTAATGTACCTTTTCGGTTCTTTTTTTTTAAAACCAGAACAAAAAACTGCACATTGTTATGGGAGTTATTTCTCAAAGCCTTCGTGTATCGTGACCCATGTAATGTCACAGCGGACATGTACGAAGATTTCGTCCAAGAAGCTGCAATTAGTATACCAGCTGACCAAGTAAGTTACCAACTCGACCTACGATTAATAGTGCACATGAATTTGAACGTACCTCGGTATTAGGGGTCTGAAGAACGAAATCTGCAGCCAAACGAATTTAAGCAGATGCAACCACTGACAATAAAATTGTCTGCCAGTTTTGAAATTTGGCTTTTCAAATTCATGGGAGATCGCCAGAAGTTTACAGGCCTGAAAGACATTATTATAAAGAACAAAAGAAAATCCAAATAAGAGCCAACTTTATATAAACGTAAAACGTAGTTGTACTCTCCTTCGCTTTATTATGATTCCACATGTGGGAGACCGCCAGCATTAGGGCAAGTTAGCTCATCACTGAGCACCGGCACTAGACCTGGAGGTCGCAGATTCAAATCCTGTTCTAGTCAATTTTTCTTTGTTGAATACAAATAACTATGTGAGACGCTACAACTCAAACCAGGCAAGCCCCCAAAAAAATATTTTTTGAGTTTCATTAATATTGATTTACACAGTGAAGAAGAGGACACATTCAAGATAGAAAGCATAAAAAACAATGGTGCCCACCACTCGATTCAAGTGGTACAACCTATTTAAGACAAAGGGAATAATCAAATTTGTTGTCTTGTAAATATGATTTATTTTAGGCGGTCTACTGGGATGGTTTTGACGTGTACTCGCAAGTCAGGTCTTTCGTCAACAACGGAAACCGTGGTTTGACTCTGGAGTTCACACTGGTTGGTTACATCATGAACGGCTTTCTGTACTTCTGTGGACAGACCGAATATCCGGGCATAAAGTACGACTCGTGCCCAATAGAGGGCGACTGTGACAGCTTTCCCATTGGCTCAATCGATGCTTTCTGGGCTGCTGCTTCTATATACGTAAGTAATATCGATTTAAAGGGCCTATGTCGTCAGGATCATAGCTGGCCTGTGGATGTGCATGTAATGACCTCTCACCTGATACTGCACACGCGCACGCTTGCTGTCAAATCACAAAAGGTGCCGTCTTTGTCAATTGTGATGTGATCACCGTGTAGTGACTGGGTAATTCCATTTACTGCTATGATCATGACCACGCAGCCCCTTTGGTAGTTTTCTAAACAATTCATTTCTTAGAGTTCCTAAAGGCCCCCTATACACGTTTTGATTTTTGCAAAGCATTGCGGTTCGGAATAATTAATTTCTGACCAGAGTTTTTTTTCCATTTGCATTTTAAGGACAGGTGTAATAGAAAAAAATATTTCCATATTATTGTCTTTGCAGCTATTAATTAGCTGCTTTAAGCAACAGCCCATCACAACTTTTTTTTCTCTATGTCTGCATCGGGTAAAAAAAATAACTGCACGTTTTATTTTGCATTTTGCAGTTTGGAAAGTATGGCAACGGCAAAGTGAAGTTTATAGTCAATAGCAACAGACCGGGAGGTGCATTCCACACAAAAGACAGGTAAAGACTTTCAAAGCTTTCATTTGGCTTCTTCTCCGGTTTTGACTTACGCACGGTAGCCATAAGCCAGTTCGATTGATAATGGTCGTATCCTTTGTTTTCAAAAACATGGAGGGCCGCCCTCCACTCTTTTTGAAGGCGAGACAGGCTATTTAAGGCCTACACTGGTCACATGGGAAATCTGCCATTTCTTGTTGTCATGATTTCCATGTAAATTCAAGAGTATATACATGTAACAAATTAAAAAGTCTTGAGATGTGCCTCCTTTCTTCATATCAAAAGTTAACCAAAATCAAACAGCGCAACCTTCACAATAAGGTTGAATTTTGCTCTTCCACACGGGCTGTGTAATCGTGCTCTGTGGCTCTTTTTAAACATGTGTCACAGGTGACATGGTGTATAAGTGATTTCGAACAAATCAACACAAGTGCCAGCTCGTCCATTAATATGTTTTGTCTTGGTTTTGTTTGTTTTTGTGGCACCCTTTTTGCGGTGATGGTTTTGATTTTCAGTTGACACCTTTATACGTGTGTTGCTGTGCAATTTTATTTAGGGTGGGGTTGAACCAAATTTTAACCTCCACGCTTCGTCGTCTTATAGACCTTTAAATTATCGTTGGAATATTTTTCTTGAAGCAATTACATAATACCATAGCACTTATATGTATTATTTTTCAGTTTTTTTACGCAGTACGAATTGGTACAAATGGATTCATCGAGAGTCACATTTCTAGAAATCTACATAATTACGTTTCTTAATGAAACACCAGGGTAAGAAGTGATTTCATTCTCAGTTCATTTTTGCAATTGTTTTCTTTAATAACGTGAACCAATACGATGCCATTTTAACATTTTTTTGTTATTTCATGTACACCACAGTTGTTTTAAAGCCCCAGATCAACATTGGTAAGAAGAAAAATATAAATGTTCACAGATTTACATATATAAAGATAATGATGGTAGAAAACTTTCCTTGAAATATTTCTGCCTGAAGTGTTATCGTTTTTAAATAATAAAATTTAATAAGATCCAAAATTAGTTTTGATCTCAGTGAGATAAAAACTCTGCCTATAGGAATGCGTAGAAAAAAAAAATGCTGAATGCATTTTTACCGTTTTCTCGCAATTGAAACAAGGAAATGAGCTGACATTTTCACAGGTTGGTTTTAATACAAATGTCTTGATTTGTGCAAAGAATTTAAGCATTTGCAGACACTTTACCAATGTGGAGCTAGGGCTTTAACTGTTGTATTTTATTTCCAGTGAAACTTGCGAATCTCAGTCAATAAAGACACTACGGTCGATGCTTGACGATAGAGGTATTTCGTCTACATGCACGCAACAGCCCGAGTAAGTTTTTAAGCGGCCATTTTGTTTATTTATGCACGCAACAGGTATAATAATAAGTTCAGCTCAAGCTGGTGTTATGACCATTACCAGTGACAGACACGCGTTTTAATATAAAAAAAAAATGCACGAAAAGAATCAATACAATAAATGTGCATACCACACTTCTGACGGTGTGAATTAATGGTCTGATTTCAGAGATGTGCTCCACATGTTTTGTGCTGACAACCCGGACGTCAAAGATTGTGCATTTGCCGCCGCCCAGTCTTCAAATAACGCACTACGTCATCAAACCTCTCTGGTAGGGATGTCGTTAGGCGTCGTGTTCGTGTACCTTTTTTTATGTAAAAGCTAATAACATTTAATACTAAAAAAACCCATGTGAACTATTTCAATGTTCAGTGAGACCACAATAAAATTTACTCTGCCGCAGTTAACAAAAACAGAAAGACAAGTAATATGGTATTTGGACTGTGTAAGTCGATACCAAAGTCGAAGGCAACTTGTCATCGTTTGGATGAATAATGTTGGTGCTATCCCATCCAGTGACGCTCGGTCTGTTGGCTTGTTGTAATTTGAAGAAAAAAATTATTTGTGTAAAAACAAATTCAAATTATGGTAATAATTGTTCTGGACTACTTCCGCTAATGTTATTTTAACGGGGAAGTGGTGGGGACTTATAGTGTAACCAATAAAGAGTTGACCTTTTATGATCACGTGGGTCAGTCATGAACAAGGGTTTCGAGATATAAAAGATCCTTTGGGTACAGCTAAAAAAACAAAACCACCTGTCATTGTTATGTCTCTGAAAGAGTAACGAACTGTAGCGCCTCGGAGTTTGAATGTTTATAATCAATCGTATAATAGCAAAAAGAAGGCACAGGCCTAGACCATAGAGTATATGAGAACTAGAGGGAGCACTTGCGATGCCACGCACGGAACTCCACTGACTCACCATGGGCGAAAATGCCTATGGGTCAATTGCCTACGAATGTCCACTTAGAAAATGGCTGCTGTGTGAACGGATGAGTAACCAGTGTAAATGAATGGTCCACACCATTTTCTGAATGGTCAAAAATGCTCCTTGTCCGGCCGTGTCGCAAGGTTTGTACTCCCTGTAGTTCTTATATATAACTCTATGGCCTAGACCCATACAATTATTTTTTTATACTGATGTACCATATTGCATTGCAATCTCAATGATTCAAACACAAAAACGTGCACTCATGTAGCAAGCCTATGTAAGATTTTATACAATGTTTAGTGAGATTTTGTTCAGTAGCAGCACTGCGGGGCATTGACGTATTCTTTTTAGGGGTGGGGGCAAGCAACTATCAGGGGGGCCTTTTGATGTATTGAACCATTATTGATTTTGTGCATATTTTGTTTTGGATTTTATTTTGGGCAAGGGGATAAAGGGTTCTCGGGGGGAGGGGGCAGTTCGCATATTCTAGCATAATCTTTTATTTTATAACGAACGTTGCTAGACGGCACTCCACTCTGATATTTATTCCTATCAGTCTTGTAGTTGACTTTTTGATACATTAGAACCATTCTTTTTGTTGTTGTAGAATAACAAAATATTCGAAAAGAAATCCTCTATGAATATTTCATCTTGTACTAAAGTATTTTAGGATCCATGTCGTCATATGAATAAAATATCCATAATTCCAAACTTGTCTTATTTCTACTGCGTGACTACTCTTCGAAAAAAAATATCAAGATTTTATTGAGAGGTTTCACGTGACGTCACCTGAGACCCTTTGCTAATGCTGCGTGCACAAACAGACGCTGGAAACCATTCAGCAGACGACGCACCAGCCATTGAGTTTGTACATGGCTGGACCCAACATGGCTGCGAAATGAACTTTTCCCGGGGTCACGAAATCTCTCTATAGACCTTTATCATGGCGCGGCCATCTTGATTTTCTCCCATTCAAACCAATGTAACCAAACCGAGGCTGGAAGGGCAAATAGTCAGGTTCCTTTTTTGCAATGAATATTAGCATCTATTACTGTTATTGCATACAGGGAACATGACCAAGATGGTGGCAGCATGATAAAGGTCTATTGGGTACTCTTCTGTGCCAGTAACATAACTCAGCGTAATGTGATGCATGTGTACAGCATTTGTTTTACTGTTACGCAGTATTAAAAGATTTTAACAAAAGTGAAATCGTCTATTTTCGAACTCACTCTGTGTCACGGCCTATCTCTTTACACGTATTTTGCCATCAGCTGTCACGGCGGTTTACCCAATAGGGGGTCACGTGACCACATGTCAACATTGTCGCGCAATCGGTCTATTTAAACGTAGGTTTATAAGTCTATGCTTCCAAAAGTTGAAGGAGCCTTTCAAATGTTATTAAAAACATAAAGATCTACACAGGTGGGTGAAATGTGGATAAGGGTGTACGGGTAAGTTCAAATTCATCCATTTTTGTCACGTTGTGATTTTGTTTTAAATAAATAAATACGTAAATAAAACTTGGGTGGAAGAAAATTGAACATCAAACGAAGTGTTCTCAATGACCCTCTTCCACCAGTCCCAACACACTCCACAACAATATTTCTCAGGTTCTTTCGTCCATAATCACATCGAGACCAGGCTGAAGTGCAGCACTAAATTTGGTGCTGGCAACAAAACTTGGTGCAAAATATCAAAAAGTCAGTCAACGACCGTCACAAATGGTCAACGTCATTTATTGATTGTTGCATGATGCCCAATTTTTCAATTGAAAGTGTTTCAAAGTAAAACTGTAAAATATTAACTTCTTTCTTCATAGATGTGTTCCTTATATCCCAAGGTACTATGCATAGGCGCTCCCAACTACATGCAATTACTTTACAAACCTAATATGCAAAAACACGCAACTACCTGTTTTTCAATTGAAATTGTGAAATATTAACCTTTTTCATGATACTATTAATTACATACCAAACCATTATGCACAGGCGCCACCAATTAATTAGTCAACTGATTAGCTCAGGCCAACTACCGGTAATTAAACAACTGCGTATATTTTCACACATGAGAACCTATTAAATACAAAAACACATAAATACCGATTTTTCAATTGAAAGTGTTTCAACGAAAAACTGTTAAATATTAATTGTTTTCTTCATAGATGTGTTCCTCATATCCCAAACTATTATGCATAGGTGCCCCCATGAATTACTCCACTAATTAGCTCAGCCCAAGTAATTAAACAACTGCATATAGTAGCCCATTTGCGAACCTAATATGAAAAAAACACGGAACTACCTGTTTTTCAATTGAAAGTGTTTCAACGTGAAATCGTGAAACATTAGTTTTTTTTCTTCTTAGATGTGTTAATTATATCCCAAACCATTATGCATAGGCGCCCCCAATTAATTACTCTACTAATTAGCTCAGCCCAACTAATTAAACATCTGCATATTTGTGCCCACTTGCCAATGTAATAAAAAGAAACACACAAATACTGATTTTTTTTTGGTTTTGGTGCAGCAGCAAGCCTTGGTGTGGCAGCATGAATTCAATATTTTTTTAAACTCATCTGTTTTCTTTATATATTCGCACACAGACTGTATTTTGCTTTTACCTCCATATCAGGTTATCTTATAAAAAATAGTAAGTAATATAACAAGAGCGCTGACGAGCTTGTTCGGACAAGGCAAACGGAAATTAAACACTTAATTGGCCAGAAGTGCCCCCTAGAAAAACAGTGCACCCCCTTGCGCCCCTAATAAATGTTTACGCTAGTTTTGTAGCTGTTGTTAATGGCAGCACCCTCAGCAACAGCCGTAGCCGTGGCTGCAACCGCCAAATTCGGATACGGCCTTATTTTGGAATGTTCCACATCTCCCCATCACCCACTTCTGCTGACTTGATGGACTGACCCGTTTCAAAAAAGACTCGTACCCGCCTCCCACTCAAGGTTTGCTTAAAGACACACCGTTAACCGTTAGGGTACCAGTTTAGAAGCTCGTGCAGCCAACGCCCTACTTTGCATAAAGCACCCAGTATCTCAACCTATGGCTATTCAAATTTTGTTTTGTGTTGGAGGGAGAATCATACGATTGTGTTATAGCATTCACTGTGACGATTAAACGCCACTATTAAGCAACTGCTGTGAATTTAAACTGCTGCATGCTATACTCGTGCACTGGACCCCGGGGCAGGATGGCGTCACATTGCTGGTAAGAAAAGTCTTCAAATCGTCTAATTTGCAATACTTGAAGAATAAAAACACGAGCAAAATGTTCCCTCTATTTTACTTCTAACTGTATGTTTAAACTATAATGTCTGGGTATGTTGTATCTGAAGGCGCCACACCATGTAAAGTGTGTCATACAATGGTCCGGCGTATTACTGTGCCATAAACCCTGGAAATAGCTTCGTTCCTGTAGTGATGATTGAATTATCTTTTGAGAATGGCAGGAAATCTGTCTAAAAAACTACCAAAAGTAACAGTTTGGTACAATGTCTTTTCCAGAAACAAAAAATTGAGCATGGGACGTATTAGGCCTAAAATGGTCGTGTAAGGGCCGGTGTACCTCAGGTAGATTTAGTCATACGTTAGCCCCATAAATTGTGCCAATACGCTGGACAGTCCAGCGTATTGGCGCAAAATGGTGCTAATCATGAGTCAAGTAGAAATTGTCCTCGTGTGCCCGGTAAAAGGACGTAACGACGAGTTCCCGGTAAAAGGGCCTAAGAAAATGATGTGAACTTTTGTGGTTCAAGAAAACTGAGCTGGAAAGTTTGATCAATTTTTTGCCATAAAAAAGGAGGTTACATTCTGCATGGGAATAGGAAAACATGTCATTAATACTGGGACGAAATACTTCATGTGACCGTTAAAAGGCCGTACGGCCATACGCCCTTTTACCGGGCACACGACTTGTTACAACATGTTTTCTTTACTGTTTTTTAGACTTTGCTAAAGATAGTCGGCCTATGGATGGTGTTTAAATCGGTTCTTTTTCTTTTTTTCCCCTCCTTTTTGTCTCTCTTTAGATCGTTCTATTATATATTTTTTTTATTATGCTTTAAAGGTAAAAAATATAGGATTTGTAAAGCGATGGTGCAGTGAACTTACTTTGTGTGATTCAAGATGGACGTGAACAAACAAATCTGTGAAAATTTTAGCTCAATCCGTCATCCGAGTCAGGAGAAGTTAGTGAAATAGTTAAAAAAAACGGGCACACTTTTCAGCATGTAAACATATTGATCTTAATTTTGATTGTTACACTACCGAAGATAAAAGCCGTGGTCTTTAAATTCTATTTTCTTTGACATTATTTCAGACAGAAATATTCCTTTGGGTGATTGTTACTGCTATAATCAGTAAGCGTTCAAACCGATAATAATAAAAAATTGATGAATACCAATCCTGTATTGTACCTTTAATTTTTTAACGGCATAATTTTCCTAGGTTTTCTGTAAACGCTTCTTCTATGCAAGAAAACTTCAGTGAAATTATAACTTTTATTTGTTATATCTCATCATCGTGAAAAGTTTAGGGAAGCTGTCGAGAGTTTTCAGAAGTACGGATCCTAGCCTGGTGCGGCAGATGCCCGCTGCACGGAGTGTAACAACAGCGTGCTGTGACGTGGTGAAACATGGCCCGTCTGGTAACAGTATACCTGACTTGAAAAGTGTACTTTACATGAATTGAACCATTGTTGATATTATGTGTTTCAAAGTTTGATAGCAAAATTAATGACTGAAATAAAAATATTATCTCAATTGAACTGTTTTAAATTTACGAAGACTGACTAATACAAATGAAAACTCTACAAGTCAACTAAAAACTACACTCTGATGTTATAGGCGGCTTACATGCAGTAATTCTGTAGCTCTTGAATTTACAGTGTACACAATTTTGTGAAAAATAAAACAATTTATTCCCAGAATAAAAAACATACCTTTAAACCAAAGTCATAATGATCAAAATTCTAAGTGATTGACGTTGTATTGAGCCAAAATAGTATTACTGCATCTATGAACTTCACGGACATAGTGCAAGATTGGGAATTTTTGAAACAAAGTGATTAGTTTCACTCTAAAAGCGTATTGTTTATAAATGCTCGATGTGCATAAACGTGTAAAACATTCCCTGATAAAACATAAACCGTTCTTTATTGTTTTTACTGAAAACTTGACACCGAAATTTACAGAATTTTCACTGGAGATAGTTATTATTTGCATCCTAAAATAAACTATGTAAACCTTGCCTTTACTTTGCATCGTAGAACCGTCTGTTGCAGCCTTTCTTTTTGTCTAGGTATGGGTAAGTTTAATTGGCTTCATTTTATTATTAATGTGTCTCTTCAAACTACAAACAAATAATTACCATATATGTCTTTTTAGCAGGCTCACCTAAAATCTTAATGTTGACATTTAGTCCTAAATTGTGTTTGGTTGAAGGCTAATGGAAAAACAAAATAATGGCATATTTTTTTCGTCTGGGACTGTGAGAAAATAATATTTTTAAAATTAGTTTCAAAATGCATCGCTCGAAATCGATTCAAGTTGAGGCTTTATTCATGATTAATTTGAAAGTGAGGCTGCCATCGCTCCCCGTAGCTAAACGCTGTTATACATCTGTGAAAATTACTAATGTGATTTTTAATGAACGTTTTCATTTTTGACATCCTCTCTAATTTGAGTTATCAAAACAGTTAATAGATTGAAAGCGAGGCTACCCTATGTACTACCTATCTGAAATAATTTGCGCTGTAAGCCCGCGCATTGGTTGCAGGAACCACGTGTGAATCATTTGTCTAATTCTGTTTGAGTTGTTTGACCCCATATTCTCAGTTTTGTGCCACAAATATCATAAACCAAACTGTAGCAAATTTACCAACTCGCTTGCAGGACTTTTAACTCTGTCGTGAATGTGTTTTCTAGGCTGACCACACTAAGCTAACAAGATGAGATAAAGTTTGGTTAAAACATTTGGCTATACTACAGAGAAAGGCGACCTTCTTAATGGCTATACCATGGGGCAGACTTGTATGACATCCCTTCGTGACGCGTGTATTCAACCGACCTGGACAGTAAAATCAAGCTTTACACAAACAACACAACTAAACCCAAGACAGTAAGCAGGGTATTTGAAGTGATTTTTAGGGGGATTTTTTTTATATAACTAAATTTCCTTACATTTAAAAATATAGGAAGAGTGTGTAACTTTTCTCAATGCTGTTGGAAGGAAGCAGAAGTTAAAAAAAAAAAGTAAAAATGGAATGAAAAAGAGTTTAATTCAATGGATTGGCGTGGGGTTCGGACTTTGGACAATACAGACGATTCGAACTCGGACTTTGACTACCCCGGCTTCGCACTTGACTTTAGGTTTGGGATGAAATACAAAATTGCCCCAGAGGTTTTCTTAAGCTTAATTATATTGACGTAATCGTTCAGTGAATTTTAGAGTATAATTTAAATATTTATTTTTCTATCATTTCTAGTTATGTCAATATTCAGTCAATCTGTGGTTCCATTTAGAATGGTATACAGTACAACATGAGCGATAATTTATACATAATTAAGTGGTATGTTGGTAATTAAAAGGTTTGAATATTCATAATAAGAAATTAATTCTTTAAATAAAAAAAAAACGTTTAAATTCCATACTTCCTTTGGAAGCGCATTGCTTTTTTTCAAAAGTTGATAAAAACGTAAAACTCATTTTCAGAGGCATTTTGCCTTTTAAAATGCTCAATGTTAGACTGTACCTTTCCAAACAAGGGGTTACCGTAATTATTTATAATGATCAGATTACAGCTATCTTGTGATTACATTCACAACAATGGGGCTATAACGAGGCTGGACGGAAAGCTATTGTCTTTCCTATTTTTTTATTTAAAAAAAAAATTTCAAACAAGTCTTCTTGTTTGATATTGTATAGCAATGATTAAGATGCAAGATGGCTGTAGATCATATCTTCTCGCAGGTCAAAAAACCTGAGAGAAAGGGGAACGATAGTTTAAACCTTAAATGTTTTCAGACCAATACATCTGAAAAATAGATACCTTATAGCCTGTTAATATTAACTTAAAAACCTCATGGCATTTATAGTAAATAAGCAGAGATCATCAGTCCTAATTCAGTTCTTATGAAAAATATTATTGTAACACATGGTTCAATTTGAAATACTGCCTTTGGAGGTACAAAGGTGAAATTTTCCACCCAAAACGAACAACTCGCAGCTTCAATTATAGGGCTTTTCTAATTTTGGACATGTTTATGACATTTTCCATCGAGAATTCTACAAGATTTTTCTGAAAAAAAAATTCTACCTGACACCTTCTTATAGTGTGCCATTGTGTGGTGAGATGTGATGCACTTCTGTGAAAATCACATAGCCGACCTATATGTGGCCAGTAACTTCACCAAAGCTGAGAAGCTTTCTTCTTAGCGCATATACTTAATTACGAGTGCATCAATACTGATCAAACACCGCATGAGTGTGTTTCCTTCGCACATTGTTAGAATGGTAAGCGGCCGGACTTAGATTTTGGTGGTGATGGCCATCAGAGTAAAGAGTCCATACCGCGTGAGAGAGTTTCCTGCTTCTCGAAGGCACTAATCATTGGAACGGTAAGCGGCCAGACTTAGATTCTTGTGGTGATGGCCATCAGAGTAAAGAGTCCATACCGCTTGAGAGAGTTTCCTGCTTCTCAAAGGCACTGACCATTGGAATGTTAAGCGGCCGGACTTAGATTCTTGTGGCAATGGCCATCAGAGTAAAGAGACCAAAGGCCTGACTTAAAAAAACCCAAAAAAACAAAGACAACAAAAGGTGCCTGTGTCTCCAAAGACACGCGATCCTGATGGACAAATTCCATCTTTTGTAGGGAGGTAGAGAAATGAAGAAGCGTTCATTAGTGATTATCATAATGATCTTCAACATCCAGATTTTTCACCAAGATAATGGCACAGTATAAGATGGTTTCAGAGAAGGCTCATTGACTATCTATAAATATAATTATTTCGTTCATTGAACTTGTTTGTGGTATTTGGCGGAACCATGTGTTATTGTGTTTAAAAAAAATGCATTTGTTCATTTTCACTAAATACGCACTAAGTATTCTTAAAAAGACTGAATGGTACTGATGAATGCGGCATTTTCTGTTCGGATAAGAATATAAACTGAACAAAACCAAATTTGAAAAGTTGTTATATTTATATGGGCACTTTCTAATTTGGTTGTATAACTCTTATTGACAAAAGGTTATTTAACTACCAAAACAAATTAAAGCAGATAAATAAATGCCAAGAGAAAAAGAGTTCACTTGCAATATCTAAAGGAGAACAATTTCCTTCGTTGTGAGGGAAACAAACTGTAAAAAAAATATTAGTGAAGTTAGAACTCATCAACCCCGTAAAATTTTAATATTAAGGGTTATGACTATTTCCGTCACTTGCTTGTTCACTTGCAATTGTTTTTCTTGAAAACATTACGGAGGAGTCTGTGGCGGTTTGTGTCGGTCAAACGGGGTTTGATACCCTCCTCTTGAACGTGATATCTCAGGTCCACCTACCCAGGATGGCCAATCAGTTTTATACTGATGAACTGGTACAAAATGCCGATGAACATTGAACTCTGGTGCTGAGTAGAAAAGGAGACAGTAATCTAAAAAAGCGACTGCATGCAACATACAAGCCGATTCTTCAACTTGATAAAGACTACATGCGGTCTTAGAACTAAAAAATAATACTCGTTGGTATCATCTTCAAAATCATGGACAGGCGCAACCACATCTCATCATGTGAACCAAGTTCAAAGATCTATTGATGATTGTTTTGACAATGGCGTCCTGGACAAATTGATTTATCCATCAAAAATGAGATGAACTGTGAACCAAGTGGACGGAGAAGAGCTGTTAGAATATTCATTCAAGCAAATGGAGGACAGCTACCATTGAACTTTGTGATTCAGTAATATCAATAATGGAGTTAAATGAGAACACACAACAGCAGGAGACATGAACTGCAACTTCTCTATCAGAGTGTGAACCAAGTGGAAGGAGAGAAGCTATTAGAATATTCATCTAAACGAATGAAGGACAGCTACCATTGAACTTTGTGATTCAGTAACATGAATAATGGAATGACACTGAGAACACACAACAGGAGACATGAACTGCAACCTATCAAACAGATGAACCTACTGGAAGGAGATAAGCCATTAGGCTATTCATTCAAACTAATGGTGAACGGCGAACTTTGTGATTCAGCAACATCTCGATTTGAAGTCACATTGAGCCTTAGACAATGAACTGCAACATCTCAACCAGAGTGTGAACTAAGTGCAAGGAGTTAAGCTAAATGATATTTATTCAAACTAAAGGTTGGACATGAGCTACTACTGAACGTTGTGATTCGATAACATCAAAGATGAGTCACACTGAGATATACACAACCAATAAGCTGTTAAGAGAGACATGTCGAACGACCGCTACAATCACGTCTGCTTACTCCGAATACAAAATAAATTGCATGTGACGGGAATAGGCCCTAGCCGTATATAAAAAACATTTTTTTAAAATTCAACTTTGACAATTTTGAAGAGCCCCTTCAATTAAATATAAGTTTTCCAAGCCAATTTCAACAAAAAATCATTTAATTTAACGGACGGAGCCTTCATTTCGTTTGCAAATGAATGCTCCGTTGCATTAGCATTCAGCAATCATAACTGAGTTCAATTTCAACAGTTTATCATTCAGTTTAAATGAGATCATTCAAGTTCATTAAGTCGCAAAGATAATCAAACGACTAAAAAATAGAACGACTAAAACAAATGAGAAGAATGAAATCATGTGCGCACGAAAACGAAATTGAATGCAGTTATATATAACAGTTAAAAAGAAACCCTAGTTTGAATAAGTTAGGGAAACATGTGTGAATGTGAATGCTTGATTATGAAATTGAATTATAATTTACCGAAATTGACGTGGAAAACCTATAAAGGTCCGTACCGTAAGGGGAACCACCATACTTTGGAAATCACATTATCATACTCTCTTAATGTAAAGGAGTGAAAAACCACTCTTGTTGTCCGCCATACCACTCTTGCAAGGAGCGATATGGCGGACAACCCTTTTTAGAGTGAAAAACATGTATTTTCACTAGACTCGGAGTGAAATTCACTCCACTTTCTCTTAAAAAAGAGTGGTGAAGAGTGAGTTTCACTCTCAAAAGGGCCACTCAAGCGAGTGAAATTTTCACTCTTTTACATTTTAGAGAGTAGGTGATAAAGAAACAAATGGAACCTGAAGGTAGACTGAATAAGTTGGTATTAGAACTGATAGATTAACTTGTAAAAGAAAAGTGGATATTGGAATCTTTTCCAAACTCAATTCTAAGTTTCATCTATTGAATGATTACGTCTGTATTAATATTTATTTAAGCAGAAATGATGGTCAAAGCGCAACTCGTTTATACATAAGAAAAAATTATAACTCAAAAGCATAATAGCCTTTTGTGCATGAGAAATCAAAGCCAGAATATCTCATTTTAGTTGATAATCTTGTTACGGGTGTGTCAGCCCTCATGTGTTTAATTCCCTTTGAAACGAGCTTCGTTCATGTACAGGCGCGTCTTTAATCAGTGCTGCATATTGACCCAATTCACCTGATTTTTCGTCGCCACAATAATTTTTGGCTGCGCCATTTTGAATGTCAGTTTCCCTGTGTGATACCGTGTAGCGATCAGTTTAGGCGACGCGCGCGCGTTTACGTAGTATCTTTACACATGCAATTTGACGCCAAAAATGGCAGACCATGGGCAGACTGTAGCTGCGTGCGACTTCAGTGCAGGGGGTCATACTCGCCTTAGCTAATTGTGGGAAAATATTGCCTCATTTTTCACTCTCCGTCCTAATACACAATATCGTTAGCAATTGTTTTATAATGTTATTTGGCATACCCGAAACTTAAATGGTCCTTTCCCTTTTTGAACAATTATTGGTTACCTTTCTTTTACTTAACCATTGCCTCAACTGAATCGATCTTGAAATTATCTAATAGATTAACTATGTATAGTAAGGTTATAATTACGTTATTGGTATATTCTGAAATTACTCGATTCGGTAAAGGCAGGGTACAGGATTTGAATGTTATTAAAAATCGATTGATATTTTGTCAATCGATTATGATATATCAACTATCCCCCAGTGGGATTTCCCCCAAACTATTCATGACATGGAATGGCTGAAACGGTCAAAATAGTTTTCATGAAATATTTAAGGATGCAAAACAATCTTACTCGATGAAAACATTTCTACTGTGAGTAAATGTACTTTAAAGAAGCTACACAATCTTGAAGAAACTGCTGTTGTGAGTAAAACATGTACTTCGTTGGACCGCGACATTTGGTTTGAAACTCATTTACGTTGTTAATGAGTACAACCACTAAATATAATAATAGTTCACAAACATTTCGAGATCAAATCCTGTTTATCCTGCCTTTTAAACACATCCGCTTAATGAAAATTAACACTTTGTCATAATTTAATTGCAGTGAGCCTTTGATGCAGTCCACACCCGGAAGTTATTTGGAGAGCAGGAATGCAGTTATACAAGCCTGGACACTATCTCGTGTATTCGGAAGCATCCTCCACCGCTGCACTTCATAAATAGCAGCAAATCTAAACAAAATGTTTACCTAAAAAATAATGTTTGGAAAACAAAAATTATATCCAAAGAAGCTCGTTTTATAACTCTTTTAGAAAAACCATCTTTGATTTGAAGTTTATACGTACATATAATTTTGAGTTTATCTTTATAATACGAGATTGATCATTTTATTTTGCACACTGTCACATCATTAAAATTGCTATTCACGATCTCTTTTAAAAGTACGCCATCATACCATTTTGTCTGCACTTTTATATTATTTTGTATTATGATCCCATGGAATAGCCTAAAAACTGTTCTGCAAAGAAATTAGTTCACTTAAGACTGAAGACTTGTTACAATTTGAATTCCGCTCACCATCAGTGAGATGTATGCATAAATGATGATAATATAAAAATGTCCGGTTGAGAATAATACCTGTTGGAATTTTAGGATTCCATGTTTGTGTAAACCACTGTGAATGATATACTATACAGAGAAAAAAAAGATCCCCAAAAATATTGAGTAATTTTAATGCTGTGCAAGTGTACATGGGGTCTACATTCATGTGTTTTTTTTAATAATAATAATAATAATAATAGCTCTTAAAATGTGTGTTATCTTTATTTTGTTTCAATGGGTTACTGTGTAGAGAGTACCTTTATCACACAGCAGTACTTTTGACAAAAAAAAACAAAACAAAAACATTGTGAACAAAATGTGTGTTATCTTTATTTTGTTTCAATGGGTTACTGTGTAGAGAGTACCTTTATCACACAGCAGTACTTTTGACAAAAAAATAAATAAATAAATAAATAAACATTGTGAACAAATTTTAGATTACGGAACAATTATGTTTATCCATTAAATTTTTTTTAATGGATAAACATAATTGTTCCGTAATCTAAAATTAACCCGCGTATAATTTTGGCTGTGCAAAATGACTGGAAAACGTAAAACGATGTTTGCTAGTTTAAGAATGAAGTCTAATACGAATAGCAAAATAAGTTAACTGAAATGCAGCAGAACTGTGTGATAAAGGTCCATGAAAGTATTGGGAACTTACTCGGGGAGATGAATTTATGTTGGTGTTGGGTAATGGAAGGGTAGGGCTTAAAACTTGGAGGGGGTAACTTGAGGGGCTCAGTGAATGGGAGGGTTTAAAACTTGGAGGGGGTAACTTGAGGGCTTGTTCGAGGGGTGCACCCAGGTCTTAAAACTTGGAGGGGGTAACTTGAGGGGCTCAGTGGAGGGGAGGGCTTAAAACTTGGAGGGGGTAACTTGAGGACTTGTTGGAGGGGGTAACTTGAGGACTTGTTGGAGGGGTGCACCCAGGGCTTAAAACTTGGATGGGGTAACTTGAGGGCTTGTTCGAGGGGTGCACCCAGGGCTTAAAACTTGGATGGGGTAACTTGAGGGGCTCAGTGGAGGGGAGAGCTTAAAACTTGGATGGGGTAACTTGAGGGGCACGGCGGAGTGGTAAGTGTGCCCAGTGATAGTCTTTAAGAATACACTTTCATCTTTTATGCAGCATAAAAGGTACATTTGTTTTACAGTTAATGCAGTCAGAATAAGTACCCATTCTTGTGTACATGTACATGCAGGCGTAAATGATGCTCCACATCAAGCTAAAAAGGCTAATTAGGTACTAATTGGTGAGCCGAATTATCCACCACCAAAATGAAGTGTACCCATAGTGATGTGATATGGTCTTTAAGATAATGGAATGTAATATCATCTTTTATGCTACATGAAGGGTACAGTCACTCATTTTTTGTGCAAAGCATGCCTGTACCACTATGATGCTAGAAAGTGGCGTCTATGTAGCGGATATATTTCAATTTATTCAATTAAATAATGTTTTTTGCAACCAAAGGATGAACTGCTCATGGGTTACAAAAACATTGTAAAGAAAAAGAAAGCAAACACAAAAATGAAGATAATTAAAATAAGAGTACTGCTTTTTAATAAGGTACTACTTATTGAGCCGAATTAGCCACCTCCAAAATTAAGTGTGCCGCGTAATGGTCTTGAAGATTATGGAATAAAATTTCTTCCTGTAGGCAACATGAAGGCTACATTACTCTGTGATGTTCACTTGTTGTGTTAAGTACTGGATAATGAGGTCTCAATTGTAGCGGCTTATTATTCACTAATGATAGAGCCAAAATTCATTTGTCCATGGCAACTTATATAGTGCCGGTATCCGACCAAAAAATGCGTTCATGGCGCTCTTAGTATCTACAACAAAGAAATATAAACCAGAGTACATTAAATACAAATAAATACATAATGTAAGAAAGGGGTCAGATGAGCATAAGGCAAATAGGAAAAACAGCATGTCCACCCTCAAGCCTCAGTCGAAAGTCTTCAACTGAGTCTTGAAAACAGACATGCTGTTTGATTTCGTTATATTGGCAAAGAGTTCCACAATTTGTGCCCCCGCTCAGAATCCTTGGCCCCGTCTTGCCTAAGATGAGATCGAGAAAAATAAAACACAAATGACTGATTGGATACATGAGCAGCCCCTCCCCCCTCCAAGCTCAACCAAAAAGGCACTGAGTGCCCGTGATATCCACTTTACTGATTGGTTGAGCCGTGTTCGGGTGTGGTCGGGCTGACCTTGACGTTAAACGGGGCGCTTGGGTCTACCGACTAGGACTGGTTTTCGGCGAGTCATGAGCCGTGCGACAAGTTTATTTACGTTCGTTTTATATTAAATTAATCCATGGCGTGTATTTGTTCTTGTACCAATGTTGACATTTGGTGCTTGTTTTAAAGGGAGCTGGAATGTGAAAATTCCCTAAAGTCAGTTGTCAAGATATCCCTTTCTTGTGTTGTGAGCTGTCTATCATTTTATTTGTCAGTGCAGTGGGCTCCGCTCCGCGACAGCCATGATAGGGATGACCCCCGCCCAACGACAAACAAAACCCGATTTGGCCCAAAAACAAGTAGTCACCAAAAGTAAATAAACAACTTATGTTTTGTCAGTTGTACAAATGGGGGTATCCTGTATAAGTTTGTGAGTTGTATAAAATCATTTGATTTAAGCGCTAACAAAGAAACCATAATTATTGTGTAACAGTATAACATAATTTATGTGCCGGGAATTACAAATAGCGTGGCCAAGAATTTAAGCGCACGCGTTTTACCATTTTGTATGGAAGTTACTGGTACTGCCATTGTTGTATAATTTTGTTCTCTTTTCCAAAGAATTATTTTGACAAAGACAACTCTACGGGATAGCATTTTACCATTGTGCAAATTACACAGTAAGTCGGCGTGCGCAAAGAACTCAAACATTTTGAAACGGGGATGGCTTGTAGGATCATCCAGAAGGTTTAAAGTAGTTAAAACAAATGAGCAAATAACAGCTAAAATAGTCTGAATTAATTGGGCTGACCGGGGAATGCCTCCAACCGCAGTACGAACGGTCCGTTTGAAATAGTCGGATGAAATCGTGGGATAATTAAATTAGCAAGTGTAAAAAACGTGCTGTAGGAAGAAAATATCAGTGCTAAATATGCTTTGATTTTCGTTTTGCCCTATTAAAATCGCAATTCCGACATTCGCAGTAAATCTGGCTGGGTGGCGATATGCCCTTGCTTGGATACAGCTTAAAAGACCTATGCCCAAAATTGTTTCATTTTCTCAATACAAATTTGTTAGAATGGACTCCTATGAAAGGAGAAACGCAGCTAATGTAGGTAGCTTGTATAATTCCTGGCGTGTTTGTGTTGTTTGTGTTGTTTGTTTTGTAAGTTGATGAAGGTATAGTAATATTTTGTTTGAAAAGAAGATTTCTATAATACGTGAATAACAGAAAGCGCATTGTGACAGTTGACGTAGTGCATAATCTGTCAGCATTAAATTTTCTTACGTAGAGTACAATTAGCGCGACAGGGAAGATAGAAGAAGTGCATATCTTCGGACCGGAGTTGGATTCCTGGTCTGTTGGTGTTTTGGTGTTCTAACTTTAAAAGGTAATGTATTATTTGTATACATAACAAATAGCACTTCTTATGTACAATTGGCCTGGGGTTCGCTTCGTGTTTTTTCCTACTGTAAAAGGTAATATATTATTTGTATATGATTAAAACAGCGTTGCTGAGGCGGAGTACAATTGGCGCAACAAGGTGAAAGAGAAAAGGTGAGTTTTAATTTTACTCTGAAACTTTTCGAGTAAGAAGTGCCTATATAGAGAGAGGGAAAATAGGGTGGTGGTGGGCAAGAACCTAGCCAAAAAAGAAGAGTGACTGACTTGGAGTAGAGAAGTGAGTGGTTCGAATCAGGTGGAAGGGGAAAAAAGAGAAAAGGGCCGCGCCGCACCAAGGCTTGCCGCGCCGCACCAAGGCTTGCCGCGCCGCACCAAGGCTTGCCGCGCCGCACCAAGGCTTGCCGCGCCGCACCAAGGCTTGCCGCGCCGCACCAAGGCTTGCCGCGCCGCACCAAGGCTTGCCGCGCCGCACCAAGGCTTGCCGCGCCGCACCAAGGCTTGCCGCGCCGCACCAAGGCTTGCCGCGCCGCACCAAGGCTTGCCGCGCCGCACCAAGGCTTGCCGCGCCGCACCAAGGCTTGCCGCGCCGCACCAAGGCTTGCCGCGCCGCACCAAGGCTTGCCGCGCCGCACCAAGGCTTGCCGCGCCGCACCAAGGCTTGCCGCGCCGCACCAAGGCTTGCCGCGCCGCACCAAGGCTTGCCGCGCCGCACCAAGGCTTGCCGCGCCGCACCAAGGCTTGCCGCGCCGCACCAAGGCTTGCCGCGCCGCACCAAGGCTTGCCGCGCCGCACCAAGGCTTGCCGCGCCGCACCAAGGCTTGCCGCGCCGCACCAAGGCTTGCCGCGCCGCACCAAGGCTTGCCGCGCCGCACCAAGGCTTGCCGCGCCGCACCAAGGCTTGCCGCGCCGCACCAAGGCTTGCCGCGCCGCACCAAGGCTTGCCGCGCCGCACCAAGGCTTGCCGCGCCGCACCAAGGCTTGCCGCGCCGCACCAAGGCTTGCCGCGCCGCACCAAGGCTTGCCGCGCCGCACCAAGGCTTGCCGCGCCGCACCAAGGCTTGCCGCGCCGCACCAAGGCTTGCCGCGCCGCACCAAGGCTTGCCGCGCCGCACCAAGGCTTGCCGCGCCGCACCAAGGCTTGCCGCGCCGCACCAAGGCTTGCCGCGCCGCACCAAGGCTTGCCGCGCCGCACCAAGGCTTGCCGCGCCGCACCAAGGCTTGCCGCGCCGCACCAAGGCTTGCCGCGCCGCACCAAGGCTTGCCGCGCCGCACCAAGGCTTGCCGCGCCGCACCAAGGCTTGCCGCGCCGCACCAAGGCTTGCCGCGCCGCACCAAGGCTTGCCGCGCCTATTCAATGGGAAGAGTAGAGGAGAAGAATGGGAGGGGGATGATAAACGTAAGATTTCTGCCTTAAGTTGACCTAGTCTATAGAATTAACAATGAAATGATTTCAAAATTATGGTGCAATCATAATGTCGTTGCCTAAATTTTATTGTGCACCAAGAGTCTAGTGAATGGAGGGTTAATCCTATTGACCGATACGAGACAAGATTGCACAAAACGGTACAATACTTGCATTGCGATTATAAACATGGATGTATACCGAGACATACAGAGTTTTCTGTTAACATCATTTCAAAATTGTATGTTAACATCAAAGCTTTGTAAGACAATTTTTGAGGGACCAGCATATATTTGATTTAATTTCAAAGTTGTTTCTACGTTTCATACGTTTTATGTTATTTGTTGCATAGATACAAATTTTCACACAAACCAGACCAAAGCAAACACAGTGAAGACCACGAAGACCACTGGTCTAGTTGTGGTGGTTGTCAATAAATGACGTCATAACCATGCAAACTCTTTAAACCAAAACATGTGCGATCGTGTTCTCTTGACCATGAGCTGTTGACCGTTTGGACTCTGTGACGTAGCGAAATAAGCTTGAATTCAGTTTGTCCTTTCTCGGTCAAAACATGGGATCAATTTAAAACGCCAATAACGAATATACAAGCAAGCAAGCAAGCAAAAAAAAAAAAAATTAATTAAATTAATTAAATTAAAAAATTATCTCTTTAAAATTCATCAAAATAATCTTAATAATAAATACCCCCCAAAATAATTAATTAGTTAAATGAAAATAAATAAAATAGGGAGTTAAATGGAAATAATACTTAATTTGTAATAATGTTGGCCATTAGTGTTACAATTGTCAGAAAAAAATTAAACTTTCTCATAAGTCTTATTTGGTAATATTTTATCATTTCTTCACAAACCACTTGTGTGCAATGAAATCGTTTTACATGACTTTGTTTTTATTGTTATGCACCTTGACTGGACAATAAGAATTCTTGTAAAAAAACATCTTGTGCATTCATTCTTTGCAAACATTGTCAATATCGTATCTTCCCGATGTTAAAGCAGTAATCAAAATTTTGTATCAGACATTAAATGTTGATTTTGTTCACGCACAATAGTATAATATTGTAAAATGCATGCAATAGCTTCCAAAACAACCGTTATATTAAAACAATCAAAGATTAATTTAGAAATGAAACGTTAACTTCGCATTATTTATAGTAAAATGCATAGTTCCTCTCTTCGGTCTGCCCTCTTCCTCCTCCTCCTCCTTGACTAATTAATTGGGGGCGCCTATGCGTAATAGTTTTGGATATAAGGAACACATCTATGAAGAAAAAAGTTTTTCACAGTTTCACATTTTTTCGTTGAAACACTTTCAACTGAAAAATCGGTATTTGTGTGTTTTTGGATATTGATTCGCAAGTGGGCTCATATATTATGCAGTTGTTTAATTACTTTGGCTGAGCTATTTAGTGGAGTAATTAATTTGGGGCGCCTTTGCATATTAGTGTAGGATATAAGGAACACATTTATGAGAAAAAAAATCACATTTTTTCGGAAACTTGAAAATTTAAAATTGGGCGTCATGCAACATTCGATGAATGACGTTGAACGTTCGTGACGGTCGTTGACTTTTAGAAAGTTGATGCCAGCACCCAAACTGTGCTCACTTCATTTAGCCTGGTAAATTACCCAGTTTACCATTTCGACCGTCGATCATCTGCGGCTAGCTGCTAGTCTTGTTTGGCGACGTTCGTTTTGTTAACGAACGGACTCGCTGATTTTGCATAGCAAAAACAAATTACTGGAGAAGAGACATCTGTATCAAACAAACATATGGATCAAAACGAAAGCTAGGCCGAGTCCGAATCAAGCGACTTCGGCTATGGCTATGGCCGCTGGCTGCAACGACAACGTTGAAGAATAGGAATCCTCGACGTTCCGGCCGTAGCCACTGCCGAAGCCATTCATTCGGACACGGCCTTGATCCTAATTCATAAACTTGACCAGTCCCAGTTTGATCTAGTCCCGCCGAGCTAATCTATGTTGCGCCCTCTATCAGTGACTAATACAAAAACTAGCGTCGCCAATCAAGACTAGCTAGCTGCTGGCTGCAGCTGAAGCTTGGGAGGAGGCGAATTTCTTGTAGCTGAATTCCATAGAGTTATATAAGAACTTACATATAACTCTATGCTAAATTCCCAACGCAGCTAGCGTTGGGAATTCAAGCAGCCGCGAATTCAGCCGCGAATTGGGAATTCGCGGCAGGCATTAATTAGCGGCTCTATCAGCAGCAAGTAGGGGTCCGTCGTGTGACTCCAAGAAGGAGTGAAAATGCCGGTTATGTTTGATAACTATTTATGGAATAACAAAATATAATATTACAAACTGACAACGTAATGATTGAAAATCGATCAAGGTGACATTTGCACGACACTGATGACCCATGCTTTGCCTCAGATCTGCAAGCATGAGCGCGGAGAAATCACTCCGACGCCTGAGGCACATCCGCGGGATTTTTGCCGGTCACGCCGGGGGTACTCCGCGGCTGACTCCTGCACTTTGTGCCAGTTACTCTTCAGGTACGTACTTTTGCGATAATTATCCTTAAACAATTTTCTGGGAATAAATGACTCAAGATTTGTTTCCTCATTGTCTAACCATGCGGTATTTCACCTTTATTATTCGTACAATATTTGTGTTGAGGGAAATGTTGGGGTGGGGCTTCTTGGGGTTGTGTACTTGGGATGGTGGACTGTTAAAGAGTTTGGATGGAGAGGGGGCGGAGTTCGGTAGCTTAGACTAAGGTTGGTGTTTGAAAACAAAGCAAAAGCCATTTGGTGAACAATCAGTAGAAAGAGCTTGAGGTCTGAAGCTTAGATAAGTTATAAGATCAGATTAAAGATGTGATATTTTGCAGATTTTCATGATTTTGTGCCAACTCAGTTATTGTTTAACTTTTTACTAGAAATTTGTATATAAATTAAACGTTCAGGATTTCTTTACAGTTTGCATAGACACTGTTAAATACCTCCCAATAATTTTGTAATTTTTCAGACGGTCAAGTGTCTATTGGTGATGTGACTAAAGCAATCAAGGCACCGGTAAATCCTGAACTGGTACCCATCAAATACTGTGAGTTTCATTTCCACCGATGTCATTGACGACAACTAACAATAAACATAAAAAAGTGTATGGTAACAACAATAACAATAAGAATCCAGACAAATCTGGTTTTTTTTACCTAATCTTTGTTTGTTTATCCTCAGTGTTGTTGACTCGAGTCGGTGATGTGGACTCGAGTCCGACTCGAGTCACCATTTTTTTTTTTACTTGCGACTTGACTTGACTTGAGCAAAGATGACTTGTGACTTGACTTGACTTGAGCAAAGATGACTTGCGACTTGACTTGACTTGAGAAAAAATGACTTGCAACTTGACTTGGACAAAAATGACTTGTGACTTGACTCGACTTGAGCAAAGATGACTTGCAACTTTACTTGACTTGAGAAAAATGACTTGTGACTTGACTTGACTTGAGCAAAGATGACTTGCGACTTGACTTGGCTTGAGAAAAAATGACTTGTGACTTGACTTGACTTGAGCAAAGATGACTTGCGACTTGACTTGACTTGGACAAAAATGACTTGCGACTTGACTTGACTTGACTTGACTTGAGCAAAGATGACTTGCGACTTGACTTGACTTGACTTGGTTACAACACTGATCCTTTGTGAATCAAAGGGAAAGATGTTAAACATGCGGTTGAAATTGAGAGATAAATTTAAATTTTGATTGACTTCTCCAACACAGTGTCTGACAATCCGCCACAGTCAGTGATGCGTCATCTCCGATGGATTATGCAGAAGGTTAGAAAAAGAGGTTCAGATTTGTTTGCTCAAATAAGACTGAATGGAATTATATTGATAATAACAATACATCTTTATAGCGTGTCTTGGCTGTGTGGATAAGAACACCGGACTCAAGCTCTGGTGTTTCTGATCAGCAGAGTTTGGGTTCGAATCCCGGTCGTGACTCTGGTGTCCTTAAGCAAGACACTTAACCATTATTGCTTCGTCCTTCGGATGGGACGTAAAGCTGTTGGTCCCGTGTGTTGTGTAATGCACGTAAAAGAATCCAGTGACACTTATCGCAAAGAGAAGGGGTTCGCCCCGGTGTTCCTGGTTTGATCGGCTGCAGATTGCGCCACAGCACCTTGTAAACCGGTACATGGTGCTATGTAAAGGAAAAGGTCTCATACTTCAAAAACGTAACTCATCATACCTTGCAGGAAAAAATATTGAGCGCTCTGAGACGCCCATAGGGTGTGATAAAGCGCTATATAAAACTTTGTATTGTTATAATAGCACAACCAATCAAGGGAGAAAGTTGTAAAAGAGAACAGAAACGGAAGGAAATTTAAGAAGACTTGAGAGTGTTTTGAGGAGGAGAGTATTGAACTGTGTGATGATGGCGGCTTGCTTGAAATCAAAGAGGGGATGTTAATTCCATAATTGAGTTCTAGCAAACTGAAGACTACATTCACCATGATTTGGAAGCCCGTTGGATTACGAAGATGGCTCTGCTTGCGGACTGACAATTTTAATCAGATCCAGATTCAAACCCTTATGTTCATTGTGCAAGAAATGTTTTCCTGTTTGTTTGTTTTACAACAAATAATAAATATTGAATTTTTGTTGTTGAAAGTTCTGACTGTCATTTGAAGCGATGATTTTGAGTTTACATTTCGTTAAAGAAACAAACACAAGTCATTCCCTGATAGACTTATTTATCTTTACTCTGAAAAGAAATTTTTATATTGTGATTTTCTTTCCCCTAGGATGCCCTTGGTCAAGATGTCTTTTTGATTGGTCCACCCGGTCCTTTGCGAAGAGCTTTGGCGATGCAGTACCTCGTAAGTAAAAATTAAGAGACTTGTTGTCGTAAATGTAATATCAAGACGGGGTAGTGAAATAACTACAACACTTTGCTATAGACCTTACACATTGACATCATCATGCCGACATCATAGAGGTAAAACGATGATGAAACAATGGAAACGCAAATGTACGCACAACAGAGCACGGGATTGGCCAATGAGCAACCTTCTTTTGACCTCTAGCCAAGGGCGCCCTACTCAAATGACGTCATGCGCAAGGTCTATTGAAATTTTGGATTATTTTTTTAACTGTTTCAGTTTTCAGTTTTCAGTAACATTTATTATCATACTGACAACAAATTGAAACAATATAAATGTACAACATGTACAATGTAATAATGAATAGAATAGATTTAATTAGACTTGAACTGGTAAAGGCCGGTGTAGGTAAGCAGAGGCTTGTAGTAATCAACTTGTGGACATACACAAAACAACCGGACAGAGATGAACCAAAACAACTAACAAACAACAACATCAATATCGCTTAAATAGCTAGAATGAAATGAAAAAAGATGTTTTTTGAGAGGTAACAAATGATGATATACCTCGCAAAGCAGTCAGTGGAAAGAAAGCTATGTTACATACTGATAAATAACGACTCTTTTGAAGGAGGCTTTAAAATGGTTTACTGAAGGCTGGGTTTTGATTTCTTCGTCAGTGGTATTCCACCAAATAGTGGCATTGTTAACCAAACAGTCCCCAAAATGTCCTGCGAAATCCTTGTCGTGGTTTTGTCCGATTTCGGGGGATATAGTTCTGTTGCTCCAAACCACCCACATTTTGTTTGGGACTTGGGCTCGATTTCACAAAGAGCTAAGATTGATCTTAAGTGCGAATCAGTCTTAATTGCTAAGCAAAGTGTGATGTCACAATGCAAATCACTATGGTAATACTGACAACTCATCTTAAGATGAATCTTAGTGCTTTGTGAAATTGGCCCCTTGGGCATACCAATGTTATCAGAGAGTCCGAACATTTGAGTGTTAAGTTTAAGTGTTAGACTGGAGGTTACCCAAAGACTGCGGACAGTCTCAATCCAAAGACACTAGGGGGTTAGGAATGTCAAGAATAAAATGAAATCAAGAAACTCTTTTGGTTGATTGTTGAACAGGAATTGACAAAGCGGGAAGTGGAGTACCTGGCCCTGACAAGAGATACGACAGAATCCGATCTGAAACAACGCAGGGAGATAAAGGAAGGAACTGCCTTCTATATTGACCAGGTAAATGGAAAACCACCACAACATCTAGTTTACAAATATTGAGTGCAATGGGAGGAATATTATCGCGAGGTAAAACTTGGACTGTTCCATTTCACAAGGCGAAGCCGAGTGAAATGGAGCAGTCCAAATTTTACCGAGCGATAATATTCCTCCCATTTCACGAATTTAAGCCACTCAATATTTGTTTTATATAACTGACATAGATACTTGTCATGTGATTGAATGAATTAACACAAAATCAAAATAGATACCCCACACTCTAAAAATTGTTTAAAATAAGAAACCTTATAAACAACGTAAACGACTCCTTGTAGACACAGACGCGCTGTTTATTTTCCGTACTCCACGTGCGCGTGATAACAAATTTATCTTCAACCACACTTGACACGCGCAGCTTAGAATAGCGCAGTACACGGAGGTACAACAGCGCAATACGCGGGGGATGTGACAATATTACAACCTTTTGCACAGGAGTTCCTTTGTTTTAGCAGCGGCGCTCTATTGCCCATGGGGAATAGGACTTTTTGATCGGCGGGGTGTATGGGAGGAATATTGAATATTGAATGACATGTGATTTAAGTTCCACCAATCAAATGACAAGGATCTGTATACCAGTTATATAAACCCAAATAGACCCACTGAATTGCTGCTTCCAAATCCTGTTTGTTAAGTAGTTTGTCAATAATCTAACACTCAAACAAGTCGGACAGTCTTGTAGTTTGCCCCAACAAGAACAGTCAAATTCTTAAAAAAAAAATCACCAATAATTCATCAGTCAATTTTTAAAAGTGTTCTTGTGTGGGGAATGCATCTACACAGTACAGAGTCAGCCCTCCTACTTTCTGACCATTCAATATCATCCACTCTGGTTTTGAATGATAAACTGTGAATGCATCTACGCAGTACACAGTCAACCCTCCTACTGTCTGACCATTCAATATCATACACTCTGGTTTTGAATGATAAACTGTGAATGCATCTACACAGTACACAGTCAACCCTCCTACTATCTGACCATTCAATACCATCCACTCTGGTTTTGAATGATAAACTGTGAATGCATCTACACAGTACACAGTCAACCCTCCTACTGTCTGACCATTCAATTTCATCCACTCTGGTTTTGAATGATAAACTGTTAATGCATCTACACAGTACACAGTCAACCCTCCTACTGTCTGACCATTCAATATCATCCACTCTGGTTTTGAATGATAAACTGTGAATGCATCTACACAGTACACAGTCAACCCTCCTACTGTCTGACCATTCAATATCATCCACTCTGGTTTTGAATGATAAACTGTTAATGCATCTACAGTCGACTCTCGTTAATACGAGGTCCGCCGGACTAGCCCGTTTTTCTCGTTTTAACCGAACTTCGTATTATCCGAGCGCGGTAAGAACAATGCACAGTGCATGACATAATGGACGCACGTGTGTAAATGCACCCGTACTGCAATGGACACTGCATAACTGTGATCATATACATGTACATGTACCATGCAAACATACAACATTTTGGGCAAATAAAACTGTTTTGATTTAATTAATTTATTTCGAAAGTCAATTTATGAAAACAATTTACATTTTTCATGACTGAAAAAAGAGCGCATTAACTTGCCGTTCTTGGCAGCCAAGTTTCGATCGCAACGGCCAACATGACAAGTTGAATGTTGATTTTCATTGGTTTTCACACCTTAGTAAGGTCACAGTAATGCGAGATAGCTCATTGCTAAGGCGGGATACCAGCGAACAATAAACGGTCTGGTGTCCACCTCTCATCTGCGTTGTACTACCATTCAATAGACTGATACCATTGCCAGCGCTCAAATAGCACCTCTATTGATCATAATCAACGAAGCGGTAGCACATGTTTTGAAAGGCTGGGACCTCAATTTTTCACCTCAATGAAGGTAAACTATCGATGCCCAACAATTCATTCCCCAAACTCGCTATAAAAGTAAGACAAACAATACATTTGCTCGTTACGGGGCCGCAAGAATACCTCGTATTAACCGTGTTCTCGTTATGACCGTGCTCGTATCATCCGTATTTAAATGCATTAAAACACGCACGGGGCAGTTCGGGACCGGCAAAATACCTCGTATAAACCGGAACCTCGTAACATCCGAGCTCGTATTAACGAGAGTCGACTGTATACAGTACACATGCAACACAGTTAGTTCTGCGCGCAGTAGTGCCACCATACACGACCCATGCCGTTGAATTGTTTCAAATATGTTACTCAACTCCCTGGAAAATGCTATAAAGAGCAGAACGGTCAAGACAATTAAATGAACATTTCTGATGTCTTGACAGTGTGCAGTGCGAGCAGCGACCGAGGGACGGATCTTGGTGATCGATGGGGTGGAGAAGGCTGAGAGGAATGTGCTACCAGTGCTGAACAATCTCCTTGAGAACAGAGAGATGCAGCTGGAGGATGGACGCTTCCTTGTAGCAGCTGAGAGATACGACAAACTTCTCAAGGTGCAGACCTTTATCACACCTGACTCATAATCATAATAATAATATTAACTAGTTCTGATATAGCGCATTTCATAATAAGGTTTGAATGTGCTTTACATTAGTGTCCTGGGGTGGATTTCACAAAGCGCTAGGGCTAGTCTTATCTTGAGTTAGGATGAGTAACTAGTCCTAACTTATATGACTTGTCATAAGTTAGGACTAGTCCTAAGTTAGGACTAGTCCTAAGTTAGGACTAGTCCTAAGTTAGGACTTGTCCTAAGTTAGGACTAGTCCTAAGTTAGGACTAGTCCTAAGTTAGGACTAGTCCTAAGTTAGGACTTGTCCTAAGTTAGGACTAGTCCTAAGTTAGGACTAGTCCTAAGTTAGGACTAGTCCTAAGTTACATGTAGGACTAGTTTTGTGAAATCCACCCCTGGTCATGGGCCAGTAACATTCCTGTTCCCAGTTTCTCAGCTCCCTGGGGAGTACACAGGCGCTGCCGTGGCGCTCCGAAGGCTTTTTCAAACACAATATCAACGTCTACCCTCACAGGTACCCATTTATACCCCCTGGGTGAAGAGAAGCAATCATAGTAAAGCATCTTGCTCAAGGACACAAGTGTCCTGACAAGTGTCATATTCCTTGTATACACACAGGCAATGATAATACTGAATCTCATTGCATGAAGAGAGACCAGACCATTTCTTCCTCTGCTGCCCCTCTTTGGCTGCATTGATGATATTTTGGCCTCATTGATGAGTTTAATACAAACAAGATTGAATGAGTACAGATTAATGGGGAGGTTCTCCAGTAACTCACCCCCACAACCGTCTGAGGATTATGCAGTTTTAAAAGAAGTACTTTCTGATAGATGAAGATAAAAAAAGGTGGTAAGATGAAAAACCCCAAGAGTTTCAACCTAATGGGGAGAACTGCCTCTAGCTACCGGGCAGTCTCGGTAGTCTAGTTGGTAAGACATCTGCTCTAGTATGGCGGGGGTCGTGGGTTCGAATCTCACCCGAGGAAAATGCCTGTGAGTTTGTTCACAGGACTCTGGGAAAGTACTGAGTATACAGTGCTTAACACACATCAGTGTGTGGGTAAAACATTACAAACAATAACGGAGAGAGATTTGAACTTAGTGTACACTGCTTGAAATCAATGCTATGTTTTTAACAGCATAAGATATGACTTCACTAGATGTTAAACTTGCATCGAGGATAAAGAGTATTATTTATAGGTGGAAGAGACAGGAGGCAGTTATGTTTTTCGCACAACGGATTCATTTACCCCTCCCAATTCTTAGCTGTGCTGTGAAGAGATTTGCGTTTATATCTCACCATGTCTTGTTTCCGAACATTAGGGCAGGTTTCTATCCCTTCTGTAGCCAACACCTCGAGTGGCCTTGTGTTGGGTGACTTGCATTAAAAGAAGGTCTGCTTTACCCATACACTGATGTGTGTCAAGCACTACATACTCCGTACTTTCCCAAGTCTTGTGAAGAAAAAAACAACTCCCCAGGTATAATACTTGGCTGGGATTCGAACCCACTACCTTTGCCATTCCATAGCAGATGTCTTACCACTAGGCCACCGAGCTTGCCCAGTGGCTATAGGCTAAAACATACGAGTTGACCTTTTTCCCAAGACTAAGTTACAACCTGTCTGCACCACCCACCCCCCCCCCCATCCCCAAATGACAATATTTTGTTCATGAACAAACTGCTCGGATTAATCAACTTTTAAACGTTTCCGATTACAACTTTTTTCAGGACCACACCCAAGAGGAGTTGGATTCATGGAGGCTCGTCCGGGTCAGTGAAGATTTCAGGGTCATCGCCCTGGGGCTCCCAGTACCCCGTTACCGGGGCAACCCGTTGGATCCTCCCCTACGTTCTCGGTTTCAGGCCAGGGATATTAATCCACTTCCATTCAAGGTAAAACAGTGTGCGAGAAGTTACTACTGTAAGCATATACATTTTTCAGTACAAGGCATTGTGAAAAATCGTTTTTATCAATTAGAAGTTTGACAGCAACGACTGTCCTTCCTTCTCCACAGTCTTTCAGTTCCTGTTTTTGTACTTTTTTTTTTTTGTAGGATCAGTTGGACATTCTAAACTCACTTGGAACCGGCCTTCCCTCAGACAAGTAAGTAACTAACTATTGACATTTATTGTCGATTGTCGCTCGGTGGATCACAATGATCATTCACTCTTGCTAAAAACATTTGTTCCTTGCAACAAGGTATTATGAAAGTCATGAAAGTGCAGGTTGTTCTGCCGAGGATGGGGGGGGGGGGGGGTGGTGGTTGTGGATACAGTTTGCATGTTTTTCCCTAAGTGCGTCAATTTGAATTGATTTGAATTGGATGTTTGTGTTAACTTATAAACACTCTACTGGAGCATTTGAAAAAGGGTGTTAATGATTGATATAAAATAAATCATTAAAAACGAATCTTCAAATTGAAAAACATTATAATAATAATACGCAGTTCTTATATAGTGCTTTATCACACCCGATGGGCGTCTCAAAGCGCAGTATTTTTTCCTGCAAGGTATGATGAACTACATTTTTGAAGTATGAGACCTGTTCCTTCACATAGCACCATGTAACGGTTTACAAGGTGCTGTGGCACAATCTGCAGCAGATCAAACCAGAAACACTGGGGCGAACCCCTTCTCTTTTGGATAAGTGTCACTGGGTTCTTTTACGTACATTACACAACACATGGGACCTACGGCTTTACATCCCATCGGAAGGACGCAGCAATAATGGTTAAGTGTCTTGCTTAAGGACACAAGTGTCACGACCGGGACTCGAACCCACACTCTGCTGATCAGAAACACCAGAACTTGAGTCCGGTGTTCTTATCCGCTCGGCCACGACATGCCATAATTTCTGTTTCGGTTATTTTCTTACGTACGTGAACCAAAGTTTGCCCGTATCAGGCTGATGAGCTAGCTTGTGTATAAGAACTCGGAGCTGGTTTTTGTATAGATGAAGGATTTTTGAAGAAATCTGGGTCCTGTAGTTTCTTAAAGGTTGTATCTTGTCTTGTGCTGATGCAGCAAAGACTTGAAAATATTTTTCTTGGATGCCCATTGTCCAAAATAGACCAGACCAACACCGCTGGGTCTATTCGTTCTTTTATTCAACTTAAAAAAATGTCAGTTTTCCCCTTGAACTTTTCTCCTTGATTTTTCCAGAGTGTCACAGATGTTGTCTTTTGCAACGGCTCTCCGTAGCCCTGAGCTGGCTTCACTCAGCCTGCTGGACTTTCCCCTCGAGAATCTCACTAGCATCATCCAAATCTTGGTAAGCTGACTTCTCAAAATCTTAAGCACATAAAGATTTCAAATTAGGGTAAGGGTATGCTCGATGATATCGTAACATAAAAAATATGTAGGTGTTACTAGTACTGACCGATGTAGACAAGAAATAAAACTCGGGTAGATTGTTCTCTTTGGGTTTTGAGAAATTTTGAGCGAATAATAAATACATGTAATTTTATCAAAAACACTAATAAAGAAAAACAAATAAATATTGTCCGGATTATTATGAACACGTTGACTGCCAACTACGAGTATACTCATACTAACAGGTGTTCCACTTGCTGCCACTACGAGTATACTCGTAGAGAATGAAAGGTCTTTGCATTGTAAATAAAATACACTGGCATCACTGCAGGGCGCAATAAATACACTGCTGGCAGTGGTGAGGACATGCTTCTATAAAAGGTTTATGTTCAAATTATTTAAGTACCTATTCAGTATGCGCGCATGCGCATAACGCTTGGCAAATGGGAATGCCATGTGAAATTATGCACGGCAGTCAAGGTGTTACACAAATGGTTTCTATTCTCGTTGCAGAATTCCGTTCCCAGTTCCTCGCCTCAGAAGTTACTGTACCACCTGTACCCCTATGCTGTGTTTCTCCCCAAGGAGGCAAGGAGTGTGGTGGTGGACGCATTAAGGGTAAGAAAAGAAGCCAAAGCCCCTGATCGTCACCTCATTCTTGAGGTTCTTCCCTTCATCTTTTCATCAGTTGTAAAGCGCTGTTAAACATTTGTTTAAGTTTCTAAGTGATTTTTTTATAAATTTATTCATTCTGACATACAAATCCACAGGTTGTGGAAAAGGTTATAAAAACCCATATATAATCCACTACCCGTCAGAATAGGTTGTTAAATCATTATTGCAATCCTTGTAACTTCTTTGTAAAGTTGCATTTCCCGAATTTCGCCGAAAGACATTTTTAAAAGATTTTTTTCTGTGAACGAATTTTGACAGGTGATGCTGTTTCAAAATAAAAAATGTACTAAAACTTTTGCATTTGCCACAGACAATGCACAAAACACATGTAACATGCAAAATTGTTTGTACATGGCTTATAGATGTGGGATAGTTTTGTTTTAAATCTTTCTGGTGTGCTTTTAATGTTTTTTTTATAATTGTACTTGTTGGACAGCAAGTTTTTGAATGTTTTCAAGTAAACTATAAACCATAATGTCGGGATCTTGACAGTAGTTAATTTTAAGCGTTATCATTGGCAGATTTTTTTTCGTGCAATAGGCTAAATGAAAGCTTATAACTTTCTCAAATCTATAATAAACATCTATTTAAAATTTAAATCTAAATTTTTGAGTCAAATCGACCAAAAAATCGGACCTAGCATCTTTAAGCTTGTAGATAGTAATAAATATAGCTATGAAATTATAGCTATTTTATGTGCTGTTACTTTGTTTTGGTAGAGATGCTTGTGGGCTTCAATGACTCTAAAAGCTTTACCAATGGGGTCTAAGGCTCCTGGTAGGTTCAACCATGTCTGGCTTGTTTCCAGTAAGGGGCCAGACAAGCTTGAGCACCTGTTCCTCCAGGTTGGGGGTTGGGCGTGGTGCTAACAACTCCATCCCCATAAAAAATAAACCAAAACCTATGACGTTACAGAAACCGGCAGCCTTATGTCCCACTGGGGCAAAGAGGAGTAAGTAATCAAATATGAAATTATGTTTATTAAAACGCAGAAATGGGTTAGTAATTATATCTGTATTTTTTGCCTACAGCGATTTGAGTTACTGGAAGACAAGTATGGTAATGTGAAGAGCCATAGAGTAGTTTCAGTCCAACCAGGGAACAGCAGTGCAGCTCCCGTGGCAACAGTTACCATAGGAAGTAACGGGGAAAGCTCCCAGTTGCAGGTAAATTAAATGAGATTGATGTGAAAGAAAGCTTTTTTTAAACTTAAAACTGAAACAAAAATTGTTGTTGTTATTTTTATAAAATCCTCTAGTTACAGTATTTGTAAGTACTGCAATTCCCAGATTTATTAAAGATGCCTAATTTATCTTCTACAATCTTCTGCTAGATCGGTTAAATTGAAGATTGTTCATTTTCCGTTTTTAAACAGGTACCCATTGGAACTACCACCCCGTTACCACACAATGAACATCAGCGGTTTATTACCACGCCGTCACACGAGGGCCTCCTAGCTGACATGCTTCTGTCTCACTCAGTACAAGATTTTTGTGTCATTGGGCAAAAGGTAGGAAGGAATCCCACAACTTGTTACACTTCTGAGTTGAAGACTCAAGTCTGCCACTCGGACATGAATTGCATATCCTCATTTGCATCAAAAATTTGTGAAATGTTTTGTGAGAGGTTGTTTTCATTTTGTTCAGTGAATTCCCCATTAGAAGAAAATCGCTGATGAATTTATCCTTTTGGTTTTTAGCTGTTTATATTAAAGCCAGTAGCCTGTGTGCCAAAGTAAACAACACCCTGCTGAGTTAATCCCATAGAATGCCTCAAGCAAGAAGCTGCGGCTGAGTGTAAAATCTGCCGACCTTTAGCGCAAATGCAGCAAAAGAAACATTCAAAAAGTTGTTCTCAGCACATACGTAGCTGATTTCTAGGGTTCGAAAAGGAAACCAACAGATCATTGTATTTGTCTGACAACTGATGAGCTTTTAATAACAAATACTCACAAAAGGTTTAACAAATAATACACCAGGCAAAAGAATTTGAAGGTTGCAGGCAAGCTTCATTACACTTTAATTGGCTTATCTTTGATAAGGGTCTGCTCCTGATGTGCCAGGGTTCTGTAGACCGTTCCGGCCTGTCAATCAAACTGTTTGCATTGACCAATTGGATCACGCCTTTTGGTCCTGTGACCGCGGTCACACTCGGTCACACGTGCAGCGTCAACGTACACAAATGAAGGTGGGCGGGGCTTGTTGCCAAAGCCGGAACGGCTTATTATGAAGGTCAGCAAAGGATAAATTCCAACCGGAGTTGGCCTATAACCAAGTAGGGGTTGGCCTCTAAATGGGAGAACCCGTAATGATCTCTTAAAATGTCTTTGCCAGTGGAGCATCAGCTCCTCAAATAAAGTTTTCTTTTTAACCTTTTTTACTCTAGGGGTGTGGCAAGAGCATTTTGACGAAGAAGTTTGCTGACACTTTGGGGTACAGGGTGGAGCCAGTCATGCTCTACCAGGTAAAGAATTACACCAAACTACCGTAAAACAATCACTAAGAATGTTGCTGTGCCAGCGAAAATATAGTGTTTCTCGATTTGTAGAGTTAATTGTAAAAACTAGAGGGAGCACTCGCGATGTCACGCACGGAACTCCGCTGACCCACCATGGGCGAAAATCCCTATGGGTCAGTTGCATATGAATGCCCACTTAAAAAATGGTTGCTGTGTGAACGGATGAGTGACCAGTGTAAATGAAAGGTCCGCGCCATTTTCCCAACGGTCACAGATGCTCCTTGTCGCATGGTTTTGTATGCCCTCTAGTTCTTATATATAACTCTATGGTCTCACACAAGAGGCCATGTGCAAGAACATTGTATCTCAACACCATAGGTTTTGTGTGTACATCTGTGGTAGTTTTAGTGAGAAAGGACATTTTGTGCACATACCAGATTTTTTTTTAATAATAATAATAATAATAATAATACACAGTTTTTATATAGCGCTTTAGGGCGTCTCAGAGCGCTCAGTATTTTTACCTGCAAGGTATGATGAGTTACGTTTTTGAAGTATGAGACCTGTTCCTTTACATAGCACCATGTAATGGTTCACAAGGTGCTGTGGCGCAATCTGCAGCCGATCAAACCAGGAACACCGGGGCGAACCCCTTCTCTTTGCGATAAGTGCCACTGGGTTCTTTTACGTGCATTACACAACACACGGGACCAACGGCTTAACGTCCCATCCGAAGGACGAAGCAATAATGGTTAAGTGTCTTGCTTAAGGACACAAGTGTCACGACCGGGACTCGAACCCACACCCTGCTGATCAGAAACACCAGAGCTTGAGTCCGGTGATCTTATCCGCTCGGCCACGACACTTTTAATATACTCTAGTTTTGCAACTATATCCCTGTGTCTTATCAAAGCCCATTTATGTAAATTTAGATGCTGTAGACTCAGTGGGTAAAGTCCATTGTTCTCCAAAATAATACGTGCATGCCCATTGTTTCCTAAACTTTTGGAAAATACTTGGCGAGTCTGCTACCACCTAGCGTCCCAAAGTATCCCTTCGTTTGATATTTCTTTCAGGATATGACCTCCCGTGACCTTTTACAACAACGTGGGACCCTCCCCAACGGGGACACAACATGGCGGCTGGCACCTCTCATCACAGCGGCTCTTGAGGGCAGTATAGCGTTGCTGGACGGTCTCCACAGAGTTAATCCAAGTACACTGGCTGTTTTGCATAGGTAGAATTTATCACGTTTTGATAGTTTGTTGAAAAAAAAATTTAGCTGGTGTGTTGACCAATCATGATTGTGACTACGCATTCAAAATCGGACAAAATCAAACATATTAAATTCTACATAATCCTAGTATAAAGTACAATATACACAGAATCTTGCCCGGCAAGAAATTCCCTTGCGCATACAAGGTTAAATTGTTGTGAATAGTGACATCAAACATTTTGTATCCTTTTAAGGTTGGTCCATGACCGTGATATCAGTTTATTTGATGGCACCAGACTACTGAGGGACGACAGGTACCAGACGTTGAAACAACAAACGGGATTAACCGATGAACAAATGAAAGACAGGTTGGTTTGGTTATGCTGGACATTTTTTTAGTGGAATGTTTTCACAAAGTAATGTTCTGAATGAACATCATTACGAAGTTTAAAATACTGGGCCCAATTTCGTAGAGCTGCTTCAGCACAAAAAGTAGCTAAGCACAACAAAATTGTGCTTACCAAAATAAGGTTACCAGCCAAAATACCATGTCACATATACAATTTGTGACTGGTACCCTGCCTTTTTCTCTTGGAACGGATACATTTTCAAGAGTAACAGGCCGTGGCCAAATTGGCGGCTACTGCTACAGCTACGGCTATGGCTGAATTCCGGCATCAAGCATCGAAGTATAGGAAGTCCTTAGCAACACCCTTGGCAACACTTGTAGCCGTAGCCGCAGCCGTCAATTTGGATATGGCCATAGACTTGACCCGTTAGCTCAGCTCCCCTCTAGCGTTTCAAAAATCCTTCATTGTTGTAAACTGATGGGAAGCTACAATGGTTTTCATCATTGGATTTTTTTGTTGAAATTTAAAGTCAGGTGTTAGTTTGGTATGACTTGGGATGTTGCTCTTTTGTGTGATTAGCATCTATGTGGTGTGTTGTGGCCAAACGGATAAGAACACCGGACTAAAGCTCTGGTGTTTCTGATCAGCAGAGTGTGGGTTCGAGTCCCGGTCTTGACACTCTTGTGTCCTTAAGCAAGACACTTAACCATTATTGCTTCATCCTTCGGATGGGACGTAAAGCCGTAGGTTACGTGTGTTGTATCATATCTATCAACACATGTAAAAGAACCTAAAAAAACTTATCGCTAAAAGAAGAGGTTCGCCCCGGTGTTTCTGGCGTGGTTAGTAGCTACAACTGGCTCCCACATGTTGGTGTGATGTTTCCATAAGGATGCTTTGCCGATTGTATGATATAGATACAGATACAGCTAAGCCTACATCCTTACGGACTGTAAAGGGGGTAACCCTGTTTCAGCCCCAGGAGTAGGTGGCAACGGCCCCTGGAAAAAAACAGTCGATTTGTAGCCCACACCTTGAGTGGCTTACTGGCCTTTTGTGTCTGGCGACTTCCATAAAAAAAAACAAATAAAAAAAAAAGTATTTATTTTGCGAGTGTTACAATGAATCTTTGCAGGTCCATCTTTCCCATCCATCCATCCTTCCGTCTGGTGGCGTTAGCCGAGCCTCCAGTCATAGGGAGTAGCACCCAACAATGGCTCAACCCTGAACTCCTCACGCTCTTCTTGTATCATCACTTACGCCCTCTGTCATTTGCGGAGGAGATGGACGTGATACAGGGCATGGTATGATGGTTATAAAATGCGTAGTTATTATCAGTATAATTAGTAGTATTAGTAGTATTCTCTCCACAAAATTTAATGAATAACAAAATAAAATGCGCAAAAAATAAGAAAACATTAGAAATGTTAATGTAGATGTGGAGAAGGCTAGACTGAAGAGGAAAATAATAAGAACTTTTCCTATAACCAGAAGTTTCAGACTGCCAATAAAATTGTTTAAAAAATGTTCGGACAAGCACAGGAGAAATTTAAAAACATTAACAACTAGAAACTTTAAGTTGGCTTTTTTCCTCAGACAATAAAAGTAGAATAAATAGGTTTTATCTAAAACCTGAGTGCGGTCCCCAGCAATATAGAGTTTTAAGACTTCCGACTGGTACCTCCTGAACAAAGATATTGACAAAATAGGGAGACCAACGACATTAGGGCCAGACAGCTCAGTTGGTTGAGCAATGCTGGCACAAAAATCTGGAGTTCAATTCCAGTTCTAGATGATTTTTATTTGTTCATCCAAACAATAAAAGTTGGTTAAAGACTACAAAACATTTTATCCTGTGAGTCAACACGTCACATGCGCACACATGCACTCATAATGTTTTGGCTACTTCGTTTGTGTGTAACTTTACCAAAAATCACTCATTTCATCATTCGAAGACATTTCTTATGACAGACACTGATAATTCTGAGAAGATTCCTTGAGACTTTGTTCAAACTTCTGTAAAAGAAAAGTAAAAAAAACCCAGCTTAATTCAGACGCAGCTTCCAAAGAAAATTAACTCATGCAATTTCTGTGGGCTGCTGGCAATGCGAGACTTTTGAGGTCACTAGGTGGCAGCAGACTTACCGGGTAAATCCATTGGTCTCGGAAATGTGCACATGCTCAGAACTACGCAAACAATGGAAATTTACCTGGTAAGTCTGCTGCCACCCAGCGTTCCAAATCTCCCATTAGTGGAGTCATTAAGTGTGCAGTTAGTGTGTGAGCTGTTTTGTTGTGTGTGGACAAAAGAATTCGTTGGTCGTAAACAGAGTTATTGGTTCCTTATTTTCTAGGTACCCAACACTCACCCAAGCACCCTTGAGCCCCTGCTAAAGGTGACCCACTTCTTGAGAAGTTCAGGTGATACCACAGTAAGTTGAAAGCAAAGACTATAGAGCGCCGAGTGCGCAAGATGGGGAATTAAATCTATTAATGGAATGTGAAATACGCATGGGCGCCATTTCAGCAAGTGGATTGTTGTATCCAAAGAGTCGCTTGCTGAAATGGCGTCCAGTGAGATTTCACATTTCAGCCTGAGTTCCCCATCTTGTGCCTTCGGCGCTCAATAATCGTTGGTTGAAAGTAAACGTATCAAACAATTTGATGTTTCTCTGCAATGTAGGCCATTACACCGCTGCTGAACAGGAACATGTGATTAGGAAAGCTCTGTATTCGTTTGGCAACCATGGTCTACCAAAATTATTAAGCAATATGTAACAGACAGTTGAAGTCAATGACTGGAAGACGCCTATAATTATCATAAACTGTATGTTTTTAATTGCACAACATTTTGGGCTTCAAAAACCAACAATTTTGAAAGTACAATTCCACATAGTGTTTGTTGCAGAGGTACATACACGTTGATTTCAGTCAATTTAATCTGGCCTTTACAGATGGCTTTCATAAACATTAATATAAAATATGGCCTTTGTTCTTCCCGTGATACAACTCGTCTCAATATACCTTCAATTTGCTAGGGCCAAGTACACAGAAATTTTTGCAACACAGCCACGTGACCAACATGCAAATTTGGTCTCCGATGTTTACCAAGTGCTGTGTGTAATGGTCTGGATTTGAAACTAATTTGCTGTATTAATTTTGTAATGCTTATTTTCAGTATCCATTTGATTTGTGAATTGTCTGCTGCACCCCATCATAACTATTCCCGTATAACTTGCAGGATTGATTTTCTTGGGGTTGATTTTCATCCCGCTAAGAAATATGTTGCTGTATAAAAGGGGCTGTGTCGTCATGGTTATAGCAGTAAATGGGATAACCCGGTTACTACGCTCACAAACATGCTGGCGGTCACATCACAGCTTGACAAAGGTGGCACCCTTTTTAATTTGACCGCAAGCGCGCGCGTGTGTAGTATCTGGGTGAGAGTTCATCTTTCCATGCACAGCCACCACAGGCCTGCTATAATCATGACGACACAGCCCATTTAACTCTGGGGTAATTTCCGGGAGAGAACGTACATTTCCTGCAGGGAAGAGTTTTAATAAGGTGCCTTATTCCGTGTCGGTTCTTTGTAGCTCCAATCTTTATCTTCATCTCTATCAACTCGTAACTTGCTCCGGATCGCTCGACGGTTGACCAACTACCCTGATGAGGGATTACATGAAGCAATCAACAAAGCTTGCCTCTCAAGGTGAGGACGAGTGTCAAAATAGGTTTGATTATTAAGCCGAGAGATCTTTTCTCATACAAATCATTAAATAAAACAAAAATAGAATACAAAAAAGTGTTTCCATCTTCACTGTGTTTTTTCACATTAAATGGAATATTCACTTGGACGCTTTTTTTACAGGTATATATTTATATAATTTGTTAGATTTAAACACTAATTTCCAGTGATTTGTGATAGTATTATCTACAACGGGGAGTATATTAAAATACAAAATTGTATTCAGATAATAATTTTTGAGAAATACTTGTTTTTCACTATGTGAAGTATTATTCCTTGTTTTCCTGATAGGAAAAGAGGGATCAAGTAATTCTGAAAGTTGCTTTCGTAAGTATTTAAAATGAATTTTTTTTTCCCCCGCCTAGATTTCTACCGCCACTTGCTCGACAGGCATTGGAGAAAGCACTGAGGGATTCTGGGATACATGCCCAACCAGCGGCTGACGATGTGGACGTCGAAAGAGCTCTCTCTTGTAAGAAATATTTTCATGTAAATTTTGTTTTGGGAAAAATGCAAAAATTAAAAGAGAATTTGTCTTGATGTAATTTTTCAACAAGAGGAAGTGTGAGGGAGATTTAGTTAAAGTACATTGACCTGTGACCCTTGACCTCTGTGATTCATGAATATTTACTGTTTAGGTGAGGTACGGAATGGGAAGTTATGTATTGGAGATACAGAGATGGCGGTATTCAACCCAGAGAACATGATGATGGTACCAGATACTCTCTTCTATGAGAATGCACAGGTTTGTACAACCCTGGATAATAAAAAAATTTACTTAAAATTTGTAATAATTTAGTTGAAAACAAATTGCTGAGATGGCTATCTTTTGCTAAACTTAACTATCGTGGCCATCCGTTTTAGACTATAACAATACATAATTATAAGAAGGAAGTTATAACAATTCCACTGCCGTCATCAGTTTTGCATACTCTCAAATTTCATCTGTTGGTGTGACTCAAACACACATTTTTTTTAACACCCAGTTGTGGGGACTCCCTATTCTATTTTCTAAAGAATCCCTCTGTGGGGACAAGGTTTGGCAAAGAAAAAATTGGGGACCTTTGTTCCATTGTATAAATGTCTCCACAACGGGGCGTATGCCTAGCCACCTGAGTTCACACACTTTAGGGAATGTGTATTATGGTGTCCTTCTATTGCTGCTCTGTTGTTACTCTAAAGTATTCCTCACCAGTGTACAACATGAACACAGAAAACCTTGTAGGGTAATATCTGTCCATTGTTTAAAGGACCCCACAAGGGCCCATGTGTAAACCCAAGCTTATGCTCTAACGACAGTTTATTAAAAGTTTGAGTAAAGCGATAAATTGCCAATCATAGTGGTAAAACGCTTAAACCCTCAGGTCCTCCACAATGAAAATTTTGCGCTGTGTATTCACAAACTGATTTTTTATTAACACCCTGTCTTTTAGGTCAATAACCCCCCTATGCAAGCCCAAAGCTACACTACATGACCATGTGGGTGAATTGGAAAGCCAGTCAAGACTTAGACTTGTGTTATTTACGATCAGTGTGCGGCCGCAAGTTGTTTTCACAAAATGCATACCACCTTGTGCCAATGACCCTTAGCACAAGGGTCAATCAATTACTGCACGGAGACAGGTGGCTGCTGTCTTTCAACACTCCTTACTCTGCAGTGGTTAGGGTCTGGCCAATGAAAGTTTACAGGCTTGTAGGGTATACCAGGGGTGAGGTTTACATGGAATCTTGGCTTTTTTGGCCCATTGAAAAAAAGTTATGGCCATATTTGGTAGGACCATCTCGTGGCTGACACCAGGGTTGTTAAAGACTTTCATGACAAGATTCTTAATCAGAAGGCCAACTGGTGAAATTGTGCACCCCGACTGCCCCATCAATACAAACTAAGTCCACTATGTTAATTTGATAGACTTTATGACGACACACAATATTTTCTGGGTGTGTCGTTGCAAATTTGTGGCGGTGACCTCCATATCCAAGATGAAATCCAAAATGGCCGCTAACTTGTTAGGTGACAGTTATTGAACCGTAAGTCTTGATATCTGTCGTCTCGGCCCTTCCAACTCCATTTTATAGACTGACAAATCCAATACACTTTGTCCACAGCATCTGAACATTATGGCGGCCATGTTGAAAGACTTCATCCTCGGTGAGCATCTCTTGTTGGTCGGTAACCAAGGCGTCGGTAAGAACAAGATAGTGGACCGTTTCCTGCATCTGCTGAACAAACCACGACAGTATGTGCAACTGCACCGGTGAGTCTCTCAAACCCCAACACCCCAAAAAAACCTTTAAAAAGTTTTGCCTCCGTTTGATGGATTCAGTACTGCACAGCCAAACCAACTAGGCTTAGCATGGAGCCAGGCATACCAATCTTATCAGAGTCTAAAGGTTTTGCCTGAGTTAGATGGATTCAGTACTGTACAGCCAAACCAAACATGCTTAGCATGGAGCCAGGCATACCAATCTTATCAGAGTCTAGAGGTTTTGCCTGAGTTTGATGGATTCAGTAGTGCACAGACAAACCAACCTTCCTTTCGTGGAACCAGTTAAACCAATTTTAACCAGTGTGATTTTGGAATGGTCAGCTGCTGGTGAAGAGTTTAGAGTTGAAATGGCCAAGCACCATCATCTAAATCTCCTTACAGCACTTTTAGGGATGTTTTATAAACACAGCTGAGTATAGCTTAATCCGAGCATCTCGTTCATGGGCGTTTACACCACTGCAGCTATGGCTGCCGCATGTGCGCGTCGATGCACAGGCACTGTAAATCCTCCATGCTGATTGGTACATATGCGTGCTGATGCGCTACTGTCGTGTCGCGCGTGCGGCGGCCATAGCTGCGGTGTTGTAAAACACTAGAAACTGTAATGCATGTTAATAATGAGATTTTAAAGTTTATTTAGGAGTTTCATCCGCTCTGTTTGTAACCAAATAAACAGGAACTTTTTCGATGATTGTTTTCTTTTATTTGTCAGAGATACAACTGTCCAGTCATTAACCCTGCAGCCCAATGTTCAGGACGGCATCATCATTTATGAAGATTCCCCACTGGTATGTATAAAATGCTGATGCAAAAATATAGAAACTGATAAAAAGAATCCTTTGAGAATCAAATGGAAGGCCTCTTTCAAAACTAGTCCGGTGCCCCCAAAAACATCCAGCCTGGCTACATGACTCAATCAATTATAACTGATTTTAACAGGTGCGTGCTGTGAAGCAAGGACAGGTGTTGATCATCGACGAGGCAGACAAGGCCCCCACCAATGTGACCTGTATTTTGAAGTCCCTCGTGGAGAGTGGAGAGATGGTGCTAGCTGATGGCAGGAAGATTGTTGCAGGTAAAGTCGAGTCGTCTGTCAATGTTAGGGTAAAACATCCTCGACTGTATGGATGAGATAAATAAAACAAAAGTTGAAACGCTACACTCACCTTGTGTATGTCATCTAGAAGCACTGTCAAGTCATTGCGTCACATGCGTGCAATGGTAGTATGCCCATACATTTCGCTTACTTCAGGTTCCACGGCTGGCATTCTTTAGTATGTAATTTAACCCCAAAACCTTGTTTTTTTACGGTGAGACAAATTCTTAAAACAGAGGAAGACATTATTTAAAAAAATTAGTGTTGGCACACAACAACCACCTAGCTTAGTTAGTTTTTGCATAAATCCTTGTAGAAAATGTTAGCCAATGCATTTGCAATGGGGGCTTCTGATGATGTTTGGAGCTGACACGTGTGAAATGGACGTGGTTTATGCTGTAATGACTTCAGACTTGCCAACAGGATAGTAGCATTCTAACTTTGGAAAAATGCACTTTGGCGTGTCGTGGCCGAGTGGTTAGTGCGTCGGACTCAAGCTCTGGTGGCTGAGTCATCGGAGTGTGGGTTCGAGTCCCGGTCATGACACTTGTGCCCTTGAGCAAGGCACTCAACCATAACTGCTCCGTAAAAGTTGGGGAGGTAGAGCCTTCTGCTCTACCAGCCAGGCTTCTGATGGATGATACCTAAGCCTACATCCTTACGGACTGTAAAGGGGGGTTACCCTGTTTCAGCCCCAGGAGTAGGTGGCAACGGCCCCTAGAAAAAAACAATGAATTAGTAGCCCACACCTCGAGTGGCTTACCCTCCTTGTGTGTACGGTGACTTCCATAAAAAAAAAAACAACAAAAAAAACAAAACAAAAAAACAAACAAACAAACATTTTTATAAGTCTTTCTCATCGGCATTGTCAAAATGACTCTGATATTTTTGTACAGACGGAGCTGTGTCATCATCATCCAGTAACACCATAGTGACCCATCCTGACTTCAGGATGATCGTCTTGGCCAACAGACCCGGCTTTCCATTCCTTGGCAACGACTTCTTTGGATCTCTAGGTAAGAAAGTTTATTCATTGTCTAACTAAAAATCTTGACTCGTGTGAATGATTTCATTTCGACGGTGTTAGGACCGTCAGTAATAGAATAACTCTTCGCAGAGATTTAAATCATAAAAGTATATATGAGAATGAGACAAAAAAATGTATGAGCTGCAAAGATGTGGAGGGAGTTAATAGACCTTATGCACATGACGTCATTTGAGTAGGGCGCCCTCGTCTAGAGGTCAAAAGAAGGTTGCTCATTGGCCCATCCTGTGCGCCGCACGTACAAAGATGTGCGTTTTCCATTGTTACATCATCGTTTTACCTCTAAGATGGCGGCGTGATGACGTCAATGCATAAGGTCTATAAGCAGAGCTTTGCCAGTACAAACTTCGCTCATTCATAACATTCTCTGTGTTTCAGGTTCATCTGTGAGCCTGCACACAGAACTGAAAGTCTAGAAAATGTCACCTTAGTAAAAACAAAAGAAAAAATAGACTCAGCTGTTGCAAACTGCTTACCAACCAAAAGGACATGTTGTATAGGTACAATTTTTTTAATGGCCTCACCTTTCCACCTTGGCAGAGTCTTTCTCAAAGGCTAAATGACGACACAACACACATATATACAAGTAAACTTAGCTCTCTAGCAGTCCATCGAGTGATCCAGAAAGGCAAGGCTCGTTCTAGAGAGTCAGTACTTGTAAACGACAACAGAGTTCCAAGGGGAAAGCTCCCTTTGTTGTCATTTTCCAAACCTCACTTCCTCCCATTCTCTTTCCCTCTACAACCACCCCTTTTGTCTACCTCTCCACTGTTCATCCATTGCATCATTTCTGACTGCTTTCTGTCTCTTTATTTTCACTTCTTTAATAGTGATAATAATAATAATAATACGAAGTTTTATATAGCGCTTTATCACACCCTATGGGCATCTCAGAGCGTGCAGTATTTTTTTCCTGCAAGGTATGATGAGTTACGTTTTTGAAGTTTGAGACCTGTTCCTTTACATAGCACCATGTAATGGTTAACAAGGTGCTGTGGCTTTCTACTTGACTGCTTCTGTTTCTCTAATATACTTGTATGTGTGTTTTGTGTTGTTAATTAGCTTTTAAGAAAAACTCTGCTGGGGTCCGAATGATAGGCCATTAACAATTTGTTTGCACTTACAGTAGTAAAAGCATTTAAATACGTAACATAATTTACATTTAGGTATTTTACAAGCCTGGTATGACTTAATACTATTTGCAGGTGATGTATTCAGTTGCCACGCCGTTGACAACCCAAGCACAGAATCTGAAATGACGATGTTGCGCAAGTACGGCCCAGACGTCCCAGAGTCTACTTTACAGAAGCTAGTGTCAGCATTCGGGGAGCTGCGTGAGATGGCTGATCAAGGCCTGATCACATATCCCTACTCCACAAGGGAAGTTGTCAACATGGTCAAGCATCTACAGGTTGGTGTTTTTGTTGTTTGAGGAAATATTGTATCGTGTTATCGTAATATTGAAGAGTGTTGAATTGAATTGAACTGAAATGGTTTATTAATAAAAACGTCATCGCAGCCAAAGGCCGAAATAAGACAATTTTTACAGAAAAAAATATGTACAAAAAATATAGAAGAATCAACATAAAATTACAATGGAAAGATACACAAAATTATACCAAAAATATAAATGAATAATGGTTATGTGACAAATGCACAAAAGAAAATAGAATGATTATGACATACCAAAAAACAACTAAAAGACCCCCAAAATTGTAGAAAAAGGAGAAGTTGATTAATCTGAAAATAAGTAACAGCCCAAGAACAGCAATTAGGAATTGGGTAAATAGTAAACAAAAATTAAAAATCTCGGAAATAGTTTTGGTGAATGACTTTTACGTCAGAAGCTTGTTTCTGGTCTGGGTCGCCAAAACACACCACAAGTTTCGGCCGTTTCCAAAATACCGGCTTCAATTGTGGCTTCTGCTGGACTGCCATGTTGTGCATTAAAGCATAGTCTGCCCTTTGCACCAGCTGCAGTCGCATCCGCTAATGCAGACATTGCCCCATTTCACTAAAATGATTCAAACACGTTTCCGTCATTGGTGTGTCGTGGCCGAGCGGATAAGAACACCGGACTCAAGCTCTGTTGTTTCTGATCAGCAGAGTGTGGGTTCGAGTCCCGGTCGTGACGCTTGTGTCCTTAAGCAAGACACATAACCATTATTGCCTTCGGATGGGATGTAAAGCTGTAGGTCCCGCGTGTTGTGTAATGCTCGTAAAAGAACCCAGTGCACTTATCGCAAAGAGAAGGGGTTCGCCCCACTCTTCCTGGTTTGATCGGCTGCAGATTGCGCCACAGCACCTTTAAACGATTACATAGTGCTATGTAAAGGAACAGGTTTCGTAACTCATCATACCTTGCAGGAAAAAATACCGAGCGCTTTGAGACGCTCATGGGGTATGATAAAGCGCTTTTTTATAAGAACTGCGTATTATTATTATTATTATTATTATTATTATTATTATTATTATCTTGAAATTTCCCAACGAGAGAGAAGACATACTGGTTTGAGAGAGACACAACAATATAAACCTTTCTATTGTTGATAAACAAACCACGCTGGTTGGCATGGACGGCCAAATATAGCAAAACATTCAAGTCTTGTTGACAGACGTGACAAAATTCAACATTTTTGCATACTTTTTATTTAAAGAAAATACATCCCATTATAGGTTGGTTTGTTTCCAACAAGCTCTGAACAGTTTTTGAATATTTGTTGAACATTTTTACAAACTGTGGTTATCTGTTGTTTGCTTTTCATGGATGGCTCCGCGTAGTTTCTCTATCTTGGTTGGCAAAAACTTGGGCTGTGACGTTGCAAAAGAAAGGTCTATAAAGACACAGTCAATGAACTGTATCGTTTTTTTTACCCGCATTGCAGCATTTTATTCTCTAAAATAATCCAAGTATTGTACCCCCTGTCTGTCGTCTAGAAATTTCCAAACGAGGGGCTAGCCAGTGTGGTGAACAACGTCTTTGACTTTGACGCCTACAACAAAGAGATGAGAGAGCAGGTTATAAAAGCTCTTCACAAACATGGCATCCCTGTTGGAGCGAACCCAGGAAATGTTCAGCTCGCCAAAGAGTAAGACTATTTTTTTATTTTACGTTTTCTAAATTTAAAAAGGGGATGATACGGCATTGATATGGGACCTTCTTTTTCTGTCTATTATGAAGTTTCTTCATGAAATGTTATCATGTTTTTAAAAATTCTGAAGCAGTTAAGGTTTTTTTTTGGTGAGATTTGAATCGCAGACCATCAGTTTTACATTTAGGCAATAATAGTGCGAGGACCCGGTCTTCAGTGCATGGTAATGACCGGGTTGGTAGCCAAAGGCGAGGTCCAATAACAGCGGCCAGACACCAACCAAAGCCATTAATACTCAGTGAAGACCGGGTCCTCACACTGTTATTGCCATTAATAAAATACCTTTAGCGAAAAAACGGTAGAAAACATCAGAATTTGTGATTTATCTTTCGCTGCTATTTTCTATTCATGTTCAAGGGCCATTATTTAGGCTGTTTAATTTATGTGTGGCACCTAATCTCTTGCACATAGTCGACCATTTATGCATATTTACAAGAATCAGACTGGAGCTATGAAAATTAACAGCACAACAAACGGAAATACTGTGGTTGGTGTTCGGCTTTATGCTTTACATTATGTTGGTTTCATGTGCGTACCAGCTATCTTAAGTTGATACACTGCGCGTTCACGCACACGCATGGTATGCGCGTGCACGCAGCATTATATCTCCTTGCCAAAATAAAAACAAAACAAATATACACGCAAAGGAAGTAGCTCATTTGATAGTGCCCTGCACAACATTCACATTGTACACAGAACTTTTACACAATATGCTTGTTTAGAGGTCATCTATTCACTAGTTCACAGAGCCGGTCTTTATATCACATGTTAATTGGGTTCGTAAGTGACTGCGTCATACGCGCGCGCATTGATGGCACGCACACACGTTTGGCTACTTCTGGCTCCAAAACAAGAACAATTCACTGTGTAATCCAATGGGATCCGAACCTTTATTTCGTGTTTTTGACAAACTTAGTGCAATTCTGTCGTCGAATCGGTAGCCAGTGGCAAGATGTCGATCACTTGGATAACATATATGCGAATATGAGTACTTATGATTTTTGGTTTCTCGTGTAATTCTTTCACTAAAATTTGGGCAATGCACTTTCGTGCACAAACTGATTTTTGTTGGAGCCACTCTTGTGAAAGGAGGAGTGGCCTATGCTGCCGTGACCTCACACTTACGAACCAGATACACCTCCACGAGACCAGTCTTCGACCAATTAGAGTGCATACATTTTCTGGGGTATTTATTCATATTAGGTAAAACCTTGGGAATAGCTGAAAGCTCCTGAAGTATGAAAAAAAAGTTTTTAAAAAATATCTCCAAAGGTGAAATCATATGAGATCATTCAGTGGAAACATTGCTGTAAGTTGTAAAAACTTTAGCGAATGAATGCAACTTTCAGTGACCGAGATTAAACCCAACATTTACATGTATGTGATTACAACAGCCAGTTTCAGACCTACACAACTTCTATCGTCATTCTTATGTTACTGACTACAACACTGAGGTAACACAATTCATCACAACATTTTTTTCTCAATGGAAGACTTTTGAACGGTCCTTTTTCACAGTTCTTACCTGTAGTACGCACACTCAGAACTACACATATGCAGTACTGAGCATGTGCGGGCATGCTCAGAACTGTCAAAAAGGCCCGTTGTGTCTGCTGCCGCCAGCGTCTCAAAAGTCTCCCAATGAGAGTCATGTTAAAAGAGCAAATACAATGAGAAATTATACCAAACAAAATAACGTTGTCATCAGATGCAATTTTAAATTATTAGTAAAGAACCAGAAGATAGTATGTTGAGTGATTTCGCTGAGATCTTAAGATAAACTAACAAGTAACAATTACATTTTGAAACTAATAATAAAACTTTTTTTTTTCAAATGAACTCCTATTTTTTCAAACACTTTGTCATAGATAAGAATGTTAAATCAAACAGGAATGTACAATTTGTTATCGTGGATGTATGTTTAAATGGCAATATGCTGTACTCTTGTCTTGAAAGATGCATTGTTTTGATAAATAAAAGTTAAACAATCATGAAAGAAAATTACTCTGATGTTGATATCCTTGTATTTTTACTGGAGTCTGTGTGACAACTTTAATTTTGATAATAAAGTAAGTGGTTTTGGACTGCATTGTTTTCAAGAGAGCAGACATATTGCCGATTTAAATATACTTCCACTCTCAAACTTAAAGCTATGAAATCTCAGATCCATCAAATTGCCGTAGGTCCTGTATGTCGTGTAACGCACGTAAAAGAACCGAGTGTAAGCACACGTGTTGTATAGAGGAGGGACTTCACCTTGTATCTCTCTCAAAGTGTTGTATTCTGGCTTCGACACTGTAAAGGTTTGAATTTAAACGGCTGATTAAAACTGAGTCAACACTCTTTTATTCACATTCAATCAAAAGTGCCCTTTTATTGCCAAAAAATAAAATGTCAAAAAAAAAAAAAAAAAAAAAAAAATCAGCAAACAACACAACAGACATTTCTTGCTTTGCAATGATTTCTGCTGTACGTTACGTTCAGGAGACCAACTTTCCACTATGGGTCTGTTTCGTGTCTCTTCATATACGTTTTTCTAGTGTTAGAGTATTAAAGAAGGAAACCAGATTAAAATATCTGGTTTGAAATAGCTCTAGCGGGGTCTTTATCAGCTGTTTAAAACCAGGTAAACAGGGTCATGTGACCACCTTTAACCAATAGGAATGCCTAAACTGTCTCGGGTGGTTACGAATGAGGATGAATACTTCAGACCTTTTTCCTGATGTTTAAGTTTAACCAATCACAAGCAAAAAACCAGAATTAGGACAAACTGTTATTCGAACAGTTTTTCTTTTAAATTTTTTTTTCTGTAATCATGATCCTTACTTGTTTTCGTCAAGATGGGTTGTAAACATGCATTTTCCTAAATTTACCCGTAAAATTCTGAATTCTGTTGATTATTACGTACCCATGCCATATGTTTTTATGCTGACAGCTGCTGAGCAAAATCAGTGTTCTTTTACTTTGTACTCACATTATTTCAGACTAGAAGTTTTTGGTAAATGTGATACCAGAAATGATTTGTGAATGTTTGTTTTTTTAAATTAAAGGTTTAAACTTGACGATGCTACACCCAATGATTTTATAACTAAAAAAAAAAACGCCAAGTTTTCTTCTGAAAGTGATTTTTGCTTGTAACATCAGGGTGAAGATACATTTATGTTTTAAATTTACTGATTCGTGAGCAACCTACTTTAATTACAATATTTACCCACATATTTAAACAAATAGGGGCATTCTATGCCAACTCACCTGATGGGTTGGCAGTGACCGACTCAGATTTTGCTAATTTTTTTTAAAAAACAAACCTCTATGGGTGCAATGAATAAACACAAAATTTTAGATTCCTACTCCTTGCCGTTTCTGAGACATGGACCCCTAAAAATTTAAGCCCCGCCCCTTCTTTTTAAATTTGGTGTTTTTTGGCATTTTTGGAGGCCTATATCTCCAAATTGAGATAAGAAATATTCCTACCAATTGGTGCACAGATTGACTGCCAAACTTTTCAGAATTTTAGGTGATTTGGCACGGAATGACCCCATACAAGCATTGCACAAAAAAGACAGTCTACAACCAACAACATAACTTTTGCATCAGTTTTTATATAGATGTTGTAGTTTGTAATTTTACGTTTGAAATGCAATTCCTAGAATTGGTTTTACTTTTACAAATGAAGCTTTTGTACAGGCTTCTTGCACACTGCGTGTAAAAAAAGGGCACATCGTGTATCTGCCCAGTCGATTCCTCCTTTATAAGCTACGCCACAATCTTCTCCTGCTATGCCGTAATCATTCGGTTCATATCCATTTCCAAGCCAAGGCTGATAGGGAATATCTGTTTTTTCATCACACTCCCAAATACCTGAGTTATGCAAAAATAGATTTAAATTATTATAGATATTCAGGAAGGTTTATGCTTAAAGCGACATTTGTTTGACACAACCATCACCAGTCACTGCGCCATTACCAGACAAATTGACAATGGCTAAAGTTGAGGAAGCCGATTCAAATCAAACATGAATACATGGAATTGTTTTTAGAGGTTAAACAATTTACCCAGTCAGATTCCCTTGTGGTTTATTGCTTGATAGTTGAAACAAAAAGTCACATCACCCTTATGGTGTTCCCGTGTTGCCGTATCCCAGGTTTTATCCATAGAGCTAGCTCCATCATGTCTATGGTTGTATGGTATAATGGGGTATGATCCCTGGCTACACGACAGTAACCGATGGAATGGTTTCTGACTGGCACCCCCCCGAACAAAGATATTGACAAATAAGGGAGACTGCCAACATAAGGGCTGGGTAGCTCAGTTGGTAGAGCGTCGGTATGTATAGCTGGCGGTCGCAGGTTCAAATCCTGCTCCAGTCAATTTTTCTTTGTTCACCCCCGAAGTTCAGTTGCTTTAGGTCAGTCTTTTGGCTTGATCACTGATTAAAAACTTAAATCTTAGTTCGAGAACTGTAATCACTAAAGTTCATGCTGCTTGGAATGGTAAGAAAAATGATGGTTAATGCATCAACATGCTTGTTCCCTATCCTGCTCATGATTACAGTAAATTGGTGCAGTTTGAGAGGCCAAGAACTGTGAATAAATATAATCAATGTTCATAATTTTGTCCCGAGGTATGCAGAGCTATGTTTGAATTACGAGACCAATTTATGTGGTAACAGGGGGGGTATGCCAATGTGCTTATGGAAGTTTCGGTGTGGAAGCAAATTGTGAAGGTGAAACTTTGTTGGGGGGGGGGGGGAGTGTTTCCCAGAGTGGAAATCTACTCAAAGTTATGTAGCCTAAAATGCTTCTTATCATTTCACATAATCCCCCACCTCTTAACCTTAAAGGGGCTGTGTCGTCATGATTAAAGCAGGCCTAGCCTGTGGCTGTGCATAGAAAGATGAATTCCCCGCCACCTGCTTGTGGTAAAATCACGTAGGGTGCCATCTTTATTTCAAACTGATGTGACTGCCGGCGCGCACGCCCACGTTGTAACTAGGTTATTTCATTTAGTGCTACAATCATGATGACAGTTCTCAAATTGTAATTTCATATCAATGAAGAAAAGTCTTTGCTACAAATGTTCAAACACCAACCTTCTATCAGGCGGTCATTACAGTTGATCCAGAAATGACGGATGTTATCTGAGAGAGGTGTGATCTCGGCACGGAACCTACCCTCATTATCAGACTTTGGGGTGGCCATAAAACCGCCCATCTTAGCACAAGCATCCCTTGCCTGAAGCCATGTTATTTTCTCCATGATGACTTTGTAGTAGTTGTCTCCCCATTGGATCCAATCATGAGTAGATGCTCCAGTGAAGGGTTTACATACCTCAGTATCAGCATTGCTGCATCCATTCATCAAGTACATGTAGATGAGTAAAATCTTAACCATGAAAAAGTGCAGTAGAACCATCATGTTTTTTTTTCAAACACTATAGATGTTTTGCATGTGCATCTTTCTCGAAACACTGGTAGCAATAAAGTTGTTGACTAAAACATACGTGTGTAGTACGCTGGCGGGAAAACTGGTGAAGCAACACACAAATACAAGCTCACACAAATATGTATTCACCTGCAATCGGGGACACCCTATGGTTCCTCTTTTGTTTGTACTCTAACTTTTTTGCAACACCTCCCATATGTTTTGTACACGTATTGCAACTGGCAACCGGAGACTCTAGGCCTATTGTTCCCTTTTGTTATATGTCCCCAGTTTGAATGCCAAGACACACACACACACCCCCCTGCATCCACACCGGCAACAATTAGGTGTCAGGGCCAGCAATATTCTACCATAATTATGAAGGCCTCAAGTTATTAAGATGATTTTTTTATGAGCTGAAGGGCCTTTTATTGCTCCCTCACTATGCCACTGCTACTCTATCAATGAATTAGGCACCCTATCTGTTCAAGTATTGATTTTTTGGGAGATAATGGGTCTTAAGTGAGATCGATTTATAAACTGCGTTGTTTTTTCTAATGAAGGCCAAGTTTGTCAAAATTTGTGCTATTTAAAGCACTTGGAGTTTCCTTCACCCATGTATTGAACCATTGCACCAATGCCACACATAGCTACTGTCTGCCATGCTCTCCTCATTTTGGAATTCAAATTGCACGTAAAAAATATGGTAAGAGTGTAAAATACACTTTAGAATTCAGGTTGCACGTAAAAAACATGGTAAGCGTTGAAATACCGCGTGGCCTAAAAAACCCATTACATAACACACTGGAACACTGACTCCCAAATGGTGCAACAAAGATTATTGTGATGACAATGTCAGGTGAATTGGTCAGAACAAGTTTGCTGTTTTTATTACTAAATTGAAGATATATAACTATAAACTGCAATAAGTGGCCAACTTTGGTTGGCTTTTAGTGAGTTATTTTCTTTGCACATGTCTACAAAAAAAAAAACATTGCCAATTTTGCCAGCACTTTGCAGTATTTTTTTTCACATAAGGGCATGTGTGAACCAAATTTGTGTGATGTGAAACGAGTAAAACAAACTGGTTTTTCATTTTTTTTTTTAAATTTTATGATTGTTACTGTTATCTATTTGGCCATTGATATAAGAAAACAACTTAATATAAGATAAAACTTTTATTGTTACGCAAGGAAATTTGCCATTGAAAGCACCTCTTGCCGTTAAAAATATGGTAAATTTGACTTTTAGTCGGCTATGGAGACAGTTTGATTGAATATGCCATTATGAATGAATGAATGAATGAATGAATACAAGCAAGGCTACACAAGTTACTCATACGGATTCATAGCATGTCTTCAAATAGTATTTATAATAATAATATTACCGGAGTCTTATATAGCGCGTGTATCTACCAACAATTAGGTACTCAAGGCGTTATTTCAAGTGACTTTAATTTAAAGGATTACTATTTAAGTTCAATGGATGCTTCATTCAGGAACAATGTCTGAACTTTCTGAATAAAATGGGATTGTCACCATTCAAAACTACATCCATTTTCCTTAACTGCTCAACAGATTCACAGTATCTCTTCAGTCAGAGACAGCAATGTAGAATGTAGAGATAATTATTCTCTTATTTGTTTTTATCGTTGATTTTGTTTTAAGAAAAATGTTTTTGTTGCTACTATCAATGCAAATTAATAGAATGTATTTTTTTTGTATTTACAGTTGATTGGCTAACATACTTTAATTACATTAGTTAACCACTTATGTAGTACACTATACAAGCATTGCAGACAAAAAGCAATTTGTAAAACATTTAGCTTAGTAACATTTACATAAAGATCATATTCCCTTTTTAGTTTAAACTTTTGAATTTGGAATACAATTCCTTTTCTCATTTAACTCTACAAATGAAGCATTGACACAGGCTTGTTGCAAACGGCACGTTTGAGATCGTCACACGAGATATCTACCCAGTGGATGCCTCCTGAGTAGGTTGCGCCACAATCTTCTCCTAATGGGCCGTAATCATTTGGTTCATATCCATTTCCAGCCCATGGCTGATAGGGAATATCAGTACTGCCATCACACTCCCAAGTATCTGATATATAAATAATAAAAAAAAAACTGAATTCTAATCATTGTAGATATCAAGAATATATCTTCGAATTAATGTGCTGGCACTCTACCAACTGAGCTATCTAGGCTTGATGTTGGCGGTTTCCCTTCTTTGGCAATAGCTATATTCAGGGGTGCCAGTCAGAAGCCATTCTGGTTAAAGTTAGGAAAGCTTATCTGAAGCTGTCTTTAAAGATAAGAATTACTTGGACAATTTTTTTTAGGTTGGTTAATAGTAACTTGGCTTGACTGATGGCAAACTAACTTTAATTTCCACAACTGTGTTCACTAAAGTCCTTCGACCCAATATTTTTACAGTCTAATTTTTGGCTGAATGTTAGATGCGTGAAAGCAAGAGAAGTTATAGAGCCCTCTGTTTGTTTATTCTTAAGTTTTACAGTTAATTTGTGCAGTTACTGAAGTTAGTATGTTTGTAGATTATAGTTTGCAAATATGACACCCAAAGCCCAGATTGGGTAGTTCTCACAAGTTGTAGTTTGGCATTTAAACAGAAGGCACCAGAACAGCCATGGCATCAATCTGATGTGGTGGTTTAAACCTTGTACATGTTGGGAAGTACTTAGCTTTATGAACCCCTTTTATTCCCATCTGTTTGATGAGCAAATAAACCAAGTTTTTATGTTTGGCAAGAAGTGCCTGGGTTTGGCATAAAATATTACAAATGAGATGGCTCATTCATTTAAGTTTGTACATGTATGAAGACAAACATGTAAATATGAAACCTTCTTTGGCTGAAAAATACGCCAAAAAAAGAGGCAAATTCAGATTTCTTTTAATTTCACTTAAATATTTAAAATTGTTTTTCCTCACCTTTTAAAGCCCCAGCTCAACATTGGTTAGAAGAAAAACATAAATGTTACATATACCTTGCATGGTATAAAGATAATGATGGTAGAAAACTTTCCTTGAAATATTATCTGCCTGAATTGTTCTTATTTTTAAATAATAAATGAAGTAAGATCCAAAATTAGTTTTCGTCTCAGTACGAAAACTCTGCCTAAAGGAATGCTAACAAAAATGCTGAAACAAATGAAACAACGAAATGGTGTGATATTTTCACAGGTTGGTTTTATTACAATTATCTTGATTTGTGCAAAGAATGGAAGCATTTACAATCAGTGTTTCAATGTTGAGCTGGGGCTTTAACCAAAGATCTCAAACTAAAATTTTTAATTTTGTGCCTATGGAAGTGGCTAGCTTGCGGCTGCAGTCAATCCCCATAGGACTTGTGTGTTATTTACGGCTTTAGCCAAGTAATTTGTTTTTCGTTCATTAGTGTGTATGAAGACAAATGTAAATATGAAACTTTCTGTGGCTGAAAAACACGTTCAAATTATAGAGGCAAATTTAGATTTCATTTCGTTTTATTGCTGCAGTCAATTCCCATAGGACTTGTGTGTTATTTACGGCTTTAGCCAAGTAATTTGGATACAGTTTAACTTTAATTGCTACAAGTTATCAAACACTAACCTTCTATCAGTCTGTCATTACAGTTGATCCAGAAATGATGAATATTATCTAATTGAGGTGTAATACTTGCGAGAAACCGACCCTCGTTATAAGATTTTGGCGTGGCCATAACTCCTCCCATCTTAACACATGCATCCCTTGCCTGAAGCCATGTCATTTTCTCCATGATGACTTTGTAGTAGTTGTCTCCCCATTGGATCCAACCATGAGTAGATGCTCCAATGGAGGGCCTACATACCTCATTGCTGCATCCATTCATTAGAAACATGTAGATGAGTAAAGTCTCAAACATCAGAAAACCAAGTTTTGCCATATTTTGGCTTGTACATTACTGTAAAGTGGCGTCGGTGAAAACGGCTACCTTTTTGCAAAATAAGATGTAATAACTCTGTAATTCGTTTACCTCTGTTGAAGTCTTTTGCTGATTATGCCCTAGCTGTATCATGAAGTCTCTAGTTACTGTCTCACAAATAAGGTTTCCTATAAGACTGCTGAATTTTTTTTTCTGTTTGAGAACCATGTTACCAGTTATCTTGAGTAGGCTTGCATCAGGGATAGAGAACAATGGATGTCAGCCTTCCCCGTCTATATATAGATATGAGAACCTGTTACTGATTAGTAGGATGGAGCTGGCCTGCGCATAAAATGAAATCTTAAAGGCATCTGTTTCATGAAAAGTGATTTTTAATAGGTCGATCCATTAAGCCCTGACCTTGTTGCATTGACCAATCACGGACATGATTCCGTCAATTGTATTCGTGCATATGATGTGCGTGCACAGTGGGTGGGGCTTAATGGGTCGGTCTGTACCAAAGGTGTTGTTTTTGTATACAAGGTGTCAGATACACTATGTATCGTGAATGAAAAAGGCTGAAATTGAACGCTAAGAAATTATTTGACACATTCCATTTCTCTGAGATTATATTTCGGAGGATGAAAAGGAGACAGATATTGTAAGTCTTGACGATGGGAATTGTCTTGTGTCACTAAGGTTTTTTGTGAACAATAACTAATACTATTCTAGTTAGGCAACCACGTCATTGATTTTGCTTTGAAATTTTTGTAATATTGTTGACGTTGTTCAAGTGCACACATAGGGACGAACATTGATAGGGTGTTTCCACGGTCAGTTAGGTTGTAGTACTTGTCTCTCCACTAAATCCAAGAACACCAAGCACAGTAAGAATATTTTTTCTATATGACATAACATAGCATTGCCGTAGAGAAAATACACTAACGTATTGCTTTTTTATAATCGCTGAAGTTATTTGAAAAAAACCCTTTAAGATATTTAAACCATCGGGGTATAGTTTAATTATTTCCCTTTAAATGATATCAGAAATTAATGATGTCTGATCATACAGTAATAGCATCAGGGACTTCAGAGAGGTTTTTTTTCTCTGGTGGATCTTACTAAAAATAAGCAATGATACTCATAATAAGATAATTTTAGATACATGTCTGGAATCAAAGTAATTGTAGCGATGTAGCTTTTTTTTGGCACATGTCCATAAAAAACACATGGCCAACTTTCCCAGCAATTTGCAGTATTTTTGATCGCGTGACAGCATGTGTGAAACAAATTTGCAGGATGCTAAACGAGTAAAACATTTTTTTCATTGTTTTTTATTATTTTTATTATTTCTTATTTGGGCATTGATACAAGAAAACAATATACAGGCAGTCGTAATAGGATAAAACTGTAATTTTGATAAAAAAACTGTAAAATTCACTGTTGAAAGTGCCTCTTGCGGTAACAAATTATGGTAAATTCTACCTTTGGTTGGCTATGGAGAAAGTTTGATTGAATATACCATTATGAATGAATGAGTGAATGCAAGCAAGGCTACAAAAATACCCACAGGGGTTCAAAGCATGTCTTCTAGTAGTATTTCAAGTGACTTTAATAAATGATTACTATTTCAGTTCAACTGATTCTACATTCATGAACAAAAGGCTTTTAATTTCCTGAACAAAAAGTTGTCATATTGCTTTAAATTCTCCCTGATTCTGCAGAATATTCCCTGAAAACAAACCAATCTTTCCATGTTCTGATGGACAAATTTGAAAAATCTCCCAATTATTATGCTGAATGTAATTTTTAATATCTCCCTGAATGTTGTACAAAATCTCCCTGATTGCAAGATGCAAATGTTGGCAGCTCTGATATTGTCTCCATTCATAACTATACACATTGCCCTGAACTGTATAACAGATTCAAAGTATCTATTCAGTCAGGAACAGCAATGTAGAATGCAAAGATAATTATTCCCTTGGTTGATTTATCGTTGATTTTTGTTGAAGAAAAATGCTTTTGTTTTTACCATCAAAGGTGAAGATAAAATGTTTTTTTTATATTTACAGTTGATTGGCTAACTTACTTTATTTACATTAGTTACCCACTTATATAATACACTATACAAGCATTGCAGACAAAAAAAATTAACATAACAAAATTAGCTTTAGTAACATTTACATTAAATTCATTATTTAGCTTAAATTTTTGAATTGAAAAACAATTCCTTGATTCATTTAACTCCACAAATGAAGCATTGACACAGGCTTCTTGCAAACGGCACGCTTGAGATGGTCACATGGGATGTCTGCCCAGCTGATGCCTCCTAAGTAGGTTACGCCACAATCTTCTCCTAATATGGGGTAATTATCTGGTTCATATCCATTTCCAGCCCAAGACTGATAGGGATTATCAGTACTGGCATCATACTCCCAAGTGCCTGGAATATACAAGAAAATGAATTCTAACCAATGTAGTTATCAAGAAGATCAGGCGCCACACCCAGCACCATTCATTATATTGCTATCTGATCAGATTTTTAAAAATATATTTTAAGTGAACAAAGAAAAATTGAGTCGTATATAAGTATAACATGGTTTAACGGTGGACAGTGGATATTATCCCCCTCAGGTATTGGAAGTGGACAGACTAGTTCTCAAAGCGAAGCCGAGGGAACTAGTTTATCAACTTCCAATACTAAGGGGAACTAATATACAAATATAACATGGTTTGAGGGTGGACAGTGGATGGTTGCCCCCTGAGGTATTGGAAGTGGACAGACTAGTTCTCAAAGCGAAGCCGAGGGAACTAGTTTATCAACTTCCAATACTAAGGGGAACTAATATACAAATATAACATGGTTTGAGGGTGGACAGTGGATGGTTGCCCCCTGAGGTATTGGAAGTGGACAGACTAGTTCTCAAAGCGAAGCCGAGGGAACTAGTTTATCAACTTCCAATACTAAGGGGAACTAATATACAAATATAACATGGTTTGAGGGTGGACAGTGGATGGTTGCCCCCTGAGGTATTGGAAGTTGACAGACTAGTTCTCAAAGCGAAGCCGAGGGAACTAGTTTATCAACTTCCAATACTAAGGGGAACTAATATACAAATATAACATGGTTTGAGGGTGGACAGTGGATGGTTGCCCCCTGAGGTATTGGAAGTGGACAGACTAGTTCTCGAAGTGAAGCCAAGGGAACTAGTTTATCAACTTCCAATACTAAGGGGAACTAATATACAAAAATAACATGGTTTGAGGGTGGACAGTGGATGTTATCCCCCTGAGGTATTGGAAGTTGACAAACTAGTTCCGGAGGCGAAGCAAACCTGCGACCTCCGGATTGATGCGCCAGCACTCTACCAACTGAGCTATCTAGTCCTAATGTCGGCGGTTTCCTTATTTTGTCAATATCTTAGTTCAGGGGTGCCAGTCAGAATTTTTTTTATTTATTTATTTATTATTATTATTCTTTTTTTTTTTTGGGGGGGGGCGGGGGCGGTGGGTGGGCGGGGGGTTAAAGTTAGGAAAGCTTATCTGAAGTTGTCTTTAAAGATAGGAATTACTTGGTTTGTTTTATGATGGTTAATAGTAACTTAGCTTGACCGATGACAAACTAAGTTTAATTTCCAAAACTGTGTTCGCTAAAGTCCTAAAACCCAACATTTTTACAGTCATATTTCTGGCTGAATGAAAGCAAGAGAAGTTATATTGACATGCACCAACACTCTTAGAGGCCTGTGTTTGTTTATTCTTCAGTTGTACAGTTAATTGATGTAGTTACTACAGTTAGTTTTTTTTTGTAGATTCTTTTTTCGCAATGACACCCAATGCCCAAATTGGGTAGTTCTCAGAAGTTGTAGATTGGCATTTAAACTGAAGGCAACAGAACAGCCATGTCATCAATCCGATGTGGTGGTTTAAACCTTGTACGTGTTGGGAAGTACTTATATAAACCCCCTTTATTCTCATTTTTTGATAAGCAAAGAAACCCATTTTTCATTTTGGGCGAGGAGTGCCTTGTCTTGGCATGAAGCATAAGAAATGAGACGGCTCATTCATTTAAGTTTTCATGAAGACAAAATGTAAATTTGGAACTGTCTGTTGCTGAAAATCACTTGAAAGTCATAGAGATGCAAATTTAAATTTAACTTTATTTAAATTGTTTTTTATTACATTTTCCCTCACCTCTTAACCAAAGATCTCAAATTGTAATTTCAAAACAGTTTTAACACTGCTGACATTTATAACTACATAATACAGAAAGCACACACTAAGCTAGCAAAACAATGAGCAGAGTAAGCAGTTAAAATACATGTACTTTAATTGCTACAAGTTATCAAACACCAACCTTCTATCAGTCGGTCATTACAGTTGATCCAGAAATGATGAATACTATCTGATCGAGGTGTAATACCTGCGAGAAACCGACCCTCATGGTCAGATTTTGGGCTGGCCATAACTCCTCCCATCTTGACACATGCATCCCTTGCCTGAAGGCATGTCATTTTCTCCATGATGACTTTGTAGTAGTTGTCTCCCCATTGGATCCAATCTTGAGGGGATGCTCCAATGGAGGTCCTACATACCTCAGTATCAGCATTGCTGCATCCATTCATCACGTAAATGAGCAAAATCTTAACCATGAAAATGTGCAGTAGAGTCATAGTGGTGTTGTTTTTTTTAACACTAGAACTATTGTACACCAATATCTTTTTTTTGAAACCCCGGTAGCAATAAAGTGTTGACTGAAACATACTGTGTAGTACACTGGCTGGAAAACTGTTGAAGCAACACTCACATGCCCACACACCGCACACTGGCACCCACACCAGCAACAATCAATTGTCTGGATGAGCCTTAATTTACCATAACTATGAAGGCCTCAAGTTATTAAGATGAATTTTCATGAGCTGAAGGGCCTTTTATTGCTCCCTCACTATGCCACTGCTTCTCTACCAATAAACTGTGCACCCTATCTGTTCAAGTATTGATTTTGAAGGAGATAAAAGGTTTTAAGTGTGATAGATTTAGAAACTGCGCTGTATTTTTTTTTAATGAAGGCCAAGTTTATCCAAAAAATTGACTTCCTATTTAAAGCACTTTGGAGTTTCCTTCAGCCATGTATTGAACCATTGCACCAATGCCACACATAGCTACTGTCTGCCATGCTCTCCCCATTGTGGAATTCAAATTGCACGTAAAAAATATGGTAAGAGTGTAAATACACTTTAGAATTCAGGTTGCACGTAAAAAACATGGTAAGCGTGGAAATACCGCTTGGCCTAAAAAACCCACTACATTGTATAACACACTGGAACACTGACTCCCAAAATGGTGCAACAAAGAATATTGTGATGACAATGTCAGGTGAATTGGTCAGAACAAGTTTGCTGTTTTTATTACTCAATTGAAGATATATAACTATAAACTGCAATAAGTTTGGTTGGATTTTAGTTATTTTCTTTGCACAAGTCCATAAAAAACCATTGCCAACTTTTCCAGCAATTTGCAGTTTTTTTGATCGCATGAGGGCATGTGTGGACCAAATTTGTGTGATGTGAAACTAGAAAAACAAACTGGTTTTTTTCATTGTTTTTTAAATATTTATTATTGTTAATATATGATTTGTTTGGTCATTGATACAAGAAAACAACATAATAAGATAAAACTTTAATTGTGATGCAAGGAAATGTACCAGTGAAAGCGCCTCTTGCCGTAACAAATATGGTAAATTTGACCTTTAGCCAGCTATGGAGAGAGTTTGATTGAATATAACATCATGAATGAATGAATGAATGAATGCAAGCAAGCAAGGCTTCTTAGCATGTCTTCTAGTGGTATTTCAAGTGACTTTAATAAAGGATTACTGCTTAAGTTCAATTGATGCTTCATTCATGAACAATGTTTGAACTTCCCAAACAAAATGATTGTCACCATTCAAAACTACACCCATTTCCCTGAACTATTCAACAGATCTACAGTATCTATTCAGTCAGAGATAACAATGTAGAATGTAGAAATAACTTTTCTCTAATTTGTTTTTATTGTTGAATTTCTTTAAAGAAAACAATTTTTGTTTCTACCATCAAAGTATTTTATAGAATGTATTTTTTTTTATATTTACAGTTGACTGGCTAACTTACTTTAACTACAATATTTACCCACTTATGGGTGAAAGAGCACACAGGCCTTATTGCTTCCCTTCCTTTTGTGGCCTACTTCAGTGTAATTCTTAATTTATGGCAGTTGAATAATTGAAGCATTTGTAACTGGTACTTGGTTAGTGATGCTTAAAATTCAACTGGTTAAAGGTGTTTTATCAGCTCGATTCCTTAAATAATTCACCGTATGAAACTCGTTTTACCCTCTCTAGATCAAGCTATATATTATCAATGTACTCTTCAAATAATCACATACGCATGGTCACAACACCAACATTAGCTTAAATCATCCAAGCCACGAACAGGTGAAATATAAGAATATCACGCACATATTTTTTAAGTGAAAATGGACCCTCTAAGAAACTCCTTTAATCAGTTAGATTTTAATCACCATTGGACCCATGGACCTTGAAATGTTATTTTGTATGGAAGTATTTATTGACATGGAAGCTGAACGGGTGATTTTTTCTTGAAGGCTGCTGAGCAGTAAATTGAAGTGAACAATAGCACTATTGTAAAACTAGCGGCAGCTAATTTGTAGCTAGAGCAGTAAGGAATTATACGACCTAGAAAGACTCATTCCGCCCAGAGCAGAAAGGACTTATAATGCACACACATAGAGTGGGATATAAGTCCTTTCTGCTCTGAACTGACCGGGTTTTTCTTTGTCCTATTTTTCTTTTTTTTTTTGCTCTCAGCCGACGATTTGTGTCAAGTGTTTTTAAAACGTAAAAAACATGGTAAGCGTGGAAATACCACGTGGCCTAAAAAAAAACCACTACATTGTATAAAACACTGGAACAGTGACTCTCAAAATGGTGCAACAAAGATTATTGTGACGACAATGTCAGGTGAATTGGTTAGAACAAGTTTGCTGTTTTTATTACTAAATTGAAGATATATAACTATAAACTACATCATCTGGATGATGGTAATTGTCTTGTGTTACCATGGTTTCTTGTGAACAATAACTAATACTATTCTAGTCAGGCAACCACGTCATTGATTTTTGCTTTGTCAGTCTTGTAATATTATTATTGACGTTGTTCAAGTGCACACATAAGGATGAAAATATATAAGGTATTTCCACGGTTAGTTAGGTTGTAGTACTAAATCCAAGAAGAACACCAAGCACAGTAAGAATATTTTTGGTATGACGTAACATAGCGTTGCCATAGGGAACACACACTAACATAAAGCTTGTTGATTATAGCTGAAGGTTTTTGAAAAAATGTTTTTACCTCTGAACAACAAAATTTGTTGTAGATACTTTCTCCATCGAAATATATTTACATTGATTCCCTTTAAACAATATAATAACTTAATGGTGTCTGATCAGACAGTAATTTGATTGAGGGATTTCAGAGAGTGTATTTTTCTGATCGATCTTACTAAAGATAAATAAGATAAATTAAGGTAAATAACACCTTATTTGTTGTGGTCAGGAGTCTTGCCTTTGGAGTGTACCAAAAACGATATGATGCTCCTGAGCCTTTTTTCCTAAAATGCTTGTTTCTTATGCAAGGTGAAGAGAAGTCCCCTCGATCCACTAAGCAAAAGTAGTAGTGTCCCCTGGTGGATTTCCTACCTCCTGATGTAGCACTTGATAAGCAGGACAGTTCTTTTGAGAACTATCCTGTTGGTAAGTCACTACATCAGATGTGCGAGCATTGGTAGTACGCCCATACATTTCGCTTACTTTCAGTTCCAAAGCTTGCATTAGTTTGTGTTTAATTTTACCTAAAAATCTTGTTTTTTTTTACGGTTATACAAGTTTCTTAAAACAGTAAAGGGCAATATTAAGATGATTTAGTGTCTGCACAACACATGTGTACACAACAACCTAGCTTAGCTAGTTTTTGCGTAAATCGTTGTAGAAAATGTTGACCAATGCATTTGCAATCAGGCTTCTGATGATGTTTGGAGCCGGCACGTGTGAAGTGGGCGTGGTTTATGCTGTCATGATGTCAGACTTGCCAACAGGATAGTCTAGTAGTCCCCCCCCCCCCGAATTCTGAAATCTACTTTGCCTGTTTGTGGTAGTACAACAAATAGCAGGACAAGTTCACACAAGAACTATCTACACAGCAAAGTAGATATATACACATGGTGTTACCGCAAACTGAATATCCTGTTTGACATGAACCTCACCATGCAGTGTCTCAAATGGAGCACTGGTAAAGGCTTTAACAATAGACCGATCCATTTTGCCCTGCCCCCTAAACATATTGACCAATCACAGCATTGGCTACATCACCACTGTACACATGGGCATCCACAGGCCTGCTATAATCATGACAACACAGCCCCTTTAACAATAAACTACACTGAGTGGCACATATGCCTTCAAGGCTTCAAAACTCCACCTATGGATTCACAGTGAATCTTCTAGTTGTATTACAAGTGAATCTAATATTTGATTGTATATATACAAGTTCAACTGTTGCTTTAGTTTTAGAAAAATAGTTTCAACGTCTGACAAAGAGATGCCAGAGAGATTGTCACCATCTAAATACCAATACTGCAATACGACAAATATGATGTTTAGTCATTAAAATATCATTGTAGACTTCAAAGAGTAATTTTTGTTTCCAATAATTAAGGATTAGCAATGATAATTGTAATGTTAGCACTACGTTTTTCATTTTGCAAGTGGGATCAATTCATCAAGTCATTTAATCTTTACAAATAGAGCATTGATGATACAGGCCTCTTGCACACAGAGTTTTGGCCGGAGACTTTTTTGATCTGCCCATTTGATTCCCCCGTTTTGAAGGTTACATGCCACGATCTTCTGAGGAGTCTTAATCATTCTGGCTTCACAAGTACAGCATTGGTACAGATCTCTTGCACACTGCATATATCCTATAGGAACATGGGATATCTAACCATGAGGTGCCTCCTGGGTAGGTGACGCCACAATCTTCTCCTGATGTGCCAGAGTTGTTTGGTTCACCTCTATGCCAAGCCTGATACGAACTATTTGTACTTCCATCACACTCCCAAGTACCTGAAATACACAAAAACAAGTCTTAATCATTATAGTTTATTGAGGAAGATGTATGCTTCAAGCAACAGTTGTCGGCCACTTCCATTCCCACTTGCTATGTCATCATCTTAAAATAGGAAAGTAATTGCAGTTAGGTTAGCTTATCTGAAACAAAACGTGTACAAAGACGAGATTGAAATAGAAATATTGTTCTGGCTGGTACCTTGACTCATGGCAACCTTAGTCTTATTTCCCAAACTATATTCACTTAATCCAAGTGATGTAATTTTTATACAGTCCATTTTGTTGGGTATGATAAACTCTCGCAAGCAATAAAAAAGATAGTGATGCGTATCAACTCTGTAAGAGTCCTGTGCCTGTTTAATCTTTATAATTACAGTTAACTTGCGCTGTTAGTGTAATTGTTATCCATAAACCATCTCAAACGTTTTATCATGAAATCTCATTTATTGTCATTAAGTATCTATACAATTATCCTCACCTCTTAGCCTAAGTTTTGAAATTGCAATTTCATAACAATAATAACAACTTGTCTTTGCAGCAAATTTTCAAACACTAACCTTCTATCAGTAGGTCATTGCAGTTGATCCAGAAATGACGACGACTATTTGATTGGGGTGTAATACCTGCGAGAAACTGACCCTCGCGATCAGATTTTGGCGTGGCCATAATTCCCCCCATCTTAACACATGCATCCCTTGCCTGAAGCCATGTCATTTTCTCCATGATGACTTTGTAGTAGTTGTCTCCCCATTGGATCCAATCATGAGTAGATGCTCCAATGGAGGGCCTACAAACCTCATTGCTGCATCCAGTCATTAGAAACATGTAGATGAGTAAAATCTCAAACATCGGAAAACCAAGTTTTGCCATATTTTGGCTTGTAAATTACTGTAAAGTGGCGTCTGTGAAAACGTCTACCTTTTTGCAAAAATTGATGTAATAACTCTGTAATTCGTTTACCTCTGTTGAAGTCTTTTGCGGATTATGACCTAGCTGTATCATGAAGTTGATAGTTACTGTCTCACAAATAAGGTTTCCTATAAGACTGCTGAAATTTTTTTTCTGTTTGAGAACCATGTTACCAATTATCTTGAGTAGGCTTGCATCAGGGATAGAGATCAATGGATGTCAGCCTTCCCCATCTATATATAGATATGAGAACCTGTTACTAATTAGTGGGTTGGAGCTGGCCTGCGCATAAAATGAAAGCTTAAGGGCATCTGTTTTCATGAAAAGTGATTTTTAATAGGTCGATCCATTAAGCCCTGACCTTGTTGCATTGACCAATCACGGACGTGATTCTGTCAATTGTATTCGTGCATATGATGTGCGTGCACAATGGGTGGGGCTTAATGGGTCGGTCTGTACCAAAGGTGTTGTTTGTGTGTACAAGGTGTCCTATACACTATGTATCGTGAATGCAAAGGCTGAAATTGAACGCTAAGAAATTATTTGACACATTCCAATTCTCTGAGATTATATTTTGGAGGATGAAAAGGAGACAGATATTGTAAGTCTTGACGATGGTCATTGTTTTGTGTCACTATGGTTTCTTGTGAACAATAATTAATACTATTCTAGTTAGGCAACCACGTCATTGATTTTGCTTTGAAATTTTTGTAATATTGTTGACGTTGTTCAAGTGCACACATAGGTACGAACATTTATAAGGTGTTTCCACGGTTAGTTAGGTTGTAGTACTTGTCTCTCCACTAAATCCAAGAAGAACACCAAGCACAGTAAGAATATTAATTGCTATGACATAACATAGCATTGCCGTAAAGAAAATACACTAACGTACAGCTTTTTCTTTTTTTTTTATCGCTGAAGTTATTTGACAAAAAAACCTTTAATCTCTGAACAATAATTTTTGTGAAGATATTTACACCATCCGAATTTAGTTAAATTGATTCCCTTTAAATGATGTAACCAATTATTGATGTCTGATCATACAGTAATAGCATCAGGGACTTCAGAGAGTTTTTTTTCCTCTGGTGGATCTTACTAAAGATAAGCAATGATACTCGTATTAAGATAATTTTAGATACATGTCTGGAATCAAAGTAATTGTAGCGACAAAGCTTATTTTTCTTTGCACATGTCCATAAAAAAAAACACATTGCCAACTTTCTCAGCAATATGCAGTATTTTTGACCGCGTGACAGCCAGCGTGAAACAAATTTGCAAGATGCTGTACAAGTATAACATTTTTTTCATTATTTTTTATTATTTTTATTATTTCTTATTTGGGCATTGATACAAGAAAACAACATACAGGCAGTCATAATAAGATACAACTGTAATTTTGATAAAAAACTGTAAAATTCACTGTTGAAAGTGCCTCTTGCGGTAACAAATTATGGTAAATTCTACCTTTGGTTGGCTATGGAGAAAGTTTGATTGAATATACCATTATGAATGAATGAGTGAATGCAAGAAAGGCTACAAAAATACCCACAGGGGTTCAAAGCATGTCTTCTAGTGGTATTTCAAGTGACTTTAATAAATGATAACTATGTAAGTTAAACTGATGCTTCATTCATGAACAAAAAGCTTTTAATTTCCTGAACAAAAAGTTGTCATATTGCAGAGCTACCAACTCTCCCTGATTCTGCAGAAAATTCCCTAAAAACAAACCAATCTTTCCATGTTCTGATTGACAAATTTGAAAATCTCCCTGATTATTTATTATGCTGAATGTAATTTTTAATATCTCCCTGAATGTTGTACAAAATCTCCCTGATTGCAAGATGCAAATGTTGGCAGCTCTGATATTGTCTCCATTCATAAATATACACATTTCCCTGAACTGTATAACAGATTCACAGCAGCTATTCGTTCAGAAACAGCAATGTAGAATGCACAGATAATTATTCTCTTGGTTGATTTATCGTTGATTTTTGTTGAAGAAAAATGCTTTTGTTTCTACCATCAAAGTATTTTATAGAATGTATTTTTTTTTTATATTTACAGTTGATTGGCTAACATACTTTAATAACATTATTCACCCACTTATATAATACACTATACAAGCATTGCAGATAAAAAGCAATTTATAAAACGTTTAGCTTTAGTAACATTTACATAAAATTTCCTTTCACTTTTTAGTTTAAATTTTTGAGCTAGAAATACAATTCCTTGATTCATTTAACTCCACAAATGAAGCATTGACACAGGCTTGTTGCAAACGGCATGTTTGAGATGGTCACATGGAATATCTGCCCAGCTGATGCCTCCTAAGTAGGTAACGCCACAATGTTCTCCTGATATGCCGTAATGATATAATTCATATCCATATTCAGCCCAAGGCTGATAGGGATTATCAGTTCTGCCTTCACACTCCCAAGAACCTGAAATATACAAAAAATGAATTGTAACCATTGTAGTTATCAACAAGATCAGGCGCCACACCCATCACCATTGATTACATTATTGTCTGATAAGATTTTTGTTATTTATTTTAAGTAAAAAAAAAGAAAAATTGAGTCGTATATAAATATAACATGGTTTGAGGGTGGACAGTGGATATTAACCCCCTGAGGTATTGGAAGTGGACAGACTAGTTCTCAAAGCGAAGCCGAGGGAACTAGTTTATCAACTTCCAATACCAAGGGGAACTAATATACAAAAATAACATGGTTTGAGGGTGGACAGTGGATATTATAGCTCCCAGAGGTATTGGAAGTTGACAGACTAGTTCCGGAGGCGAAGCAAACCTGCGACCTCCGGATTGATGCGCCAGCACGCTACCAACTGAGCTATCTAGCCCTAAAGTCGGCTGTTTCCCTATTTTGGCAATAGCTATATTCAGGGGTGTCTGTCAGAAGCCATTCTGTTTTTTTACTGGATTTTGTTTTTCCGGTGGGGGGGGGGGGGTTATAGTTAGGAAAGCTGAGGAAAAGAAACCTGTCTTTAAGTTTAATTTCTCAAACTGTTCGCTGAAGTCCTACGGTGCAATATTTTGACTGTCAATGTTTTTGTTAGGTGCTTGACAGCAAGAGAGGTTTTAGAGGCCTGTGTTTGATATTCTTTAGTTTTACAGTTAGTTTGGGCAGTTACTGCAGTTAGTTTGTTGTTTGTAGATTCTAGTCTGCAAATATGACACAAAATGCCCAAATCAGGTAGTTCTCAAAAGTTGTAGATTGGCATTTAAACTGAAGGCAATAACAGCCATGGCATTTATCTGATGTGATATCTTAAACATTGTACATGTTGGGAAGTACTAAATCTGATAAACCCCATTTATTCTCATCTGTTTGATGAGCAAATAAACCAAGTTTTTATGTTGAGCGAGAAGTGCCTTGTCTTGGCATGAAGCATTACAAATGAGACGGCTCATTGATTTAAGTATGCATGAAGACAAAATGTAAAATTGGAACTGTCTGTTGCTGAAAATCGCTTGAAAGTCATAGAGATGCAAATTTAAATTTAACTTTATTTAAATTGTTTTTTATTACGTTTTTCCCTCACCTCTTAACCTAAGATCTCAAATTGTAATTTCAAAACAGTTTTAACACTGCTGACATTTATAACTACATAATACAGAAAGCACACACTAAGCTAGCAAAACAATGAGCAGAGTAAGCAGTTAAAATACATGTACTTTAATTGCTACAAGTTATCAAACACTTACCATCTACCAGTAGGTCATTACAGTTGATCCAGAAACGATGAATATTATCTGATTGAGGTGTAATACCTGCGAAAAACTGACCCTCATGCTTAGACTTTGGGGTGGCCATAACTCCACCCATCTTAAAACATGCATCCCTTGCCTGAAGCCATGTCATTTTTTCCATGATGACTTTGTAGTAGTTGTCTCCCCATTGGATCCAATCTTGAGGGGATGCTCCAATGGAGGTCTTACATACCTCAGTATCAGCATTGCTGCATCCATTCATCAAGTAGATGAGCAAAATCTTAACCATGAAAATGTGCAGTAGAGCCATAGTGGTGTTGTTTTTTTTAACACTAGAACTATTGTACACCAATATTTTTTTTTTTTTGAAACCCCGGTAGCAATAAAGTGTTGACTGAAACATACTGTGTAGTACACTGGCTGGAAAACTGTTGAAGCAACACTCACATGCCCACACACCGCACACTGGCACCCACACCAGCAACAATCAATTGTCTGGGGTGAGCCTTAATTTACCATAACTATGAAGGCCTCAAGTTATTAAGATGAATTTTCATGAGCTGAAGGGCCTTTTATTGCTCCCTCACTATGCCACTGCTTCTCTACCAATAAACTGTGCACCCTATCTGTTCAAGTATTGATTTTGAAGGAGATAAAAGGTTTTAAGTGTGATAGATTTAGAAACTGCGCTGTATTTTTTTTTAATGAAGGCCAAGTTTATCCAAAAAATTGACTTCCTATTTAAAGCACTTTGGAGTTTCCTTCAGCCATGTATTGAACCATTGCACCAATGCCACACATAGCTACTGTCTGCCATGCTCTCCCCATTGTGGAATTCAAATTGCACGTAAAAAATATGGTAAGAGTGTAAATACACTTTAGAATTCAGGTTGCACGTAAAAAACATGGTAAGCGTGGAAATACCGCTTGGCCTAAAAAACCCACTACATTGTATAACACACTGGAACACTGACTCCCAAAATGGTGCAACAAAGAATATTGTGATGACAATGTCAGGTGAATTGGTCAGAACAAGTTTGCTGTTTTTATTACTCAATTGAAGATATATAACTATAAACTGCAATAAGTTTGGTTGGATTTTAGTTATTTTCTTTGCACAAGTCCATAAAAAACCATTGCCAACTTTTCCAGCAATTTGCAGTTTTTTTGATCGCATGAGGGCATGTGTGGACCAAATTTGTGTGATGTGAAACTAGAAAAACAAACTGTTTTTTTTCATTGTTTTTTAAATATTTATTATTGTTAATATATGATTTGTTTGGTCATTGATACAAGAAAACAACATAATAAGATAAAACTTTAATTGTGATGCGAGGAAATGTACCAGTGAAAGCGCCTCTTGCTGTAACAAATATGGTAAATTTGACCTTTAGCCAGCTATGGAGAGAGTTTGATTGAATATAACATCATGAATGAATGAATGAATGAATGCAAGCAAGCAAGGCTTCTTAGCATGTCTTCTAGTGGTATTTCAAGTGACTTTAATAAAGGATTACTGCTTAAGTTCAATTGATGCTTCATTCATGAACAATGTTTGAACTTCCCAAACAAAATGATTGTCACCATTCAAAACTACACCCATTTCCCTGAACTATTCAACAGATCTACAGTATCTATTCAGTCAGAGATAACAATGTAGAATGTAGAAATAACTATTCTCTAATTTGTTTTTATTGTTGAATTTCTTTAAAGAAAACAATTTTTGTTTCTACCATCAAAGTATTTTATAGAATGTATTTTTTTTTATATTTACAGTTGACTGGCTAACTTACTTTAACTACAATATTTACCCACTTATGGGTGAAAGAGCACACAGGCCTTATTGCTTCCCTTCCTTTTGTGGCCTACTTCAGTGTAATTCTTAATTTATGGCAGTTGAATAATTGAAGCATTTGTAACTGGTACTTGGTTAGTGATGCTTAAAATTCAACTGGTTAAAGGTGTTTTATCAGCTCGATTCCTTAAATAATTCACCGTATGAAACTCGTTTTACCCTCTCTAGATCAAGCTATATATTATCAATGTACTCTTCAAATAATCACATACGCATGGTCACAACACCAACATTAGCTTAAATCATCCAAGCCACGAACAGGTGAAATATAAGAATATCACGCACATATTTTTTAAGTGAAAATGGACCCTCTAAGAAACTCCTTTAATCAGTTAGATTTTAATCACCATTGGACCCATGGACCTTGAAATGTTATTTTGTATGGAAGTATTTATTGACATGGAAGCTGAACAGGTAATTTTTACTTGAAGGCTGCTGAGCAGTAAATTGAAGTGAACAATAGCACTATTGTAAAACTAGCGGCAGCTAATTTGTAGCTAGAGCAGTAAGGAATTATACGACCTAGAAAGACTCATTCCGCCCAGAGCAGAAAGGACTTATAATGCACACACATAGAGTGGGATATAAGTCCTTTCTGCTCTGAACTGACCGGGTTTTTCTTTGTCCTATTTTTCTTTTTTTTTTTGCTCTCAGCCGACGATTTGTGTCAAGTGTTTTTAAAACGTAAAAAACATGGTAAGCGTGGAAATACCACGTGGCCTAAAAAAAAACACTACATTGTATAAAACACTGGAACAGTGACTCTCAAAATGGTGCAACAAAGATTATTGTGACGACAATGTCAGGTGAATTGGTTAGAACAAGTTTGCTGTTTTTATTACTAAATTGAAGATATATAACTATAAACTACATCATCTGGATGATGGTAATTGTCTTGTGTTACCATGGTTTCTTGTGAACAATAACTAATACTATTCTAGTCAGGCAACCACGTCATTGATTTTTGCTTTGTCAGTCTTGTAATATTATTATTGACGTTGTTCAAGTGCACACATAAGGATGAAAATATATAAGGTATTTCCACGGTTAGTTAGGTTGTAGTACTAAATCCAAGAAGAACACCAAGCACAGTAAGAATATTTTTGGTATGACGTAACATAGCGTTGCCATAGGGAACACACACTAACATAAAGCTTGTTGATTATAGCTGAAGGTTTTTGAAAAAATGTTTTTACCTCTGAACAACAAAATTTGTTGTAGATACTTTCTCCATCGAAATATATTTACATTGATTCCCTTTAAACAATATAATAACTTAATGGTGTCTGATCAGACAGTAATTTGATTGAGGGATTTCAGAGAGTGTATTTTTCTGATCGATCTTACTAAAGATAAATAAGATAAATTAAGGTAAATAACACCTTATTTGTTGTGGTCAGGAGTCTTGCCTTTGGAGTGTACCAAAAACGATATGATGCTCCTTAGCCTTTTTTCCTAAAATGCTTGTTTCTTATGCAAGGTGAAGAGAAGTCCCCTCGATCCACTAAGCAAAAGTAGTAGTGTCCCCCGGTGGATTTCCTACCTCCTGATGTAGCACTTGATAAGCAGGACAGTTCTTTTGAGAACTATCCTGTTGGTAAGTCACTACATCAGATGTGCGAGCATTGGTAGTACGCCCATACATTTCGCTTACTTTCAGTTCCAAAGCTTGCATTAGTTTGTGTTTAATTTTACCTAAAAATCTTGTTTTTTTTTACGGTTATACAAGTTTCTTAAAACAGTAAAGGGCAATATTAAGATGATTTAGTGTCTGCACAACACATGTGTACACAACAACCTAGCTTAGCTAGTTTTTGCGTAAATCGTTGTAGAAAATGTTGACCAATGCATTTGCAATCAGGCTTCTGATGATGTTTGGAGCCGGCACGTGTGAAGTGGGCGTGGTTTATGCTGTCATGATGTCAGACTTGCCAACAGGATAGTCTAGTAGTCCCCCCCCCCCCCCCGAATTCTGAAATCTACTTTGCCTGTTTGTGGTAGTACAACAAATAGCAGGACAAGTTCACACAAGAACTATCTACACAGCAAAGTAGATATATACACATGGTGTTTCCGCAAACTGAATATCCTGTTTGACATGAACCTCACCATGCAGTGTCTCAAATGGAGCACTGGTAAAGGCTTTAACAATAGACCGATCCATTTTGCCCTGCCCCCTAAACATATTGACCAATCACAGCATTGGCTACATCACCACTGTACACATGGGCATCCACAGGCCTGCTATAATCATGACAACACAGCCCCTTTAACAATAAACTACACTGAGTGGCACATATGCCTTCAAGGCTTCAAAACTCCACCTATGGATTCACAGTGAATCTTCTAGTTGTATTACAAGTGAATCTAATATTTGATTGTATATATACAAGTTCAACTGTTGCTTTAGTTTTAGAAAAATAGTTTCAACGTCTGACAAAGAGATGCCAGAGAGATTGTCACCATCTAAATACCAATACTGCAATACGACAAATATGATGTTTAGTCATTCAAATATCATTGTAGACTTCAAAGAGTAATTTTTGTTTCCAATAATTAAGGATTAGCAGTGATAATTGTAATGTTAGCACTACGTTTTTCATTTTGCAAGTGGGATCAATTCATCAAGTCATTTAATCTTTACAAATAGAGCATTGATGATACAGGCCTCTTGCACACAGAGTTTTGGCCGGAGACTTTTTTGATCTGCCCATTTGATTCCCCCGTTTTGAAGGTTACATGCCACGATCTTCTGAGGAGTCTTAATCATTCTGGCTTCACAAGTACAGCATTGGTACAGATCTCTTGCACACTGCATATATCCTATAGGAACATGGGATATCTAACCATGAGGTGCCTCCTGGGTAGGTGACGCCACAATCTTCTCCTGATGTGCCAGAGTTGTTTGGTTCACCTCTATGCCAAGCCTGATACGAACTATTTGTACTTCCATCACACTCCCAAGTACCTGAAATACACAAAAACAAGTCTTAATCATTATAGTTTATTGAGGAAGATGTATGCTTCAAGCAACAGTTGTCGGCCACTTCCATTCCCACTTGCTATGTCATCATCTTAAAATAGGAAAGTAATTGCAGTTAGGTTAGCTTATCTGAAACAAAACGTGTACAAAGACGAGATTGAAATAGAAATATTGTTCTGGCTGGTACCTTGACTCATGGCAACCTTAGTCTTATTTCCCAAACTATATTCACTTAATCCAAGTGATGTAATTTTTATACAGTCCATTTTGTTGGGTATGATAAACTCTCGCAAGCAATAAAAAAGATAGTGATGCGTATCAACTCTGTAAGAGTCCTGTGCCTGTTTAATCTTTATAATTACAGTTAACTTGCGCTGTTAGTGTAATTGTTATCCATAAACCATCTCAAACGTTTTATCATGAAATCTCATTTATTGTCATGAAGTATCTATACAATTATCCTCACCTCTTAGCCTAAGTTTTGAAATTGCAATTTCATAACAATAATAACAACTTGTCTTTGCAGCAAATTTTCAAACACTAACCTTCTATCAGTAGGTCATTGCAGTTGATCCAGAAATGACGACGACTATTTGATTGGGGTGTAATACCTGCGAGAAACTGACCCTCGCGATCAGATTTTGGCGTGGCCATAATTCCCCCCATCTTAACACATGCATCCCTTGCCTGAAGCCATGTCATTTTCTCCATGATGACTTTGTAGTAGTTGTCTCCCCATTGGATCCAATCATGAGTAGATGCTCCAATGGAGGGCCTACAAACCTCATTGCTGCATCCAGTCATTAGAAACATGTAGATGAGTAAAATCTCAAACATCGGAAAACCAAGTTTTGCCATATTTTGGCTTGTAAATTACTGTAAAGTGGCGTCTGTGAAAACGTCTACCTTTTTGCAAAAATTGATGTAATAACTCTGTAATTCGTTTACCTCTGTTGAAGTCTTTTGCGGATTATGACCTAGCTGTATCATGAAGTTGATAGTTACTGTCTCACAAATAAGGTTTCCTATAAGACTGCTGAAATTTTTTTTCTGTTTGAGAACCATGTTACCAATTATCTTGAGTAGGCTTGCATCAGGGATAGAGATCAATGGATGTCAGCCTTCCCCATCTATATATAGATATGAGAACCTGTTACTAATTAGTGGGTTGGAGCTGGCCTGCGCATAAAATGAAAGCTTAAGGGCATCTGTTTTCATGAAAAGTGATTTTTAATAGGTCGATCCATTAAGCCCTGACCTTGTTGCATTGACCAATCACGGACGTGATTCTGTCAATTGTATTCGTGCATATGATGTGCGTGCACAATGGGTGGGGCTTAATGGGTCGGTCTGTACCAAAGGTGTTGTTTGTGTGTACAAGGTGTCCTATACACTATGTATCGTGAATGCAAAGGCTGAAATTGAACGCTAAGAAATTATTCGACACATTCCAATTCTCTGAGATTATATTTTGGAGGATGAAAAGGAGACAGATATTGTAAGTCTTGACGATGGTCATTGTTTTGTGTCACTATGGTTTCTTGTGAACAATAATTAATACTATTCTAGTTAGGCAACCACGTCATTGATTTTGCTTTGAAATTTTTGTAATATTGTTGACGTTGTTCAAGTGCACACATAGGTACGAACATTTATAAGGTGTTTCCACGGTTAGTTAGGTTGTAGTACTTGTCTCTCCACTAAATCCAAGAAGAACACCAAGCACAGTAAGAATATTAATTGCTATGACATAACATAGCATTGCCGTAAAGAAAATACACTAACGTACAGCTTTTTCTTTTTTTTTTATCGCTGAAGTTATTTGACAAAAAAACCTTTAATCTCTGAACAATAATTTTTGTGAAGATATTTACACCATCCGAATTTAGTTAAATTGATTCCCTTTAAATGATGTAACCAATTAATGATGTCTGATCATACAGTAATAGCATCAGGGACTTCAGAGAGTTTTTTTTCCTCTGGTGGATCTTACTAAAGATAAGCAATGATACTCGTATTAAGATAATTTTAGATACATGTCTGGAATCAAAGTAATTGTAGCGACAAAGCTTATTTTTCTTTGCACATGTCCATAAAAAAAAACCACATTGCCAACTTTCTCAGCAATATGCAGTATTTTTGACCGCGTGACAGCCAGCGTGAAACAAATTTGCAAGATGCTGTACAAGTATAACATTTTTTTCATTATTTTTTATTATTTTTATTATTTCTTATTTGGGCATTGATACAAGAAAACAACATACAGGCAGTCATAATAAGATACAACTGTAATTTTGATAAAAAACTGTAAAATTCACTGTTGAAAGTGCCTCTTGCGGTAACAAATTATGGTAAATTCTACCTTTGGTTGGCTATGGAGAAAGTTTGATTGAATATACCATTATGAATGAATGAGTGAATGCAAGAAAGGCTACAAAAATACCCACAGGGGTTCAAAGCATGTCTTCTAGTGGTATTTCAAGTGACTTTAATAAATGATAACTATGTAAGTTAAACTGATGCTTCATTCATGAACAAAAAGCTTTTAATTTCCTGAACAAAAAGTTGTCATATTGCAGAGCTACCAACTCTCCCTGATTCTGCAGAAAATTCCCTAAAAACAAACCAATCTTTCCATGTTCTGATTGACAAATTTGAAAATCTCCCTGATTATTTATTATGCTGAATGTAATTTTTAATATCTCCCTGAATGTTGTACAAAATCTCCCTGATTGCAAGATGCAAATGTTGGCAGCTCTGATATTGTCTCCATTCATAAATATACACATTTCCCTGAACTGTATAACAGATTCACAGCAGCTATTCGTTCAGAAACAGCAATGTAGAATGCACAGATAATTATTCTCTTGGTTGATTTATCGTTGATTTTTGTTGAAGAAAAATGCTTTTGTTTCTACCATCAAAGTATTTTATAGAATGTATTTTGTTTTTATATTTACAGTTGATTGGCTAACATACTTTAATAACATTATTCACCCACTTATATAATACACTATACAAGCATTGCAGATAAAAAGCAATTTATAAAACGTTTAGCTTTAGTAACATTTACATAAAATTTCCTTTCACTTTTTAGTTTAAATTTTTGAGCTAGAAATACAATTCCTTGATTCATTTAACTCCACAAATGAAGCATTGACACAGGCTTGTTGCAAATGGCATGTTTGAGATGGTCACATGGAATATCTGCCCAGCTGATGCCTCCTAAGTAGGTTACGCCACAATGTTCTCCTGATATGCCGTAATGATATAATTCATATCCATATTCAGCCCAAGGTTGATAGGGAATATCAGTTCTGCCTTCACACTCCCAAGAACCTGAAATATACAAAAAATGAATTCTAACCATTGTAGTTATCAACAAGATCAGGCGCCACACCCAGCACCATTGATTACATTATTGTCTGATAAGATTTTTGTTATTTATTTTAAGTAAAAAAAAAAGAAAAATTGAGTCGTATATAAGTATAACATGGTTTGAGGGTGGACAGTGGATATTAACCCCCTGAGGTATTGGAAGTGGACAGACTAGTTCTCAAAGCGAAGCCGAGGGAACTAGTTTATCAACTTCCAATACCAAGGGGAACTAATATACAAAAATAACATGGTTTGAGGGTGGACAGTGGATATTATAGCTCCCAGAGGTATTGGAAGTTGACAGACTAGTTCCGGAGGCGAAGCAAACCTGCGACCTCCGGATTGATGCGCCAGCACGCTACCAACTGAGCTATCTAGCCCTAAAGTCGGCTGTTTCCCTATTTTGGCAATAGCTATATTCAGGGGTGTCTGTCAGAAGCCATTCTGTTTTTTTACTGGATTTTGTTTTTCCGGTGGGGGGGGGGGGGGTTATAGTTAGGAAAGCTGAGGAAAAGAAACCTGTCTTTAAGTTTAATTTCTCAAACTGTTCGCTGAAGTCCTACGGTGCAATATTTTGACTGTCAATGTTTTTGTTAGGTGCTTGACAGCAAGAGAGGTTTTAGAGGCCTGTGTTTGATATTCTTTAGTTTTACAGTTAGTTTGGGCAGTTACTGCAGTTAGTTTGTTGTTTGTAGATTCTAGTCTGCAAATATGACACAAAATGCCCAAATCAGGTAGTTCTCAAAAGTTGTAGATTGGCATTTAAACTGAAGGCAATAACAGCCATGGCATTTATCTGATGTGATATCTTAAACATTGTACATGTTGGGAAGTACTAAATCTGATAAACCCCATTTATTCTCATCTGTTTGATGAGCAAATAAACCAAGTTTTTATGTTGAGCGAGAAGTGCCTTGTCTTGGCATGAAGCATTACAAATGAGACGGCTCATTGATTTAAGTATGCATGAAGACAAAATGTAAAATTGGAACTGTCTGTTGCTGAAAATCGCTTGAAAGTCATAGAGATGCAAATTTAAATTTAACTTTATTTAAATTGTTTTTTATTACGTTTTTCCCTCACCTCTTAACCTAAGATCTCAAATTGTAATTTCAAAACAGTTTTAACACTGCTGACATTTATAACTACATAATACAGAAAGCACACACTAAGCTAGCAAAACAATAAGCAGAGTAAGCAGTTAAAATACATGTACTTTAATTGCTACAAGTTATCAAACACTTACCATCTACCAGTAGGTCATTACAGTTGATCCAGAAATGATGAATATTATCTGATTGAGGTGTAATACCTGCGAAAAACTGACCCTCATGCTTAGACTTTGGGGTGGCCATAACTCCACCCATCTTAAAACATGCATCCCTTGCCTGAAGCCATGTCATTTTTTCCATGATGACTTTGTAGTAGTTGTCTCCCCATTGGATCCAATCTTGAGGGGATGCTCCAATGGAGGTCTTACATACCTCAGTATCAGCATTGCTGCATCCATTCATCAAGTAGATGAGCAAAATCTTAACCATGAAAATGTGCAGTAGAGCCATAGTGGTGTTGTTTTTTTTAACACTAGAACTATTGTACACCAATATTTTTTTTTTTTTGAAACCCCGGTAGCAATAAAGTGTTGACTGAAACATACTGTGTAGTACACTGGCTGGAAAACTGTTGAAGCAACACTCACATGCCCACACACCGCACACTGGCACCCACACCAGCAACAATCAATTGTCTGGGGTGAGCCTTAATTTACCATAACTATGAAGGCCTCAAGTTATTAAGATGAATTTTCATGAGCTGAAGGGCCTTTTATTGCTCCCTCACTATGCCACTGCTTCTCTACCAATAAACTGTGCACCCTATCTGTTCAAGTATTGATTTTGAAGGAGATAAAAGGTTTTAAGTGTGATAGATTTAGAAACTGCACTGTATTTTTTTTTAATGAAGGCCAAGTTTATCCAAAAAATTGACTTCCTATTTAAAGCACTTTGGAGTTTCCTTCAGCCATGTATTGAACCATTGCACCAATGCCACACATAGCTACTGTCTGCCATGCTCTCCCCATTTTGGAATTCAAATTGCACGTAAAAAATATGGTAAGAGTGTAAATACACTTTAGAATTCAGGTTGCACGTAAAAAACATGGTAAGCGTGGAAATACCGCGTGGCCTAAAAAAACAACCCACTACATTGTATAACACACTGACTCCCAAAATGGTGCAACAGAGATTTATGTGATGACAATGTCAGGTGAATTGGCCAGAACAAGTTTGCTGTTTTTATTACTAAATTGAAGATACATAACTATAAACTGCAATAAGTGGCACATTCGGTTTGGTTGGATTTTAGTTATTTTCTTTGCACATGTCCATAAAAAACAATTGCCAACTTTTCCAGCAATTTGCAGTTTTTTTGATCGCATGAGGGCATGTGTGAACCAAATTTGTGTGATGTGAAACTAGAAAAACAAACTGTTTTTTTTCATTGTTTTTTAAATATTTATTATTGTTAATATATGATTTGTTTGGTCATTGATACAAGAAAACAACATAATAAGATAAAACTTTAATTGTGATGCAAGGAAATGTACCAGTGAAAGCGCCTCTTGCTGTAACAAATACGGTAAATTTGACCTTTAGCCAGCTATGGAGAGAGTTTGATTGAATATAACATCATGAATGAATGAATGAATGAATGCAAGCAAGCAAGGCTTCATAGCATGTCTTCTAGTGGTATTTCAAGTGACTTTAATAAAGGATTACTATTTAAGTTCAACTGATGCTTCATTCATGAACAATGTTTGAACTTCCTAAACAAAATGATTGTCACCATTCAAAACTACACCCATTTCCCTGAACTATTCAACAGATCTACAGTAGCTATTCAGTCAGAGATAGCAATGTAGAATGTAGAAATAACTATTCTCGTATTTGTTTTTATTGTTGAATTTCTTTAAGGAAAACAGTTTTTGTTTCTACCATCAAAGTATTTTAAAGAATGTATTTTTTTTATATTTACAGTTGACTGGCTAACTTACTTTAACTACAATATTTACCCACTTATGTAATACACTATGCAAGCATTGCAAACAAAAGCGATTTATAAAACATTATTAGCTTTAGTAACATTTACATTAAATTTCCATTCACATTTTAGTTTAAATTTCTTACTGTGAAATACAATTCCTTGATTCATTTAACTCTACAAATGAAGCATTGACACAGGCTTCTTGCAAACGGCACGCTTGTGAAAGGCACATGGGATATCTACCCAGCTGACGCCTCCTGAGTGGGTTGCGCCACAATCTTCTCCTAATTTGCCGTAATCGTTTGGTTCACTTCCAGCCCAGGCCTCAAAAGAAATATCAGTACTCCCATCACACTCCCAAGTACCTGAAATAAACAAAAAAATGAATTCTAATCATTGTAGATATCAAGAATATATCTGCTTCAGGCGGCACACCCAGCACCATTCATTACATTACTTTCTGACAAGATGTTTTTGTTAAATTTTGGGTGAACAAAGGAAAAGTGAGTCGAATACAAATATAACATGGTTAGAGGGTGGACAGTCATTATTAGCTCTCCTAAGCATTGAAGATTGACAAACTAGTTCCAGAGGCAAAGCCGGCATGTTAATGCTCAACCAACTTAGCTATCTAGCCCTAATGTTGGCGGTTTCACTGCTTTATCAATATCTTTGTTCTAACCACCCAGTTAGAAGCCATTCTGGTTTATTACTTAAGATGTTTTGGGTAAAAGTTAGGAAAGCTTATCTGAAAAGATATGAATTACTTGAACATTTGTTTAAGGTATCGTTAATAGTTGTAGATTGGCATTTAAACTAAAGGCAAAAGAACATCCATGGCATTACACTGATGTGATGTCTTAAACATATTGCACATATTGGGAAGTACATATTGGGAAGTACTTAGCTTTATGAACCCCTTTTATTCTCATCAAGTTTTCATTTGTGGCAAGAAGTGCCTTGGTTTGCCATGAAGCATTAGAAATGAGATGGCTCATTCAGTTAAGTTTGTACATGTATGAAGACAAACATGTAAATATGAAACTTTCTTTGGCTGAAAAATACGACAAAAAAGAGGCAAATTTAGATTTCATTTAATTTCACTTAAACATTTAAATGAGGTTTTAATTACTTTTTCCTCACCTTTTAAAGCCCCAGCTCAACATTGGTAAGAAGAAAAACATAAATGTTACATATACCTTGCATGGTATAAAGATAATGATGGTAGAAAACTTTCCTTGAAATATTATCTGGCTGAATTGTTATTCTTTTTAAATAATAAATGAAATAAGATCCAAAGTTAGTTTTCGTCTCAGTGAGATGAAAACTCTGCATAAAGGAATGCAAACAAAAATGCTGAAACAAATGAAACAACGAAATGGGGTGATATTTATATATTTATATATTTATTATATATATATATTTTTTAAAACAATTATCTTGATTTGTGCAAAGAATGGAAGCATTTACAATCAGTGTTTCAATGTTGAGCTGGGGCTTTAACCAAAGATCTCAAACTATAATTTTTAACAACTTTTTAACCCTGCTGACATTTATAAGGCTGTGTCCGAATTCACGGGCTGTGGTTTTAAATAACATTGCGGCTGCAGTCAATTCCCTTAGACTTGTGTGTTATTTACGGCTTTAGCCAAGTAATTTGGATACAGTTTAACTTTAATTGCTACAAGTTATCAAACACTAACCTTCTATCAGTCGGTCATTACAGTTGATTCAGAAATGATGAGTATTATCTGATCGAGGTGTAATACCTGCGAGAAACCGACCCTCGTGGTCAGACTTTGGGGTGGCCATAACTCCTCCAATCTTAACACATGCATCCCTTGCCTGAAGCCATGTCATTTTCTCCATGATGACTTTGTAGTAGTTGTCTCTCCATTGGATCCAATCTTGAGGGAATGCTTTAATGGAGGTCTTACATACCTCGGTATCAGCACTGCTGCATCCATTCATCAAGTAGATGAGTAAAATCTTAAGCATCAGAAATTGTGGTAGTGTCGCCATTGTGGTTTTATGAAAAAATTCAACTATTGTGTATACATTTATCTGTTTGAAACTGAAATAGTAGTATGGCTGGATGGAGGCCTTTAGTATGGCTGAAAAATAGACTGATCCATTAAGCCCGGCCTACTAACGTATTGACCAATCACAGCCTAGAAAACACCACTGAAAGTCTGACAAAAGTCCGACACGTTAAAATCCCATTAGAAAAGTAAACAAACTGCCGCCATTGTTCTGACACACAACTGTACTAACTTTCTATTTGTTGTAATGTTTTGGTGCAAATCTCACAGCAGTGGTCCCTGTAGAGTCATGTAGAAGTGGTTAAACAGTGTTTCTGTCTGTATTCTTTGGACTCAAGGCACTGCTCAAAAGGCCACGAAACTAAATCTGTACCATTCACGAATACCTTGAACATGAGTGTGGCCACAACTGAACTGCCGCTGCGATCATGTCAAGAAAGTCACACCATGCTGTTGCTAGGCAATTACTAAGGTAGGCGGGGCTTAATGGATCAGTCTATTGGTGAAGCAACAAACACAGGCAGAAACTTTTGAACGTTATTATGGAGGCCAGAAGTAATTATGAAGAAGAATGTTAATGAGCACGCAGGCCTTATTGCTTCCCTTCCTTTTGTGGCCTACTTCAGTGTAATTCTTAATTTATGGCAGTTAAATAATTGAATCAAGGGTAATTGGAAGCTGGTCAGTGACGCTTAAAATTCAACTGGTTAAAGGTGTTTGATGAGTATGATTTCCTTAAATAATTCACCGCATGAAACTCCTTTTACCCTCTCTAGATCAAGCTGTATATTATCAATGTACTCTTCAAATAATCACACAAGCATGATCACAAAACCGACATTAGGTTAAATATTCCAAGCCACAAACAGGTGAAATATAAGAATACTTTTAAATTGAAAACATGACCAAAAAAAAGCTCCTTTAACCAGTTAGATTTTAATCACCATTTGACTCATGGACCTTGAGATGTTATTTTGTATGGAAATATTTATTGACGTGGAAGCTGAACGGGTAATTTTTTTTTAAGGTCGCCGAGCAGTAAATTGAAGTGAACAATAGCATTATTGTGAAACTATCAGCAGCTAATTTGTAGCTAGAGCAGTAAGGAATTATACGACCTAGAAAGACTCATTCCGCCCAGAGCAGAAAGGACTTCTAATGCACACACATAGAGTGGGATATAAGTCCTTTTCTGCTCTGAGGCGACTGGGTTTTTCTTTGTCCTTTTTTTTTGTTTTTTGGCTCTCAGCCGATGGTTTGTGTCAAGTGTTTTTTAAATTTTGCAAGGCTGTTTGACAAATTTTTTGTAAGAACCGAAGAAAATATTTTTGCTTAAGGTCTTGTTTGTAAAATCCATTAAAAAAATTGACAATAAACCGATCCATTAAGCCCCGCCCCCTTACGTGTTGACCAGTCACAGTTTTGGCTACCTACGTGTACAGTGGTGATGTAGCAAATGCTGTGATTGGTCAATATGTTAAGGGGTGGGGCTTAAATGGATCGGTCAATACATGACAAGATGCGCCATTATATTTGTAGAAGAGCAGAGGCAAAGCAGAGAAGTTGTACAAGGGCATGCTGGCCAAGTTGGTAGTGACAGTGCAATTTTTCTGAAGGGCATGCTGGCCAACTCGACAGGGCATGAGGCCAATGGCCTCGGTGGCCTCGGTTAAGATCAAGGCCTGATCATGGAAAGTCAGAAATTAACCAAAAATTCCCCGTACAACGATGGACATACCCATAAAGTTGAAGTGTGACATCATTGGATGTTTTTGTTGATGTTGACAAATTTCGCACTGGAAGGGTATCATACACAACGGCATTTTGCATCGATTTTACGTGAGGTTAGAGACTTGTAGTTCTCTGTCCTCTTTCATGAGAACTCTATCTATTGGGAAATGAGTACATAACAAAATGAATTCGATCCTGGAGCCCCTCTTTAAGCAAATGCAGACCATTATTGTCTCAAATGAGATATTTTCACCTGTCTTGGCTCCCAATAGACCATTATCATGCTGCCACCATCTTAGTCATGTTCCCTGTATCCAATAACAGCAGTGAATGCTAATATTCATTGTACAAAAAGGAACCAGACTGTTTCTCCTTCCAGCCTCGGTTTCATTACATTGATTTGAATGGGAGAAAATCAAGATGGACGCACCATGATAAAAGTCTATTATCTCGTATCTGCCGTGTACGGTGTAGGCCTATATTAGCATAACACCATTCAAACAGCAGTCCTTGAGAGATTTTTTTTATATGGAAAGTATTCAGTTGCATTGAAGTGGAAACTGAACCGGTAAATTTGATTTGGCGTTCGGGGAGCTGCAATTTGAAGGGAACAATAGAAACTTATTGAATTATTTCCAGCCAGGCTTCAATCTGCATATTCTACTACATGTACTTGTATGCAAATATAGTAACAATAAAATTTGTCTATTATTAATAAACAAACCACACTGGTTGGCTTGGACGGCCAAATTTAGCAAAACATTCAAGTCTTGATTACAGACACTATGACCAAATTCAACATATTTGCAAACTTTCTATTTAAAGAAAATACATCCCATTATTGGTTGGTTTATTTCCAACAAATTCTAAACAATTTTTGAATACTTGTGTAATATTTCTGCCAACTGGGATTATGTGTTTTTGATTTGCATTGATGGCTCCCCGTAGTTTCTCCATCTTGGTTGGCAAAAACTCGGGCTGTGATGTTGCAAAAGAAATGTCTATATGAACACTTACATGTATGTGTATGTGTATGGCACAATGAAAGACACAGTATATAACAGAGAAATAGTGAAACCACATACGTAAGGAATGAAAAACAGCCCTGAACAGATGCAATTTTTGCGCACTCTTGGAACCATTGACAAATGACTAATGTTTAACAACTGTTTCAATTCAGCATGCTTTGGCCCCAGAATGACCCACAGTCTTAAAAAATACTGGCATGACTTGAAAGAACCCTGACTCAGAACCTGTGTTCTGCTCCGCCATTAACTGTTATCCGGATTAGTTCAATCTTAATGTTAATCTATCTACTTTGTAGGCCTAATCTTCTCTTTTTTTGTCTTCCTGTTCCCTGTCCCCTTTTTTTTGTAGTGACCAGTGACTGACCACCTTGTATGAGTGGCCATTAATGGTCTTGTGATGGTCAACCCTCCCAAAATTGCTTAAAATATTAAAAATGTGATATTCAATATGGCCTGAAGATATTGTGATTTTCTTTGAAGTTCCTATACTATTTTCATTTTGTTTTTTTCGTTGTTTTTATAGATTTTCTCTGCCACCTGCTCAGCTGACAAGTCAATGGCACTATGGAGGTCAGGGGTCAAGTCATCGCAAAATGCTCTGCCCAGTTGATGAAAAGAAACTTAGAGTAAAGGTAAATTACTAGATAGATGTAATAGATTGAGTGTGTTAGTGCAACAAGTTTGAGCTAAAGCTTATGTGTAACTGATCAGGCGTGTCGTGGCTGAGCGAATAAGAACACCCGACTGATCAGCAGAGTGTGGGTTCGAGTCCCAGTCATGACACTTGTGTCTTTATAAGCAAGACACTCAACCATTATTGCTGCGTCCTTCGGTTAGGATGTAAAGACATAGGTTCTGTGTGTTGTGCAATGCACGCAAAAGAACCCAGTGCACTTACCGCAAAGAGAAGGGGTTTGCCCCGGTGTTCCTGGTTTGATTGGCTCCAGCTTTTGCCACAGCACCTTGTAAACCGTTACATGGTGCTATGTAAAGGAACAGGTCTCATTCACTGTTTACCACAGAATTCTGTGCTTACATGTAAGCATGTGAGGCAGTATTCTCATGGCTGTTGTTCTGAAAGTTTTTGCTTCTGCCTTCTCAACAATTTCTCTAGTCAGTGCCTTCCACTGCTCTTTAGTCAGAAGCTAAAGCTGCTCCAAGTTGTCTGTGTTGTGTAGAAGCTTGTGTACCATCTTCAGGTCATTCTTGAGAACGTTCGGTAGTTTGGTACAAGGGCGTCGTCCTCGTCGGCGTTTACGGCGCCCTGTAAAACACCTGATTCTATGTGATGTAGGGGCATAATTTTGCGGTAAGCAACACCCTGTTGTCTGACTTTGTGCTTAACTCTTTGTGTTTTTAAGGGTCCTGTGCATCTGAATGTGAGGGAGTACCCTTTGGATAGAGTAGAGGCGAGATCTCTTGGTTTCTCCGAGCTTGTTGCTTCATGGCAGCTTCCTCTCAGCGAGACGAACCGAGTATGTGATGTGGTCGCCTCGCAGTGTAAGTACATTAATTCAACTTCTTGGTTTTTAAAATCAATGTGTGAAAGGCGACTGGGATTTTTGTTGGCTCCGCTGGAGAAAACGAACAAGAGATGGTAGGACAAGTTGTCTGCTGGGATGCTTGACATGGTAGAAGAAGATCAAGATGATGTCCTACAGTAAACTTGTTAAAGCCCTGAGGCACGACTCTAGCATTAACCACTGATTATACTCTGACTCCATAGAAACAATCGAGGAAAAAACATTTTTATGTGGATTTATGTCACAGCCTCAAATAACTGTTTTTTACGTCTGCCCACTTCGGTTGACTGTGACAGGGTGAGGATTTCCCGCAAAAAATCCCATAACCCACGCTAAACTGCTAATACTGATTGGTTTAAAGTAATACTTATAAAACCAGCCGACCAATCACGCTGCATGCACACCACGTACACACCGCTGCCGATATTTCAAGGTCACGGGTACGTCACATGTACCCCTGACCTAGAAAAAGCATTCCGAAGTCACCAGGAAGGTTGATATCAAGTACGCGTGCGTGAGAGCTATGGCACGTAAACAAAATAATATCCAAGCTAGCTATGCGTCGGACGGAATGTATAAGCTTACGTACATGTTCGCTGAGTATAAGTTATTTTATCATTTATTGATGATAAAATGAATTATGGAGTGAAGAGAGCAGTGGAAAGCAGTTTTTATAAGCAATGCTCCTATTAGCTTGATTTCATTTATTGGTGTAATTTATTCCTATTTTCATAATCCAGTGGCAAAAACAAATAACACTTCAGACTCATGTAATGATCAAAGTGTGGGTTTGAACTTCGGTCATGGCACTTCATCAAGATACTTAACCATAAATTGCTTCTCTTAACCCAGTTGTATAAATGGGAATCTGCAATGGTTGAGATGGTATTAACCATAGAGTTAATAAGTAGCTTGAGGTTGTATGCTCCCCAGTGAGTTGAGAATGTTTGTAGATTGGTTTGAGTATTCCCGATGAACAGAAATGTTGTAAAGTGCCTTAATCTAGCTACTAAGGATATGTACGCTATGTAAGAACCCAGTATTGTGCCAAGTGTAAGAAAATTAAATTCTAACTTAAGTTGAGACGATAAGATTGTTCTTTATCAAACACCCCCAGGTATTAGGCATCGTAACCATTGATGATGATCTCCAACAAGGATTTTAAAATTAAAACAAACTTTTGTTCCCACAGATTCCACAGCAGGACCAATTCATGTCTTAACATCAAACCCCATCTGCCTGTACAGCATGAAACCACATGCGAAGTCCATCCAATTCTTGGACTTGTACGACATCTTCCCTGGCCTTGGTCCGAAACCAATCGCCGTGGCAACACTTGGAGAACAGCTGGCTGGCAAAGTCATACTTCATGAACAGATTGTAAGGAATGTTTTTTTTTTTTATTGCAGATTTTTTTTTTTTTTTTTGGGGGTGGACTATGACATTTAAGACATTCACCGGACCAAAAGTAATCAGAAGACTTTTAAGTATCAAGTAATAACAAGCCACAAGAATAGTTTTAAGCATTTAAGTTTGTGTTTTGCGACCGTATTTGTGTTCATGGAATTGTGCATACAGAGAATAGCTGGCTCGATAAGTCATACTTTATGAACAGATTGTAAGGAATGTGGTTTTTTTTATTGCAGAATTTAATTTTTTGGAACTAAGACATTAAAGCTTCAAGTTGCCGGACATAAAGCAATCACAGTAGTTTTAGGTATCAAGTAATAAACCACAAGAATAATTTTAGTTATTTTTTTAGCGGTTGTTTTTTTTTTAATTCATGCAATCGTGCAAACGATCATGACCCACTTTCATGCTTACGAGGGAACAGGGTTGGTACCAATTTTCTCCGCTAGCTGTGTAATGCTAATGGACACACAACTGAGGCAAGCACACAAGCAAAAATCTTCACTAACCTTTGGAATAAACTCATGTGAAGTTACAAAATGTCTTGGGTCAGAGGCTAAGAATCATTGTGATATTGAGAATTTTTTGATTATGTATTAATGAAAGACAAAGAATTATTGCCAGTCGTGAAATGAAAAACTTCAAGTTTAATTTCTACATTTTACCGCTTGATTTCCAGAACAATAACATACTTCTGATCGACACCAGTAACGGCGTGACCTCCAGACTATTCCTGACCTCACCCTTAGAGACAGCCAAGGAGATCATTGGTCGCCGACTTAGCAGCAGTGAGGTCAAAGGTCACAGGATGTGCCGTGATCTTGCTGACAAGAACATAGTGGTGTTTTACCAGGAGGAAGGGTATTGTTATTACTATCGTTAAATCTTTGTGGTAATGAAACCTAAGGGGACCCTTAACCAGTTGCCGCTGGGATTCTCTTTTTCCCCCCTTCACGCAAACTCTCTATATAGTTATGAGCATGCCACATTTCCGAGAACAGTTGATATACCTGGTAAGTCTGCTGCCATCTAGTGTCCGCAAAAGTCAGCTATTCCGCTCAAATCGTTTGCTTTTTTTGTCATACAGTGATCATTTAGATGTCGTAGATGTGCTGAACGGCACAGCGCACAGTCTTCAACTCCCATTCAAGCTTGAGACTGTGCACATGCCCTCTCCTGATAACTGGCTTCTTACTGAAGCCCAAACCCAGAGGTAGGTATAAATGCATCCAGGAAACCCAGGTGGGCTGAAAAGCCAAAACACTAGCAAGGTTTCTGATCCAATTTTCACAGAGGTCCACAGAGGTGAAATTAAAGCAGGGCAAGGTTGCACTAGTTGACCTGGGGCCGATTAAAGAATTAAGAATGCTCTCATGTGATTTCATCAATCTTAATTGCTAAGCAAAGTATGATGTCACAATACAAATCACTAGGGTGGTATTGACAACTCATCTTAAGATGAATCTCAATGTTTTGTGAAACTGCAATAAGCCCTCAACTCCGAGATCAAGACTGGCCCTTGTTTATAAACACCATCTCTTTTCAGAAGTACCACAACTCATAGAGTATTACGTACATGATGTCTCTGGAAACCTTATAGATTGTATTTCCACCATGCAAAGTTTCAAATCTTTTATCTGACCCTTGTTAGAACCCTGTTCTTCCATTGTTTGCTAATCTTGTTTAAATGAAACAGTGGATGCTCTACAAGACAACGTCATCCTGAAGTGTCCCAGTGTTCAGCCAAATTTGGTGTTTATTACCGGAAACAAACAAATACGTTTTGAAATTTGTTTCTCATTTTTTTTTTTAGGAAGTATGTCCTAAGCAGACCAACTCCAGATTCTCCAGTCAACCAACTGACTGTCATATATGAAACCCAGCCGACAAGTGCAGGTACCACACTAGCATTACAACAAAGCATCACTATGGTAGAGCTTTTCTTCGTAAACAAAACTGCTTTTCACAGAAAAGTTTTGCTGAGCGAAAAATGGCTATCAGTCAAAATGCCATAGTATGGTTTGTGTCAGATTACCCGCTTTATTTATTATTTAGCAGACAAGTTTTGTTGCTGTAAGAAGTTAGCCTTTCCTATGAAATATGCTAATTACATTCACGCATGCGTACAGACACTGTTGGTTGGCAAACGTCATAGAAATGTGCACTCAGCAGATGCTCAAATGCATTTGGGTCACGCAACCATCAGCGTCATACAAAAAGGGGCAATGTTCCTTCATTTTGCCCACCAGTAGTGTTAGTGCACACGCACGACGTGCATATTTCATGGGAAGGGTCTATTAGGGCCATATTATTTTGATACTGAACAAAAAATAAATGATGCATCATGCATGCAGAACTCATAAAATTGTAACTACATATTTTGAGTTGTGTTGACCTTGTTTCACTCACTGAAAAATCTGGATTAACCAAAAACAAGCATTTGATCAGATTTCCCCCAATCCCCTTTTCAGCTGCGACTGATGCAGAGAGTGCCATTGGAAACCATTCGACTTTAGGAATTTCTACAGAAGGTCTGACTTCGGGCAACCTATCCAAGGCAGTCGGGGAAAAAGTTGACGCACCAAACAGAATTCTTGCAGATGAAAGCAACTATGGTGCGGTTGCTGTCGGCTTTCCAGAGCTTCAGGTTCGTAACTACAATCTACATAATTTATATATCCTTCAAGCATTTGAGTCCAGCTTTCTCCTGAAGATCATCGGAGCATACTGATCGAAACATCAAGTTGTTATTTCGGTTCTTTTCAGAACCACCACAACTCATAGAGAGACTTATGTACATGGTGCTACCACAAACCTTACTAGAACATTCTTTATTGTTAAAGCACCAGTGTATCTGTGTTTAATTTAATTATAACGTTTTCTTTCTTTGTATTTTTCCCCTCTCTCTGTAATCTGTTATGTAGTTTAAATATGTGCGTACTCACATGGCCATTTAGCTGTGTTCTTTTCAAAGCTTAACAGAAAAACCAGGGTGTTTATTGTGAAACTTAGAGTTGTCTTAGCATTGAGCCATAATTCACCTCAAAATGGTATGTAGGGTCTGTTGTAAATATCGGTTCTTGTTTGAGAAATATGCGCGGAAATCATAAACTACAAAATACATTACTGAAAGTGTTGCTTGTATAGTAGCAGATTCCTCCTAATCTTGCTAGTTAGGTAAAAATTACCTGCTCTAGATTTCCGTTTTATGATCTGGGTTCAAATCCTGCCAGAGTCTTTGTCAGATTTCTTCGCTGTCTTCATGTTTCTCCAAAGGTGAAGAGAAACTTTTTAAACTTGTTGGTTTCCTTTGGTATCCTCCCTCAGTCTGCCATCGACATTTACACAATACCTAGAGATCCCACACCAGTGGAAGAGCATGGTGACACCCTGCTAGCCTCCATCACGGGTGGAAGGTCAAAGGTCGGCATAGAGGGTCAAGCTGGTATCCTGCCAGATGTCAGCCAGGTCGCCAGGATTGTTCCATCCCAGAGGACACCAGTGGAGGTTTTACCGGAAGGTGAGTGGGGTTACCACATTTTATTAATTGTCTGAACAAAAAAAACAAATCTTAAGAAAATGGTGACGTTTAAAAGTGGATTTCCGGGAGGTTTGATTGTGTAATAAAAACCCTGTCAAGAACTCGGGTCGGAGCACAACATCTTGAACTCCCGCCCAAATAATTGGTATTAATCCTCTCTAGATAGACCCAGTGCATAGTCCGCCACTGCTGATGTCAAACAATGAAAACGTGCAGGGGTGTACGCACCACGTACCACGCACAACTCCTGGCTATTGATAGGTCCTCCTTTGACCTCAGTGAGGGCTCTGTTTGACCTCGGCGAGAGAGCTTGTGGGCGGTCGAGTTGGCGTAGTGGTTTCTTTCCTCGCCTTCCACCTCTAGGACCCCAGTTCGAATCCTGCCGGGGGCACTATGTGGATTGGGTTTTTCAGCCCCTACCTGATAGCTTGGGTTTTCCCTGGAATATTTCTCTGGGGTTTTCCTCCCACGTCTAAAACTGAAACTTCTTTCCTTGTCTTCTTTCCATGGGGCTCTTGGCTAGTCTAGTGATTAGGTACGCTTTCTGAGAACTCTTGGATTCACAACCAGAATGAATAAATAAATAAATAAACAAGTAAGCAAGGGGTCTATTAGTAAAGCTGTTTCCCCACCCAGCCTCATTTGGGTTGCATTAACTTGAATGAGAGAGAGAAAAAAAAGATGGCTGTATATGAATTGAGATCAATGCCAGTCATAACGTAACACTGAGTTGGTTATCACTTTTTTCACAATATTGTTTCTTCAGGTAAAGCCCCTGCTAATGTGGCTGGTTATCTAGAGATTGCGGATTTAGCTCAACACAAAGTCAAATACATTCCTGTTCCAAGGCAAGTTGAACATTTTCTTTTGTTTTAATGATTAATTGTTGATTTCTTAATAGTTAAAGACATTCTGACTCTACGCCTAACCTGTTCTACAGGTACTTTATGGACCATTTCCAATTATCAGCTTACTGTTCTTTATGATTGCTGTGACTATTTTCTTTGATGGAATGGAAATGAATGTCTTTGAATGAAATGAATGAAATGTGCTCACGTTGTACAACTGTTTAACTTCATATTAGTACCCTTCTGCAAACTCTCAGCAGAGGTGTACGTTCACCCAAATTTGTTTCTCCATGGATTTTTCACTGAAAAGATTCTGATGATGTTCATTTCAGATCTTATTGATTAAATATGGACTGTTGCTTTAAAGAGGGACTGTCGTCATGATCATAGGAGGCCAGCGGGCTGTGCATGGAGTAATAAATTCTAACCCAGTTACTGCGCACACACACACACGTGCACTGGCCGTCACATCACAATCGGCGCCGTCAATATTATACTGTGATTTGACGGCCAGAGCTTGCATTATTATTATTATTATTATTTATTCGGCCAACAATTAAACAATCAAAACAATAGGATGGAACATACAATCATTTCTAAAATAAGTCTTATGAAAGATAAACAGTGTAAACAGAATAAGTAAAGAGGACTTTAAAAAAAAAGACAAAAACATGCAGTAACTGGGTTAGAATTAATTATTACATGTACAGCCACAGGCTGCTATGCATAGGCATATGGGGAGTCTTTGGTAAAGGGGGGGGGCAGTGTTGTTGATTGCCCAAAATTTTACTCAGATAAAAACACATGGACCAATTTCCAATAACCAGTCCTTTTTTCCCCTTTCTTCTTCTTGCTTTGCCCACTTTTCCCCACTATTTTGCCCCAATTGTTTTTGGGGGGAGGGGGGCAACTGCCCCCTTGTCCCCCTGGCTCGTACACCTATGCTGCTAAGATCATGACAGTCCCCCTGGAACATTGTGTTGAATGATTGATTAAGTATTTACTTGATGTCGCATCTCGCAGTCCCACGATGTCTATCCAAGGCTACATGCCATGGTCCTCCTCCTCATCCCACAAAGTTGCCATGGCAACCAGCGGCGGCAGCCATGTTGTCACGGTGGACTCGGGCGGCATGGTGAGAGTGTGGGAAACCGGATTGAACCAGTTGGCCAGGTCGCTGGACGAGTGGTATCGGCTGATTGGCAAAGACGATGGGAGACCCCTACAAGTAAGCACTTTTTCTACGAATGCTTTCCTTTCTCTTGAAAGGAGAACTGTTGATTTAAAAAGATTGAATCTTCTTCTGGGATTTCAGAAGTCATGAGCCAGTGCTGGCCTCAAGATTGGGTTAACGTAGGGAGCTCCAGCCCCTCTTCAATGTGACGGATGATGAGGTCATACCACTACTAGATGGAAAGCCGTCTGCAACTACCCACATTCGTAGTTTACCAAAGTCAGTCAGGTTTCTCAAATGCATGTAGGCATCGAAGCAACCTTCACAACTCTGACTTCGCAACCTTCACAAACCTTCACATTTCTACTTATCATATTGTTTACTTGTACATTTGACAGCACCTGTGAAGTTATGGTGCTATGTGGTCTCATACTTCAAAACGTAACTCCACATGTCTTGCAGGAAAAATTACCGAGCGCTTTGAGATGCCCATCGGGTGTGATAAAGCGCCATATAAGAACTGCGTATTATTACTATTTTTGTTAATGGAGCTAAAAAACAGAAAGCTTTTTTGAATTATCAAACATTGAATTAATAAATTGCTTTGACTTTTTCTTTTTAGATAACAACCGAGAAGGAAACGAGCCAAGACCTTCAGAATATCACACCCAAGCATGGCAAAATTGACCCTGACAACAAACCTCATGTAGGCGGTGGCTCATGGGCCGGAGGGGTCGGTAAGTCAAACCGTTGTAATTTTGGAAAAATATGTATTTGTGGCAATACAATTTCAAATATGGTAACTGTGCTGGACTGTTTCCACATGCGTTGAAATAAACAGGGTTGTGGTAGGGAAATAGTACAACCAAATGAAATGACCTTTTGGACCTTGTCGGTCAGTAGTGAACATAATAATGGTTCGAGACAAAGGATGTGTTCTTCAGTTCCTTTAGGTATAGCATATTCATAGCATATATTTTTTGTCATATTTTTTGTGACTCTTTGCGGTGCTTCACCATCAATCATCAATCATCATGCTTAGCTCTGTTGAGCATTGCCAGACGTTGAGTGGCCAGAGCTCGGAATAGTCGACCATAGTTCAATATTCTCCTTTTGATGCTTTCTTGTGAAATTCCTCAGCAGTGCATTATTCATTGCGCTGTTTCGTGCTTTCCAATGTTGATTTCCTTCTGGCTTTTGTTGCCTTATTGTTATTAAATAGGAGTTGTTATGTCAATGTTGTATTTGGTTGGCGTGTTATGTGAGCAAGGTACTTCCTTTCTTGGCTTTTGGTAAACTCGCTTAATGTCCTCTGTCTGACAGATGCTGTGTAGGTCCAAGTTGCTTAAGACACAGTGGAATTCGGTATCTTTCTTCCATCGATATCCGCCTTTTACCATCTTTTGCAACATGGTAGTCTATGATGAGTTGATGAGGAAGAACATAAGTGATGTTTGAAGCTTTGCATGGTGTAGGAAAATGAGAATACACTATTAACTGGTAAACTTGCGGGTACAACCATGTGTTTGAATCTCTTTTGGGAGGAGTGTTGGCTCTGAAAAGAGCCGGAGTGGTCTCGACGTTTCGATCAGTATACTCTAATCGTCTTCAGGAGAAAGAACATGTCAGGCCGCTTAGCACCATGGAATTTTGGACCTTGATCCTTGTTTGCAACAGGATTCGACGATTCAGTAGTATTTTTTTCACAAACTACGCTAATTGCTTGTGTTATTTCTGTTTAGGTGGCGTGGGTACAGCAGGACTGGGTGGGGCTGGAGGCCCCTACAGGTTGGATGCAGGTCATGATGTGACACAAATACCACAAGTACAGAAAGATATGGTTCCACCAGAGGTACACATAAAGGGTCCTACTCAAAAGTTAATGGCTTTGAAATACATCTTACAATCTTGACAGGGTTGTGATTTGTTTTTTTAAGAAACACTAGCTTTCTGGAACGTCTACAAAAAATATGCCACTTGCTGTATTCCACCAAATGCTGTCACATTCAATACCATCTTTTGCAACATGGTATTCTAAAAGTAGACCCAAAGTTTTCAATAAGTGGATTGTAGTTTTAAAAGTGTCTCCTAAATGTTGTTTTGTTTAGGTTTCTTGAAGCACCGAAGAGGTCTATGTTTTATTTCCTTCTTGAAATTTGTTTGGCATAATTTTCTTTCTACCGGTACCTCATCCAGGTCTTGTTGGCTGCTCGTGAGATGGCCCAGAAGGCATTCAAGGAGCGACTGAAGGAGATTCAGATGTCCGAGTTCGATGCGGAGATGTATGAGCGATTCTCGTCCGGAGTGCGCCGGCAGGTCACTTCTCTCAGGGTTGTGCTTGACAGCTTGCAGGTATGGTTCGCAAATGTTTTTTTTTTTTCCATCTTGGAGATTGTCTGGAACTCGTTGGCTGTAAATTGCCACGTGTGACATGGCCTTCAAGTCTAACCTTGTAATTTTGATTCTGGCACAGGCTAAGGGCAAAGAGAGGCAGTGGATGAAGCACCAGACAGCCGGTGACCTTGACGAGGCTAAACTCATTGAAGGATTGACTGGAGAAAGGGCCATCTATAAACGACGAGGGGAACAAGACCCTGAGGTAATTACCTACCCCTTTCAAAGAAGTATGTGTAGATTGAGGGCGGATCCAGACATTTGGCAATCAAGGGGAAGTTACTCAGTGAATAGACTAAACCTTTTCCTTACCATCGGTGACTTTTGTTGACTGCTCTCTTACCCTCTCTTCTTTACCATTGGCGACTTTTGTCGACTGCACTCAGCATGATATGGAGGTCAGGATCCCACCATTGCTCACCTGTTTGAAATAGGCACAGATGATGCATTCAAATCTAAGAAACCCACCCCTCCTCTTCATTGGACAAAAAGAATGTGCATCCATTGATAAGGGTCAATTTTTGTTCTTTGAGACCTTGCAAGCCTCATGCGTATTCTAACAGTACACTGGACACCGTTTTATGTGCACCATTTTATTGCCTCCACACTTATAAAGCAATGCGTATGGGAACCAAGTGTTCCCCCCAAATGTTTGAATACACATGAGAATTCTTCAGTCTATGACTCTACAGCGCTCGTTTATGGTGTTTTACACCACCGCAGCTATGGCCGCTGCACGCGCGCGCGACGAGTCAATAGCGTGTCGGCATGCATGTGTACCAATCAGTATGAAGGATTCACCGTGCGTGTGTGTCGACGTGGGTAGGCACACACACCGTTGTGGGGACATTTATACAATGGAACAAAGGTCCCCACAACGTTTTTCTTTGTCAAACCCTGTCCCCACAAGGTAATTCAATAGAAAAGGAAACAATAGAACAACAATAGGGAGTCCCCACAAGTCGGGGTTAAAAAGAATGGGTGCGCGTGCAACAGCCATAGATGCGGTGGTGTAAATGCCCATGAACAAGCTGCTCGGATTAGTCCATGATCATTCTCGAAATTGTCATTTTGATTTTAACCGGAATAAAATGTATCACTAAGTCATTGAGGAGATACAATTTAAAGTACCCACCACCTTTTGGTTGATCTCAGCTTGGCAGCCCACAACTGAAGCCCAAGAGACTGCGACTGATAGTTGACGTCAGCGGCAGCATGTATCGTTTCAACGGATACGATGGTCGTCTGGAACGAGTCATGGAGAGCGCCCTCATGGTCATGGAAGCATTTGAAGGATATGAACAGAAGTTTGCTGTAAGTATGCATTGCTTCTGTGAAAGATAAAAGTGATTTGTTACAGTTTGTATGAAACTGGGCAGTATTTTATTTAAAATAACTTGTGATGTCACCATGTGGTATCTGATCTCTTTTGAGTAGTGTTGGCTAAGAACAGCTGGTTTGTACTGGACGTTTCGATCAGTCTTTTTTTCATTTTTATTTTTTTTTATGGAAGTTGCCAGACACACAAGGCCAGTAAGCCACTCGAGGTGTGGGCTACAAATCAACTGTTTTGTCCAGGGGCCGTTGCCATCTACTCCTGGGGCTGAAACAGGGTTACCCCCTTTACTGTCCGTAAGGATGTAGGCTTGGGTATCATCCATCAGAAGCCTGGCTGGTAGAGCAGAAGGCTCTACCTCCCCAACTTTTACGAAGCAATTATGGTTAAGTGCCTTGCTCAAGGACACAAGCGTCATGACCGGGACTCGAACCCACACTCCGATGACTCAGCCACCAGAGCTTGAGTCCGACGCACTAACCACTCGACCACGACACGCCACAAGGTCTGCTTTTGTTATCGTCAGGAGTCGCCACCCAGGAGTAAATGGGTACCTGTGAGGGTAGAGATTGTTGATGTGAATGATTAGCAACCTGTGCGCTGGTTTGGCTGCCGGTGCTGCATACTCCAAAGGAGTTAATATGGTTATAGGAACACAGGGGTGGTAATACTGTGGGGCGCTTTGCGAGGCCTGCAATCCCGTTCATGTCTCGTTGGGCCTCCCCCAGCCCCCCGATCAATGTTGGCTCTCATTGCGTGGTCTGCGCTCCAATTGGGATTAACAACATTGAGTGGGGGAGCAGGGGATGGGGGAGAGTTTTATTATTTTCTGTCACAGTGTCCCAAGCATTTTGGCCGTGTTTGTAGTTGGCTTGATTGATAAAGTGCATAATAAATACATGTTATTACTATGATATTATTATTATTATATGCTGGAGAAGACAATCAGAGCATTCTGGTTGAAGCATCAAGTACAAACCAGCTCTTCTTATAAAAAAACGAGCTCTTCTCAAAGCCTACATTATGTGTCCTTATTCATACATTATTCATACATTATTCATACATTATTCAAATTCCTACATTATTTGCATAAATTTAATTGATAAGTCTGCTGCCACCTTGTGCCTCAAGAGCTTTAACTTGAAGACAATTCCTTCTCGGATCTTTACAGTATGAGATTTACGGACACTCTGGAGACGACTTTGAGATTCCGTTTGTAATGAATAAGAAACTACCGGCCAATAACAAGGAGAGACTGGAAGTCCTTAAGGTAAATCTACCCTAACTACAAATCAAACTTCAAGTCCAACATTAAGCTTTTAAATTTAACTAGTCCTTTGAAATAGATAGATGCCTTGAAGCCACAAGCTCACCATAAATGGATGGGCATACCCCCCCCCCCCACAGACATCAAGCTAGTGCAGTGCCACAGACAAAACACACAACACAGCTATCATATCATAATGCCAACAGCTTGTTTACACTTTGTGTTGGATTGTAACAAGTCCGACTTTTGTCAACCTGTTTGGTTTGCAGTCGAGGCAGAGCAAATCAGTCTTTTGTGAAATCCAGCAGAAATTCATAAAAGGATTGATTCAGTCGTTTTACAAACTTTTGGTTTGATAGACAAGGAATGACCACGCCTAGTTCTGCATGAATAGTGACCACACCCTGGAAACGAGCAAGCATTTTGAGAGTTTGTTTTAAAACATTTTCTTTCAATAGACAAGGAATGACCACGCCTAGTTCTGCATGAATAGTGACCACACCCTGGAAACGAGCAAGCATTTTGAGAGTTTGTTTTAAAACATTTTCTGTGGAATTTTCAGGATAAATGTAGTTTCTTGGAAAGATTCATTTATATATATATAAAAAGAACATTTGTGGGTTGTGTCCACAGACGATGAACGCTCACGCCCAGTTCTGCATGAGCGGTGACCACACCCTAGAGGCGACCAAACACGCCATCGAGAGCATAGCTAAAGAGGAAGCAGACGAGCGTTTTGTGATCGTACTGAGTGACGCCAATCTTGACCGCTATGGGATCAGTCCGAAGCTCTTTGGCCAATCACTGACCGCTGATGATGAGGTCAACGCTTATGCATTATTCATTGGGTCGCTAGGAAACCAGGCTGATGTGTGAGTCCTTTTTAGTGTTATTTAAAAAAAAAAAAATTGTTTATGCATTTTGCCCATCACAAGGCCCAAAGGCCACTCGAGGTGTTGGGTACCATTTGAAGGGGTAGAAACTTACCCCAATGCGCAGAAACAAGACATGGCGAGATAAACACCAAAGTCTCTTCCCACAGCATAGCTAAGGACAGGGAGGGGTAAATGAATCGTTGGTGTGTGGGTCAAAATTACAAACAATATTCTTTATCCCCGATGCAAAATTAACATGTATTTTAAGCAGTTTTGTGGTTAGAAAATTACTTCACTTTCATTCAACACATTTGTTTCAATGGTACTTTATAAAATGGCATAATTTTCAAACTTTTTTTTCCTTTTTCAGTCATCCCACCCTACCTTCCCCTGTATCATATAACCATGGAGGGGTAAATGAATCGTTGGTGTGTGGGTCAAAATTACAAACAATATTCTTTATCCCCGATACAAAATTAACATGTATTATAAGCAGTTTTGTGGTTAGAAAATGACTTCACTTTCATTCAATACAGTTCTTTCAATGGTACTTTATAAAATGGCATAATTTTATTTTCTTTTTCATTCATCCCAACCTACCTTCCCCTGTAACCAAGCATCTAGATCAAACTTTCATTCTCCCTCTATCCCGGAAGGATAAAGAAGAATACTTTTTGGTTGCTTTTTTTCCCTGACCCCCCTGACCTACCAACATGACAAAGTAGAACTCATCCACTTTTCATTAGGCATTTACTGGTACGTTCAAATGACCGGATTGAAGAAATTACTGTGGCTTTCGTAATCAACAAGGATTTTTACACTTCTTGTTTCACTGTCTTGACTTCCCTCGGACTTTCCCTCGCACCTTATAAACAGAAATTATTTGTTTCAAATCTTCTTGATGCATTACTGGGATTCCATAATCATTAAAGATTTGACACTTCTTGTTTTACTGTCTCGACTTTCGCGGGGCATTCCCTCGTACCTCATATACAGAAACTATTTATCAAGCAAGTTTAAAATCTTCTTGATGCATTACTGTAATTCTATAATCATTAAATATTTGACACTTCTTGTTTTACTATGTCTGGACTTTCCCTCGTACAATCATATGATACAGAAACTATTTATCAAGCAACTTTCAAATCTTCTTGATGCATTACTGTAATTCTATAATCATTAAAGATTTGACACTTCTCGTTTTACTGTCTCGACTTTCGCGGGGCATTCCCTCGTACCTCATTTACAGAAACTATTTATCAAGCAAGTTTAAAATCTTCTTGATGCATTACTGAAATTCTATAATCATTAAATATTTGACACTTCTTGTTTTACTATGTCTGGACTTTCCCTCGTACAATCATATACAGAAACTATTTGTCAAGCAACTTTCAAACCTTCTTGATGCATTACTGTGATTCTATAATCATCAAAGATTTGACACTTCTTGTTTCACCATTTGGACTTCCCCGGGACTTTCCCTTGTACCTCAGATAAAGAAACTATTTGCCAAGCAAGTTTCAACTCATATTATTTGTAATGTTTTTACCCATACACCGATGTGTGTGAAGCACTGTATACTCAGTACTTTCCCGAGTCCTGTGAAAAAAAATCACAGGCATTTTTCCTCGGGTGGGATTCAAACCTACGACCCCTGTCAGATGTCTTACCATCTAGACTACCGAGACTGCCCGGTAGCTAGAGGCAGTTCGAATCCAAAAAAAATAACATCTATCGAAAAGTTTCAACTCTTCCTGCGTTTGTTTGTTGTATAATCCAACCTTCATTATTTGTTATGAGTCCCATTTGTACATTACAAACTTGAAATTGTTTTCAATCTACAATAATAAGTTTCACTTACAGTATACATGGCCTTGTGGTAAAATGATCTCAGTTAATTAATCAAAGTTAACATGTTATCACCCATGTATACCTATCCACAATTGATGGGAAATTTTGTTGATGGAAATATTTTATTTTAAAGGGGCCGTGTCGTTATGGTTATAGCAGTAAATGGAATAACCCACTTACTACACACACGTGTGCGCTGGCGGTCACATGACAGTTTGACAAAGACGACACACTTTGTGATTTGACTAAAAGCGCGCGTGTGTTCAGTATCTGGGTGAGAGTTCATCTTTTCATGCATAGCCACCACAGATCCTGCTATAATCAAGACAACACAGCTCCCTTAAAGCAACATTTTGATCAGTTTTATGTTTGTCTTCTTTTTGCGGTTAGACTTGTCCGGAGTCTTCCAGCCGGCAGGGGCTTTGTTTGTCTGGATACCAAGAATATACCTCAGATTCTTCAACAGATCTTCACGTCCACCATGCTGTCCACAAGGTGATAAGAGACTTGGGGCTAGTCTAATGTCCAAGGCTCAACCAGGCCCAATTTCATGGCTCTGCTTAACGCATAATTCTGCGCTTAACAGCCCATCCTGTTGGTAAATCAGTGCGTCACACGAGCGTGCCTTGGTAGTGCGGGCATAAACAGTTTGCTTACTTCCGGTTGCAAAGCTGGCATTCGTTTATGTGTAATTTAACCCCAAAACCATGTTTTTTCTTAAAACGGAGGAGGACATTATTAAGATTTAATGTCTGCACAATACATGTGTTAAATACAACCACCTAGCGTAGTTAATGTTAGCGTAAAAATTGTTGGAGAAAAATGTCGGCCAACGCATTTGCAATGCGGACTTCTGATGATGTTTGGAGCTGGCACGTGTAAAGTGGGCGTGGTTTATGCTGTAATGACATCAGGTTTACCAACAGGGCCCAATTGCATGAGGCCTGTAAGCACAAAAAACTTGCTAAGCGCAGAAAAATCCTGCTTAGCAGAAACGGGTTACCAGCCAACATTCCATTATGTTTACACTGTTGCGACTGGTGCCCCCCACTCAGCAGAGAAATTTGCTAAGAAGTATTTTCTTCTAAAAAGCAGGATAGAATCATGCAAGTTGCATGCAGCCGTTAGTGCAGAATTCTGATGTAAACAGCACTGTGAAATAAGGCCCAGACCTCCACATTCACCATGATCAGTGGCGTACCTAGACACTAGGCAAGTAAATATTTTTTACTAATTTTATTTATTAATGATTATAATTTTTTGGGGAAGGAAGTGGGGGGGGGGGCACGATATACATGTACCTTACCAATTAACTACAATGTAAAGTAGTAGACGTACTGAACCATGTAATTATTATGCATTACGGAGTTGATGGTCTGGGCTAGAACGTTTTATCTTGGAGGGCATGCACTGTCTAACCGCAGCATTCACAAACAGGAAAAAACTGGAAATTCCAATCGCGTGCGTACTTCCTCTCGTTTGTTTTGATTGGGTTTAAAAGTTCACCTACCATCACGTGACTGACTGGTAAAAAAAACAAAAATTTGCCACAGAATTTAGTACAGAGAGTCCAATCAATATTCATAGTTTTTGTTGTTGATCTCTTGGGAGGGCTGCCAGAGGTGCTATGGGGCAAGGGTTTTGAGAAGGGGGGGGTCAAGGCTGCCCCCCCCCCCCCATTGACCATGTTGTCCACAAGGTGGATAAGAGACATGGGGGCTAGTCTAATATCCACACTTCAACAGATCTTCACATTCACTGTGTTGCCTGCAAGAGAACAAAAAGTGGTGTGCCCACAGTTTGCGTGTGTATAAAAACTGTGGCTTTGGCTAATGGCTTGATCACCATCTTAGCTTGGGCTAAAGCTGTGGTTTGGCTTAAGCTTGACCGCTGTCCTTAACTGAAACCGATGGCCACTGGCTAAGACTGTGGGGCTGGCCCGAGCTTGATCACTGTCCTCAACTGAAGCCAGTGGCCACTGGCTAAGGCTGTGGGGCTGGCTAAGGCTTGATTACTGTTGTCAACTGAAGCCATACTGTCCTCAACTGAAGCCAGTGGCCACTGGCTAAGGCTGTGGTGCTGGCTAAGGCTTGATTACTGTCATCAACTGAAGCCATACTGTCCTCAACTGAAGCCAGTGGCCACTGGCTAAGGCTGTGGTGCTGGCTAAGGCTTGATTACTGTCATCAACTGAAGCCATACTGTCCTCAACTGAAGCCAGTGGCCACTGGCTAAGGCTGTGGGGCTGGCTAAGGCTTGATTACTGTCGTCAACTGAAGCCATACTGTCCTCAACTGAAGCCAGTGGCCACTGGCTAAGGCTGTGGGGCTGGCTAAGGCTTGATTACTGTCGTCAACTGAAGCCATACTGTCCTCAACTGAAGCCAGTGGCCACTGGCTAAGGCTGTGGTGCTGGCTAAGGCTTGATTACTGTCATCAACTGAAGCCATACTGTCCTCAACTGAAGCCAGTGGCCACTGGCTAAGGCTGTGGTGCTGGCTAAGGCTTGATTACTGTCATCAACTGAAGCCATACTGTCCTCAACTGAAGCCAGTGGCCACTGGCTAAGGCTGTGGGGCTGGCTAAGGCTTGATTACTGTCATCCACTGAAGCCATACTGTCCTAAACTGAAGCCAGTGGCCACTGGCTAAGGCTGTGGTGCTGGCTAAGGCTTGATTACTGTCATCAACTGAAGCCATACTGTCCTCAACTGAAGCCAGTGGCCACTGGCTAAGGCTGTGGGGCTGGCTAAGGCTTGATTACTGTCTTCGACAGAAATAAACAGCCACCATCTCTCCCGGTTCAGATAGGTTAATAGTTTAATTGTGATACAAGATAAAAAAAATAGAGAAAAAAACACTTAATTTTGACCATAAGCATTTAGCATTTCTGTGTACAAACAATGAAGAAGTGGTTAAACAGAGTTTAAACGGCATACTTTCTTGAATTTTTTTTAACGTGATATACTAAATTATAAAATATTTTAATTATAAATTCACAAAATAGTTCTATGCATGGTCCTTTTTTTCCCAGTCCGTGACCAAAATAGAATTTCATCTTGGCGCATATTGAAGCTTGTTTATTTCTAGAAGGTATGCCCAACAAGACAAGATTATTTTCTTTTGAACTTTAGCAACTAGACTGCTGCTATCACACTTGCAGGCATGTCATTTCTAAAGATTTCAACCGTGATTTTCTCAAAACTCCTTGAGCCTTCAAGTTTTCTGGCAAAAAGTAAAGCAGTCACCAAAGGGAGAAAGAAATGGTCCACACTGTGTCCCAAACCTGTAGTTTTGTCTTTCTGATGATGCACAGAGTCTGTAAACCTCCTGGATTGTAACATCTAGGAGGTTCCGAGTCGAGAATGAGGGGGAACCAAGACCCACAAGCTATTTTTCTGGAATTTCCAAATTCGTCAAATCTCATCCCCGTACTTGTATACAAGTGGTCTCAATGCTGACATAGAGCAACAATAATTAGGGATGGGGCGGGGACGGGGGCGGGGTGGGGGGGGGGTATGATAGTGGCGTGTAAGTGTGGCAAGCTCACATCCTGTTCCGTGCAGTACCATTGCAATCTCTGCCCTATGGATTACATCATAAATGGCATGTGGCTGAAACACTTTCCCTTTTGATATACCAGTCGGTAGAACTTTCGGTCATGATCCAAAAGTTGAACGAACTGTCTTTCACTTGTAAAAAGAACTTGAATTGAAACCCGGAACATGAAAAGAGGCGCGGGGTCAGTTTTGATTTCCCATTTTGGGTAGTCTCTTTGCTAATCCATTCCCTTAAGAGGAATTAGTTCAATGAAAGGTTTATTGGCGTGTTGCCATGTGTCTAGGACGTAACGGAAGTGTGCCTGGCAAAAGGTTGTGAGCAATTCCCTTGTAAAAGAAGTTTTACAAGCAGTTCTTGTAAAAAGACTTTGAATTGAAACCTGGAACATGAAAAGAAGCCCGGGGTCAGTTTTGATTTCCCATTTTGGGTAGTCTCTTTGCTAATCCATTCCCTTAAGAGGAGTTGGAATTAGTTCAATGAAAGGTTTATTGGCCATGTGCCTAGGACGTAAGGTTGTAAGCAATTCCCGCAACTTTGTGTTTCAAGAAAACCGACTCTAGTGTGAGAGCTTTTCTCAGTAGTCAATCGAAATAAGGAAGTAGAAATTTACTTTTTGTTTTGGACAGTCAATTTGATTTATCATTAACATTCATTAGCATTTGATAGCATTATCTTTGAAATAATGGTATTTTTATGCAGTGAAGGCCGCCTGTACTTTTGCCAACTATTGTTGGCAAACTGCAGTGCTGTGACGTTGCAAAAAGAAAGGTCTATTACGTGCCATTTCCCTAATGAGGTTGCCATTTTATTGCTTATGACCTTCTGTTGGGACAAAAAGATGTACCTGGGTACAATGATGATATGGGTGGCATGGGTGGTTGGGGGTAATTGGCTCGCCTCTCATCAATGTGGCCCTGGTTTGGTTTCCAGCGAAGGCCATATGTGAGTAGAGTTGTGTGTTGGTTCTCTCCTGTGCCAAAAGGGTTTTCTACGGGCCCTCCTGTTTCCCTCCCTGCGGAAAAACCAAACACTTTTCATCTCTGGCTATGCTCTGTTGTCATATAAAGGTTGATGTGGCTGGCTGCCAACGGCAACGGTGCCTGCCGCTCAAACAAGTTGTAGCCGTGTCCTTCGCAAATCAGCTTCTCAGCTGCGAGTACGGATGATTAGCCTCCCAAATTATTATTACAATAATCTTGATTGTGCTATTTGGGAGTCAGTGTCCCAGTGAGTTATACGGTTTAATGCGCAATTGACCGATTGTGCGACCAATGTTTACATGTCATCACGTGACCTGTAGTGGGTACTATGTCATCTGAGCTGATGGCAAACTGTGTGCAAGTAAATGCCGTGACCGACAGAGTCACACAAAAGGTCAGCTTTTGGTAATAACAAAACAGGTACTCAGCCATTTTATTAAAGTTGTATGTTATGAGATTGATTTTAATCATAAACTACCGGTATTCTACTAAAAAATGAAGTTTATTTTGAGTTATGCACTACCGACTATCGTTATGCACTACCTTTATACACCAGCAGACGACTATGTAGCCACCTGCCCGTTATTTTGTTTGTAACGTAGGCCTAGATCACTGTAAAAAAGGGTAAAGAATGTTGGAAAAGTGAGCATTTATAACTGGCCTTGCGAATTTTCAAATAGGCAAAGGAATCAAACAATTTTGGAAAGCTATTTCTTTGGATGTTTCAGCTTCAAAACTGTGACATTCTTGGGTTGAAAAGTGTGTGACAGCGGTCGTCTGGCCTAAACGTTCCGTCGTGCACTAGTACACATCATGCACATTTAAATGTTACTTGTACAATTTCCAAGACTTGCTGGAACTGTCCTTACTGGCTTTATTCAGCCACTCGAAGGTCTCTGGTACAAACTCTGGAATATTTTTCACAGATTTTGAGCAAGAAAAGCCTCGATCGAATAAACAAATGCAACAACCTTCATGTACCGTACTGCACTTTCCAATGGAGGACGTCGTGTTTATTTACATTTAATACCAACTACAGGTCACGTGACACAGGTCGCGCAATTCATCTATTTAGGCCACAAGCCACTTACATGCTTACCACAATTTGTATGTGTAATTTGACTCCCAAAATGGCGAGCGTGGCTGACGAAAGCCGCGTATGTTGTTGGAAAAAGGGGTTAATATATGGGTCATATGGGTCAACAGTACCTGCCCAAAAGAAAACAGACATACAGGGGAATGTTCTGTGCATATATTCTACTTGCATTGTTTATTGTTACATTTATATATTTCAATTACAATGTGTTTCTTCTAAATAAAGTTAATAATACAAAAGCTTTTAAATAAAATACTTCACAAAATAGTTGAGAAAGCTAATTGCAAGTTTACCTAATTAGAATAAAGGCATGACAGGACTTGCCAATAATCCACATTGGAAATAACTACATGGAAAAACCACAGCTGTATCAACATTGTGTGAAAAGGTTTCGTTAATTCAGAGAATTTGACTTCCTTTCCTCACGTGAGGAAATTAAGAAACAATTTTTAACTTAAGAGCAATTGATTTATCTTTCAGATAATTTATGAAAATCATTTCTTAATTAAAGTTGATCAAAGGTTCTGACACAGTTTTATCAAAAATATATTCGCTGTAATAAAAAATCTTATTAAGTACAAATATTGGCTTCTATGTGGTAACAAAATAATTCAACTACAAATTGTTACGGTTATGATTTGAAGAGCAAATTTTGATTTTATGGCAGTTGTAAGACTAAGTAAAACATCGATTTGTGCAAGAAAACAGTGTAAGAGTTTTGTCAACTTTTTAATTCTAGAGAATAGGTACAATAAACAACTGGAGTCTAGTGACTTATAGTGGTTTTGCAATGCGAACAAACCAAGCAAGCAATGTTCAGCATAGAAGTACAAGACAAGCATGGCTGCTTCCAAATGCACTCAATGCTTTTGCTTGATCTTGTCTTCTACTTTGGTTTAATTTATTTTTACTGATACAAAGCCGAGTTCTTCATAAAATATTAATTGTCCTCTTTAAAAAAAAAAAAAAAAAATTTTTAAAGGTCATTAACTAAAATTCTACAAAATGGTATACAAGCAATTGATTTTATACGTTAAGAATATTTTTTCCTTTAAGCTAAAAGAGCGGTAGTCATGTGATTTTAAATAAAACTCAACAATCAATTTGTTTAAGAAAAACGATGGGGACAAGCTAAAAGATAAAGAAAAGAAAAAAAGGTCCCAACAATGGGAGAACAAAGAAGAAATCCTAAATTTACGGGGTCGACACACATTTGTGGATGTATGTGCAAACAAAAACTTTAAACATGCAAACTTAAAGTGTCTTTATAAAAGACAACACATTGAGTACTTCCATAGGAAACACAATAATATTTTTTGTCTTTGGGCATTGAACGGGCCTGCGTTGTCATGATTATAGCAGTAAATGGAACAACCCAGTTACTATGCGCGCGTGTGCGTGCCGGCAGTCACATCGCAGTGTGACAAAGATGGCACCTGTTGTGATTTGTCCGCAAGCAGGAACGTGGGCAGTATCTGGGTGAGAGTTCATCTTTTCATTGCACAGCCACTGGCCTGCTATAATCATGACGACACAGTCCCTTTAAAATAGCTACATTTAAAACACACAAAACGAGACACTGGACCAGACTGAATTGTGACACATGACAGGATTTTTCAGCTGATTGGCACACAAATTTACTAAGCACTGAAAATCTTGCTTAGGGAACATCTCAAAAGTCAGGCTTGTACTAAGCGTGAACATTCCCGCAGGCATACACCTGCAATCCAGTAGATCGCCAGAATGTCCTGCTGGACAGCCACACTGTGCCCAACTATGGGAGCATCTCTACATGAGAGAATATGCGCACTGGCATTTTAAAGGTTCCACTGACCCAATTAGAATGTTCCTACCGTTCTGACTTTTGAGCCACTTCCTTTAAGCAGAAACCGGTCACCAGTCAAAAATGCCATGTGTTGTTAATTGCTCATGACTGGTACCCTGCTTGTTTTTGTGCTTGACCGAGCGGTCTAGTGCATGGGACTCAAGTTCTAGTGGTTATGTCATCAGGGTGTGGGTTCGAATTCCGGTCATGGCACTTGTGTCCATGAGCAAGACACTTTACTGTATAATTGCTCATCTTCACCCAGGGGTATAAATGGGTATGTGAGGGTAGAGGCTGATATTGTATTTGAAAAAGCCTTCAGAGCGCCATGGCAGCTCGGGGCTGTATACTCCCCAGGAAGCTGAGAAAGATTACAGGAATGTTATTACCTCAATGACCAGGGCACTAATGTAAAGCACATTGATACATTGTAAAATGCGCTACATAGGAGCTAGTTGTTATTATTATTGGCAATGTTTCCTGCTTGATGTTTGTTTAAAAATTGATCGATACGAGTGATCTCATAAACCACATCCTCTGAATCTTGTTGTTTTATATTCTCTGAACTCTAAACTTGGGGTCTGGTGGGCCTATACACCGAGAGAAAGTTGGTTGAGAAAGGTCTTCCCTTCGTAGCTCGGGGTCGGCGAATGAGAAACGAAAGTCAACGGAAGTAGTTAAACTAAACAGGATATTAGAACATGACCACATGATTACAGATAAATAACTAAAAGCTGCTTCCTTGTCAGCTACTGCTTTTGAGCAGTAATCCTGTCACCCTTGCAATAACAGGAAATAAAACAACGGTGTTTGTTTTCCCATATTCTATAAAAGAAATTGCCTTCTTACAAACATATGCAAAGCAGAACAAAAAACTACTGGTTTATGTACAGATTTACAATTACTGTTTTTAGTACTACCTTTTACAGATAAGTCAGGGCGGGTATACAATGGCGAGATTACTGTTTACATTACGTCATAGTTTACTCACTTTACTTCAAACTATATCATCTCAAAGCCTTGTTTATTTTTCACTCTAAAATGGAGATGCAAAAGATCCATTACTGACTGGAAAACATTTTTTGGAGCAGAAATCCAGATGATTCCATAATCTCTTCTCTGCAGGGGGGGGGGGCAGCATATATTTGTAGAGGGGGGCAATTTCATTTCAAAAATTGCCTGATTAGAGCAAATTTCATGGTGTCTAGAGGCTGACGGGTGGAGGCAAGCAGGGGGTGAAGATGTTCCACCCCCTTTGCCCCCATGGCTACGCCACTGTTCCTCCATTCTACATGTTCTACACTGATGTGAGACAAGCACTGTCCTTTGGCATACTACTTTGGTGGGATTTGACCCCCCTTCCCCCAAAGTCATCTGGAATACTACTTGGCTGGGATTTGAACCCCCTAATTCCAGAGCAGCATATGTCTTACCACTAGACAACCAGGCTTGCCTACTGACAAGAGGCCAGTTCAGCTCATGTCATCAGCAAAATTGTCTATAGGACTTGGGTGCCACAGGTCTCAGGAAAGCACAGAGTATGCATCAATTATCATACATTGGTATAGGGTAAAAAGTAAATTCAAAATTCTTTATCCTAAAGATCTTGCATCATTGGTTTTTGGAAGAGTAAATATAAATTTGTACTCTCGCCAATAAACACACCATCCACCCAAAATGTGAAACTTTCTTCAAATTAAGTCTTGTGGAAACAGCGAAAAGTGGCTTTTGGTTTGTCAAGGATTTTCTATTATACAAGCTTAATTTGATTGCAGCAATCCATTTAATCAGGGTGGTTGTGGAAGGGGTCTTCAGATCGATTTGGGTTATTCACTGATAGTACTATAGCAATGCACAGGAGAATCTGTCTTCAACGAGCAACCCACCCCCCAAAAAAACCAAAATCCTTCAGGACTAAAAAACAAAATGCCACGGATTACAGATGGCTCAATTTCCTCCTGCTTAGATAAACATCCAATAAATATTTCCCCACTTTTCACATTTCCTGCTTTTGTGGTCGATCGAAAACTTGTTGAAAAATTATGGTTAACCACAGAAGTGACTGATTCAAATTCTAGAAGCAATAAACTTGTTTCAAGAGATTCATTGTACATTTAATCGGCCGGGGATCATCGCATCACATGGGATAAGAACGACTGCTACAAATATCAGGGTAAAGCTAATCTGATCAGAGTTCCCCCAAAAAGTTAACTCTCTCACTAAGGAATAATATGTACAGCTGTGATAGAATTGTTTAATATTTTGTTTATTTGGAGCCGCTGGCAGTGGCTCTCCGGCATATAAAGTACATGTAATTCACCGAGCCGCTGTGAGTGGCGCGCCGTAGTGAACATGGTAAAAGAATACTTCTGCCACTGAAGCAGCTCGTTCGAAATGTGTGTTTTACATGACTTTGTATGTTTGGTTTGCGGTAACACCTTGTGATTATATCTACTCTGCTATATATACACAGTAGATTGTTCTTGGGAGAACTTGTCCTGTTATTGTTCTATCACCGTGGGGTAGATTTCGGAATTCGGGAGACAACTTAGTTCTGAAAAGAACTGTCCTGCTTTTTAAGCACTACCTGGGGGGTAGGAAATCGGCTATGGGGTGGATTTCACAAAGCGCTAGGACTAGTCTTATCTCATTTAGGATGAGTAACTAGTCCTAACTTGTATAACTTGTCATAAGTTAGGACTAGTTTTGTGAAATCCACCCCAGGACTACTACTACTTTTTCGCTTAGTGGATTGGGGGGACTTCTCGGATAACTTCACTACCGCGGAGTGAGTTTGGTCTCAAAGTTTCGACTAGCCTGCTCTTGTCATCATCGGGAGACTGAAGAATGTTTGAGATGTTGGTCTCTTTATAGGTATTCAACCAAAGGAGAAGTTCTGTACATATGTCTATAGCAAAGTAGATATAATCACATGGTGTTACCGTATGCAGCCAAGGGGGTGCCAGATTGACACTAAAAAATTACTATAGTATACATTTTCTGTGGAATGGGAAAGGCAAACGTACAACGCATGCGCAAAAAAAACCTACTTATTTATATCGTTTGAGTAAAGAAAACTTGCGCCCCTGGATCCGTGCCCGCACTCAATCTACGTTCGTTTGTAGGTTTTTCACGCTGATTCTCATCCCACAGAAGCGCTCAGCATTTTTCATCACGAAACAAAAAAACAAGCCTCATTTCTCTCCATTCATTCGAAGAGTGGCTTGCATTGGCATGTCATCCAAGTCCATGAGATTGAAATACACAAAAGGGTTGGACGTGGAAGATTCATACCGACTTTTGGGGAACATTTGGAGCTCGCCGTCACTCGTAGTACCGATGAAGTATCCAGCCAAGGGCTTGCCGGATTCGGAGACATTTTCCTGGAGAGTCATCACACCACTCCTGTCTTTGTGGTAACATATGTACAGAAGTTCACCCTTGGCCTTAGCTCCTGATGGCGACTGGAATGGAAGATAAATAGTTGATTATTTTCTTCTCCCAGCTTAGAGATTGTTGTAGACTTTTTAGTCATTCACATGTTTTTTTCTTCAATGCTGTCATTTCAGGTTTAGCCAATGATTATCACTTACAGTTGCATTACAAAATCATAATTGAATTTTTTAAATATCAAGCAATAAACCACAAGGGAATTTGACTACATCCATAGATGAAAGGCACATCGGTGAAAGGCAAATTGAAATTTATATTCATTCCCCCGATGCAAATATTGACATCTATCAAATTGTTAGCGGTACCTGCCGCCAATAATACTGGATTCGAACTGGCCCCTTGTCACCGGGCGTGCTCGGTGGTCTAGTGGTTAAGACATCTGCTCTAGTCATGCGGGAGTCGTGGGTTCGAATCCCACCCGAGTTGCCTGTGGAATTTTTTCCACAGGACTCAAAAGCACTGAGTATACAGTGCTTATCACACATCGGTGAAAGACAAATTGAAATTTATATTCATTCCCCCGATGCAAATATTAACATCTATCAAAAATACATCCATAGAGCTAGCTCTATGATTGTATCGTATATTATGGGGTGTGATCCCTGGCTACACGGCAGTAACCGGTGGAATGGCTTCTGACTGGCACCCCCTGAACTAAGATATTGACAAAATAGGGAGACCGCCAACATTATGGCTGGATAGCTCAGTTGGCAGAGCATCGGTACATATAGCTGGTGGTCGCAGATTCAAATCCCGCTCCAGTCAATTTTTCTTTGTTCACCCCAAAATTGAATTTTTTGTTTAAGTTCTGTTGATATTTTAACTTGGCGAAAAAGTATGGTTAATTATTATCACACATTTAGGTTTGAGTGAAGCATAGCGTTTGTACCCTGAGCTATTGACAATATCTCTGTTCGGGGGGATGGGGGGGGGGGCTTCTGACTGGCACCCCTGAACAAAGAAAGATATTAACAAACATGGAGACAGCTCAGTTGGTAGAGCGTCGTTACGTATGGCCAGTGGTCGCAGGTTCAAATCCCGCTCAATGCAATTTTTTCCTTTGTTCACCCCAAATTGAGTACAAAATTTATCCAAGCCAGTTTCCCTTGTGTATTATTGCTTCAAAATTTGTTATATGCCATCAAAGAGGCTTTTGAGAAGTTCAGAAGAGGTAAATTTGATCCCTTCTCTTGTCATTTAGCGAAAAAAAACCCAAAACAAAACAAAAAAAACAAACATTTGATCATCTTTGGCTCTTTATCTGAATTGGATGATCAGACAACGAGCCAAAGACAATCAAATGTTTTTTTTTATTCATTTCCGGAAGAAAATGATTCATAACTTGTTGCCTTTGCCTTCATTTTTTCCCCACAGATACCCCCCAATTAACTCTGTCTTATCCTATATCTAATTTCTCTCCCTCTTCCCACCTTGCCCAACCCCACTTATCTCAATCTATCTCCTCTTGACTTTTGGTCAGTGTTCCAGTGTCAAGCCCTGCCGATCACTAACCTTGTGTGCCGCCAAATGTATCTTTCCATCTCCCATTTTCAGGCAGCAAAGCCTGAGCGGGTCTTTCTCCTCCAGACTGCCGACGGACAGATGTACACCCCAGCAGTTTTCATGTCCTGGTATTTCATCTTTTGTCCACAAGAATTTGGCTGCGCAAAATAGTTAGAACATAAATGTCAAAAAATAGCAGAAAAATGTGCGTAAGCTTAAGTGTATTTCATCAACATTTGAGAGGACTTCAGGGTGGACTGTTGCATCACTCATCTGCTTGCGAGAACCACAAGCAGTTTAGTGTGCCTATTGCCAGAGATGCAACTTGCTATTTGAAATACAAAATCAGAAAAATCTAACGCTGAAAAAAAAACAAAAAAAAAAAAACATGTCTGCCGGATTGCGGGAAGTGTCCACCAGATTGTGGACAATGTCCGAAATTTGGGCAACGTGACGCAGGTGTAAATGCCGCACTGAGTGTAAACCCCCATTAGCGATAACATGGTATCGGGAGTCGAGTAAATGGGGAAAAAATACTCAAATATCAAGAAAATGATGATATAACAACATGGTAGACATATCTCATCTTAAAAATCTCATCATAATGATCTGCTGAATTAGTAATCCATGCATTGGTCACGTTAGAAATTTTGACCTATTTTCTTTACCTGTGATAAGTGTTGCGACCCATTCGCCATTAAAACTTGTTTTTCAAACACTCTTTAGTATCTTCAAAATTGTCTTGACATTTTGAAAAACCATAGCACATTAGAAAAATATAGGATGTCAACGATTTTCCACGCGTGCGTCGTACCAACAGGATTTATGTAATGGTCAGACACACATCTTCTCAAAGTTTCTGCCAGGTCATAGGTCAATGCGTAAATTTATCTCCAGCAGTGAACTGCTTTAACCGTGTCTCTGAAATGGTGCTTTTATCAGAGAAAGTGCATACTGACGGCTGGTAGAAGAGGCTAACGGGGGGGGGGGGGGGGGGGGGTGTCTTACACGGCAATAAGAAAGACACTTGTAGAAAGTGTACTTACTCTCTGGATCACCGTATCGTCCCTTGCAGTCCACTTTGTAGAATTCTTCTCCTTTTTCACCTGCGCACCCTAATTGGTCTGAAGTTACCCGCAGCATTCCATCTCCCTGTCTGCTCGTCTGGGAGACAAATGAGACAATCTCCTCATCCCCTGGCGGCTACAAAAAGACAAGAGAAACCAAATCATTATGATACAGGGATGAGATTTGAAAATGCAAAAAATTCCTTGAAAAAAGTGGCTTTCGGGCCTGGGTTCCCCCCTTTTTCTAGACCAGAATCTTCCCAGACGTAACAATTCAGTAGGTTTACAGACTCTGTGCATCACCAGAAATACCAAACTAAGGGTTTGGACACAATGTGGACTACTCCTTCCTCCCTTTGGTGACTGCTTTACTTCTTTCAAGACAATTTAAAGGGGCAAGGAGATTTTGAGAAAATCCTGAGAAATCATATGCCTGTTGGATAACAATAATAATAGTAATACGCAGTTTTTATATAGCGCTTTATCACACCCTATGGGCGTCTCAGAGCACTCAATATTTTTTCCTGCAAGGTATGATGAGTTACGTTTTTGAAGTATGAGACCTGTTCCTTTACATAGCACCATGTAACTGTTTACAAGGTGCTGTGGCGCAATCTGCAGCCAATCAAACCAGGAACACCGGGGTGAACCCCTTCTCTTTGCGATAAGTGTCACTGGGTTCTTTTACGTGCCATACACAACACACGGGACCAACGGCTTTACGTCCCATCCGAAGGACGAAGCAATAATAGTTAAGTGTCTTGCTTAAGGACACAAGTGTCACGACCGGGACTCGAACCCACACTCTGCTGATCAGAAGCACCAGAGCTTGAGTCCAGTGTTCTTAACCGCTCGGCCACGACACGCAATAACAACAGGCAGTCTTTGTTTTCTCCTTCCTTCTCAATCAGAACTATTAGGAAGCGTTTCTAAAATTCAGGCTTGCTCTAGGCTCATAAGAACACTCCCATAGGTGTACGCCCACGATCTAGCGGACTGCCAGAACGTTCGGCAGGACTGCAACATGGTACCGAACTGTGGTAACATTTTCTACACAAGAGAATATGCGTGTTGGTATTTTGAACGTGTCTGATTTTGTCCCGCAATGAAACATTGAGACGAATGCTCAATGTTTCATTGCGGGACAAAATCAGACACACTTACATTAGGCAAGTAACAAAGGTCAAAGATGTCATAGAGAAAATCAAGGGAATGAAATGAGATGAGCAGGGCACCTAACAAGAAGACAAGATAATAGATGGACCAAGAGACTCACAGAATGGCAGCCTAGAACAGGTAGAAAGAAGAAGAGGTAGACAAAAACGGAGATGGAGGGACGAAATCATCACATATATGATGAATACGGCATCATGGAGTAGACAGATGTATGATAGAACAGAATGGAAAGTGATTGAGGAGGGTTTCATCCAACAATGGATGAACACAACCTAAATATATATTTTGAACGTTCCGTTAAAAATATTCTCCAGTGGTCCAACGGACTGGTTAATTAGTACGCCCGCTGGTCTACTTAACCGATCCATGTAGAATGTTCCTACCGTTCAGACTTTTGAGACGCTCCAAACTGGTTCTTAACCAGTTGCCGCCGGGATTCTTTTTTGATGTCCCGTCCCCCTGGCGGAATTGCCCGGAATACCTTTCTTTGTGGGTGCCGCTGGCACAAAGAAACACTGACTTGTCAATGCCAAGAGAAGAAAGACTCTCTCTGTTGGATTGTCCATTTTGTTGCCCGACCAAGAAAACTTCAAATTGATCGGCGTGAATTGCTAAACATCAGCCGTTACCTACGGCATAGGAGTGGCACTAAACACGGAACCATGTCTCAATTGCTGACTCACTCTGACTTACCTCCATTGAGCCGAAATACAATTAATGAACAATGGTGGAAGCCTCTCGATAACTTGTAATCCTCTTCTTGGAACAAGAGGACAATAATCGAGGATTACACAAAATCGCCTTTGAATGGACACAAAATGCGAGTAAAATCACAACCTTTTTTGTCCTTGTGTGGGTAAAACGAAACGTTAGACGGCGTGTGTACGGTCTGCTCACGCTCCAAAGTTGAGTGACCGAGTGACCTTAGCTCCGTTGGTCCGAAATTAAATAAAAGCGTCGCAAGACGACCTCCATTTCCGTGCAGGGGAAACATTTGCGTGTAGTCTTGTCATCTGGTTTCAACTGGTTAAGTAAGTTGTAACTTTCTTTTGAGAACCAACCTTGGGTGCAACATCAGTTGGGAGACTCATAGTGGCAGTCACGCGGTCTTCCGAATATTCTTCTATCATGTCCGAGCCCTGTTGTAGAAAAACACAAGAAAGGAAAGGATTTTAGGGATAAACATTTTACAATTACATGTACATTGCAGCAAGCTTTCTAATACGACACTATTGAAAAAAACAAACAAAAAAAACACCTCAACTTTCCATAAATAAAAGAAGTATTTGGTGTAAAGAATGGTTCATACTTCAGGCTAAAGGGAATGCTAAGCGACTGTTCTTATCGCTTGTTTTCCCAAATGCAAGGAAATCTGCTTTTGCAATTTGCATGGAACTAGGCTTTAGACTTTTGCAGCTGAAGCTTTGGTTGTGATCACTGACTTAACTTCATTGCAATGCTGAAGAATGGGTAGAAGATGTAATGTATAGCCAAAGTCAAAGGTCAAAGTCTTTTATATGAAGTGGCAATGTTTATTCCATTATCACTGAAGCTGAGTTACAAGAAGCATCCCAAAAAAATCAAACATCACGGACCTCCATGTCTGCGGTCAGTGTAGTTGTACAGTTGTACGGCACAAATTTTCAGACAAACTCAGGCAAGCACAAGAACGAACCACATTATGTGTCCCGCTTGGTTGGCTAACTCTTTTTTAAATGCACCTGTCTGCTACTAGTGTGTGACTCATGCATATTATAAATCATTGATTTGAAAGGAAACTAGATTAACATGACCACTGTCATGTGAAACTGAAAGGACAACACATTCGTTGTTAACTTATAACAATGTGTGGTCAAAGGAAGAGAAGAAATTCTGCCCTCATGGTTGATGTCAAATCCAGGCAGAATTACATTGAACACAGGAAGCTCCAAGCATGCCTGCACTTGAAGATCTCACATACTTCTGAAACTGATTTCTAATTCAACGACAACAAAATTGTAGCTCACAAAATTGGAAAGTCCAACCTGGGTCAACTATTTATGTTTTATGCAAACATGTGACCGTCAACAACCGCCCACGAGCCACGAGGCAAAGTACAAATCACAAATCACAAGCTCTCTGTCATGTGACATTAGGGGGGGGGGGGCTAATTCGAGCCTTACTTGTGTCTCACGAATCACAAGACTTGGAAGTTGTGTCTCATAACTGTTATCCAGGGTCTCATAAAACAAACATCCCAGACTCTTCCCACCATAACCCCCCTCCTCCCTTCGTCTCCCTCTCCATCGTTAACCCCTTGCATCTTCTGATTGCTTTTCTGCCTCTCTCTTTTCACTTGACTGCTTCTACAGACTGCTTCTGTTACTCCAGTATTACCTGTATGTGTGTTGTGTTGTCATTTAGCTTTTGAGAAAGACTCTGCTAGGGTCGAAACGTGAGGCCATTACCAATTTTGTTTGCATTTATACAACACGTTCTTTTGGTTGGTAAGCAGTTTGCAGCAACTAATTTTATTTTTTCATTAAAACAAACAACCCGACAAATGCTCAGGATTGGTTTTGAAGTCATTGTGAGGAAATTATCTACAGTCATGTTTACATCAAGTTCTGAGTTCCTCCACTTAATTACTAGCTGCAAGTATTTTTTTCAGCAAAAATGTATTCAAAGCCCCAGCTCACAAATCAAGATATTTATAATCAAACCAACCTGTGAAAATGTCAGCTTATTTCGTTGTTTCATTTGCCCGAAAACTGTACAAATGCATTCAGCGTTTTTGTACGCATTCCTATAGGCAAAGTTTGTGTGTCACTGAGACGAAAACTAATTTTGGATCTTTTAAAAACAACAACACTTTCTTCCATTATCTTTATAACATGTAAGGTAAATATAAATCAGTAACCTGTTAACTGTTTTTCTTATGTGATTTCAAGTAAAGACAGGTTGATGGCTATTATGAGTAATTTATGTTACAAACTCACAGAATTACGCTGCAAGCATTTTGTTTCTGTTAATGAGTACATTAGAAGTTATTACAAATACAGACAGAATGGTAGCCATATATAACTGACTTGCTTTTAAAAACTCACGGATGTAAAAAACATAACCGAAAACAAAAATGAGAGAATAAAATTGAAGATTTTTGAAGTGGGTGAGTGAAAATACAGGGATTGGTAAGTGCAGTTCAGCTTTTTTTTTCTCTTCACCAAATGAAACTTGAAACTAACAAACTTTTTTTTAATAACTGCCAATCTCATGGCACTAACCAAATGACCGAAAGACACTCCCACACCTTGGGGTGTTTGAAAAAACTTAATAATTAATCTGATCTCCGAATAATCAATCTTATCTCCAAACAATTAATTTTAAACTCCTCAGATTTACAACTAATCTTATCTCTGTTTCACACAGCAATTTAAGCTTGATATCAACCTTAACTGTTCTCTTCAAAAGATCTTAGTCTAACACTTGATCCAAATCAGTCATGGAAGCAAAACAATAAATCTTAAGTCTGAAATGTTTAACTGTCCTGTTGCAGACTCACCTCGGCCATAAATTGTGGCGTGTCGGGGCTGAGTGGTTAGTGCGTCTTCGGACTCAAGCTCTGGTGGCTGAGTCATCGGAGTGTGGGTTCAAGTCCCAGTCATGACACTTGTGTCCTTGAGCAAGGCACTTAACCATAATTGCTTCGTAAAAGTTGGGGAGGTAGAGCTTTCTGCTCTACCAGCAAGGCTTCTGATGGATGATACCTAAGCCTACATCCTTACGGACTGTAAAGGGGGTAACTGTTTCAGCCCCAGGAGTAGGTGGCAACGGCCCTGGAAAAAACAATTGATTTGTAGCCCACACCTCGAGTGGCTCACAGGCCTTGTATGTCTGGCAACTTCCTTAAAAAAAAAGAAAAAAAAGAAAAAAAAGAAGACAAAAAGGGCAAACCTTAACCATGCCATGGGGATTTCCACATTTTAATGGCATGGCCTTGCATGGAACTGCTCCAGAATAAAACACTATAAAAAAAAACCCTCAGTTATTGCAATCCTGGTAGGCAACTCAGATTATCGAATACTTCTGTGCTCGCTGTCCCCCACATCAATAGTTCCTGGGGGTCACGTCAGCGGGCTTTCACTCATGCCGGTCCTACCCTTTGGAACGCTCTGCCAAAAGAATTACGCAGCATATCCTCCACTTCTGTCTTCAAACCTTGTTGAAAACCCATCTGTATGCTCAAATAGTTCACCAATTGTTCTTTTAAATAATTATGTTGTTTCTTTGTACTTTTTAAAAAAAAAGTACCCTCAGCGTCTTTCGGCGGATTGCTAGCGGATTCTAGCACTCTATAAATGTCCTGTATTGTTATTATTATTATTATAGCCATGGCTAGTATAAAACCAATCAGCATACAGCAAGGTCATAGACTTTCATGTTGCATCATCAGGATTATCGATTATGGCCAGGCAGCTTGGGGATTTCCCTCTCTGCAACTTCGAATTCTGGCTAGTCATACTGCCTCAACTCGCTCCAATAATTTCATGGAATAAAAACACAATGCCAGCGCCCTTATTCAAGGTTCACTTCCTTAGTAAATCGTGTTAACCAGTTTCAGCATTTACCAGTTTCAAACTTTACAAGGGAAAGAAGTCTGCGGTTCCAACCATGTATTGCACAACGTTGCTAATTAAAATAAAAAAAAAACCCATTCAGCTTCCAGCAAAGTCACAGTTGAATCATCATGATTATCCCCCAGGCACCTGATTGAGTCTGTGGGTTTGCCCTGGCCAGCGTGGGACCAAAACCAGAGTCTACAGGTTGAACAAACTTTTCAAGTGAGGAATTGTCAGCTGATGAAGCTTGGGGATTTCCCTATCGGCAACTTCTGTCTAAACGTACTGCCTTACGTACTGCAATAATTTCATAAAATAAAAAGACTTTGTTCACTTTCTTAAATTCAATCTTGATAACCCGGGCCTTGAACTTCGCTCTTATATGGGCGCGGCACTTTTCCTATGGTGAGGGGCACTTTTATGGGGAAAATGTAAATTTGTATTGGATCTTTGCAAAGGGCACCACGGCAAAAAACGCAGGGCACCACGGCTGTTGCTGTGGGTGCTGTGGGTAAATTCTAGGCCTGATAATCAGTTTCAGCTTTTACCAGTTTCAAACTTTAAAAGTGAAAGAAGTCTGCAGTTCCATGGTGTATGGGCATTTTCACTGTTGCATCATCACTGGGAAATTTCCAGGCATTCATGATTTAGTTTTTATCAAACACTGCTCCTTCAATACTGTAGAGGTAGACCCTTTCTCCATGAGGCAAACATGTGACTGCCAACAACCGCCCACGGCCTAAAATCACATGATTCAAATCATGTTGAAACATCAACAAGTTTTCTACCAGTGATACTAAAAGTACCTTGAGTTACACCAGTCACAAGACTTCCAAGTTGTGTCTCCTGACCCACAAGTTCTGACCCCTCCAGGGTATCAAGAAAACACATCCTTTGATGACATCTTTCATACTTTTGTATTTCCTTGACAGCCCCCTGTTCAACTTTCAATAATTGCACAGCATGTCTAAAGATTTAAAATAAAATAAATAAATAAAAGGGCACTATATAGACCCCCCCATTCCATTTTCAGGAAATTACTCACTGATTAGTCACTTACGTTTCTTGTTTACAAGCGCTCCCAATTGAAACTGGACCGCAGGCCAGACACCATTTTGATTCTAGCCTTGGAGCAGTAAACTTATCCCCTGGACAAGTCCAGTGGTCCTGTGGTTTAACCATGAACAATTCTCAGTAGCAGAGCTTTCCCCTCGCCTTGTTCCCATGTAAATCGGAACTCTGTCTCATTTCCTGCACTGCTGTCAATTGACATTATGTAGGTGTAATCAGTGGCATAACCAGACATTTTTTTGGGGGGGGGGGGGGGTGGAAGCAATTGGGGGCAAAGAATTTTTATTTATTAATTTAACTTACACTTTTTAATTTTTATTTTATTTTTTTTTTTTTTGGGGGGAGGGCCTATTCAATGTATTAATCTTACCATCCATTAGTAGTTAGTTCGTTTGTTAGATCTCATTTGTGTGAGCGGGGGGGGGGGGGGGGGGGGGGCAAGTGGTCTGAGCGGGGGGGGGGGGGCTCCAGTCCCCCCTTCTCCCACCCATTCTTGTTACTCAACTGAAACACACACCTAACAAATGTATGGGAAACTGAACATTTCAGAAATAGGCTAGTGACAATAAAAGATGGTGCTTGGCATTGGGCACACTAAAAAGTTAATTTCAATTAATCTACTCAATAAGTCTACTCATGCTACAAATAATTCTTTAAAAACTTTCAGAAAGTTGACAAACTTTACAAGTGAAAGATATGGTTCCAAACAAAGTTGTGTGGTTGGTTTTAGGGGAGGGGCTTTTATTAAATTTAATAAACTGTACTTTTATTAAATTGTACCACTACTTAGAAACTTCAGGCATTATCTAACAAATGATTTAAAAAATTCAGCCTTCAAAGCTGACTCACAGAAATTCTTAAAAAAAAAAAATACATTTTGGGGGTTTACCAAAAAGAGTACCACTACTGAATACCAACTAAGCATGTAATTTTGTTTGCCAATACTGAAGATGACCTTTACTTGATTCATTGAAAACAGGTGAAAACCTAAAGTTTACAAATCAATAAATTTTATCAAAACAAGTTTGGAAAAAAAACTAAAAGTTCTACAGGACTTGTTCGGTCATTTGGTTCCTGGTGAAGTGCTAAAATGACTGTGGACAATGTTCAAGTGCAGCATTCAGTTTTAAAAGGGCCTTACACACACATACAATTTTTTTTTCTGTAACATTCTGGGAAATAAAGAGGGTTGGTAGGTAGTGGAAAAAGCTATGATTTATTTTATTATTTTTTTTTTCATGTGCACACTGAGTTAAAATGTTCATTGACCATGGAGAAATTTATCTAGCTACAATTGTTTCAATGATTCTATAAAAAGGAAAATATAGGCCCTGCAATTTTTTACTCCCAGAATTCGATGTGACATTTACTGCACATCTGGAATGAACTGAGAGTAAACATGAACATGATCAAATAATTATATTTCAGTTAAGTCTTGAATTCCGATGATAAGAGTGAAACATGCAGTCGGTCAGGAATTTAAAAAAAATCTTGGATAAAATTGTTAAAGTCTGCAGGTTTTTGATCAGTCTATCGGGTTACAGGAAACAAGACTATTTTTTTGTAAGGCATAGTGGTGCAATGGCCTTGAAAGACCCACCACTGGCAACAAGTCTGCCTAGCTACATGTAAATGCTACATGTATCAAAGCATTGAGATCCAGTCAAAATTCTCTTCAAGTGATCCAGCTAGCTAGTTCAGTGTTGAAAAGCATCCCTATTTAATAAGAGATTATATGATTGTACAAAAACCAGGCAGACAACAAGTAGTGAAACAAAAACCTAAGCTACCTAACTGATCACAAAGGCCAGCCAGTGAAAAAGTAAAGGGCAAACCCTCTTATGTGCACTGTACTGGCCTCCAGTCAACCACCAGAACAAATGGCTTCCATCTAAAAAGGTCAGATGGGTCTGCAGGGCTCGAATTTGGAGTAAAATTCCACAGGACCGCAGGGCTTGTAGCTCAAAATTTTTACCAGACCAGAATTTATTTTACAAGACCAGAATCTTAATGAGAAAGAACTTTCTACAAAGTTTAAAATGGAAACTGTTTTTATTTGAACAAGCACTACGAGAAGCTTTGTCTCATGTGTCTTGTGGGTTAAGTATATATTTTGATACTCAACGAACAGTATTGAAAGATATTGATCAGATTCAAAGTCAACAGTTTGAACATCGTTTCTGGTGTTTCTTTTTGTTATACACAGTGAGGTATTATTATTTAATTGAAAAACACAAAACCGCCAGACTTGTCCAGTCGTGAGTTTACTGGCCCGATGCTAAAATCACTGGCCTCGGGCCTGAGGTCCAGTGTAAAATTCGAGCCCTGGTCTGGTCCATGGTAAATAACCCAGTGGAAAATGACTGTAGGATTGTTGTGTGTAGAGTTATAGCCTTTTATTACTCCTGGTGTTATTTACAGGTCAGAAAAGTGTGGAAAAGTACTGAGTAGTTTTCTTCACCTGCCAGCACATTTGATGATCTCAACTCTATGAAAGATTTCATCATTACATGGCAACACCCAATTTCAATGAACTGCTTTCATTTTCAAGCAATGTTTGGTTTAACAACTTTCTGCCTGGAGGGGGGAACAAGTCCCAAACAGAAGGAAAATGAAACTACTGGTGGTAGGCTTTTCTCTAATATCCAAAAATGTTTTTGTTTTTTGGGGGTGTCAGTTTATTTTTAGGATTTAGAAGGGTTCCTATAGTAACTGTGCATTTATAATATCTACTTAGTCATCGCGATTTCATCATCGTGATTTCATCATCACCAGATGATCGTCCTTGAGACTGGAGAAATGGGTAATTCCCCACTCCAGGGGAAATTGTTCAGGTCAGGGTATCCAAATTATAAATGCAAACAACCTACCTGGGCCATGCCTGTCTAGGCTTCTTTGAAACGTGTGTGTGTGTGTGTGTGGGGGGGGGGGGGGGTGATAATACTGTAAGGGTTTGACTTGGTAAAATGTAATGTACAGTTCATGTATGTAATGTTTCAACATTATTAATTTTTTAACATAAGCCGATTTTAACTATGGTTTGTGTGTTTGTAATTAATGGCCAATCCTTTTAAGCCACTGATACGCAACTGTTTTAGTTGTGATGCAAGAAATAAGGGAATAAAAGAGTTGCGACGAGGTCTCAATCGTAAAACCGTCAGTGTCGTGGCCCATGTGATAAAGGCCCAATCGAAAGGTGAGGGCCTTTATCGCACGACCGTGACACTGTAAGGTTTTAAATGGCCGATTAAGACTGGGTCACCAAATACCCTTTTATTGTTAAGAAATAAAATGTCAAAAAAACAACAACAACAACATCAGGGAACGATACAACAAACTTTGTTCACTTTGCAACGATTTTTGCTGTAACATTAGGCCTACATTCAGGAGCCCAGCGTTGCACTATGTCTGTTTCATGCCTCTTCACGTATGCTAGTGTTGGAGTATCAAAGCAGGAAACCAGACTAAAATAATCTGTCATGTGGCCACCTTTCAACCAATAGGACTGCCCAAATTGTCCCAAGTGTCTGGGGTACTTATGAATATCATACGATTTAAACTTAAATGATTTATGGCTATAAAACTATGTTTTCAGTGCCTAATAACTAACTGCATAAATCTTAAAAAATCTCGAATTTTAAGGTGAACTATAACAATGACATTTTTATTTGTAACTCACCACAGATGACGTTCCGCTGTCTCGTTTACCATTTCTAGCTCTTTCTTTCCCTGTCCTTTGTCTCCGTATCTTGGAGGAGTCAGAGCTCCCAGAGTGATGGTGCCGTTTGGGTCTGAACTTGCGGAGTAATGACATCAGAGGGGAGCCTCCTGTACTCTTGCCGTCTGTTCCGTCAATACTTTGGTGGCCCAGCATCTTGTCTTGTCTGATCTGCAAAATCAAGCGGGCCATTATGAATTATGTGATAATGTGCATACTGAGCGACTTTTTACAGCGATTCTCACAACCCCTCAAAATTGATTTGATTTTATGTTGCATAGCCAGTGATAGTATTAGTAGGCCCTATTAACTAATGTAACCCCAATTTTCTTCTACCGTTGTAAGACTGCTGTTTGTAATAGACCTTATGCACATGACGTCATTTGAGTAGGGCGCCCTCGTCTAGAGGTCAAAATGAGGTTGTTCATCATGTTCATTGGCCAATCCTGTGCGCCGCGCGTACAAATCTCTGCGTTTCCATTGGTACATCATCGATTTACCTCTAAGATGGCGGCATGCATGATGACGTCAATGCATAAGGTCTATTGTAGACTATAGTTTTAATTTGTAAACTAAGTTTGCAGATCTATCCTTTCAAAATTTTTTTTACTTCAGGACCGAAGCATCTGTAGTACTAAGTAGGTGCCATGGAGCTGTATGCAATGTTCATTTTTATTTTATACCAAAGTTTGCTCTGTGTAAGGCCTGTTTCAAACATCGCGCTCTTGCTGTGTCAAATTCAAACAGGCATGCTTTGCCTATATCAGGCCTGCAAGCCATGGAGGTTGAACCTACCCATAATTATTTTATGTTTTTTTATACGAGTGGTAAAAGAAGACTGACAATGTCCTATTCTAATGTACATCTCCACTCAGCATGCTCACTACACAGTCCCGAGTTACTGGTCCCAACATTCAACAACGCCTATTGAAAACATTTTTGACATGATCTGGCGGCGTATGTAGAATCATATCCAAATGTTAAAAAAGGCATTGTTGGGTCAAGTATTCAGTAACTTGGACTAACTCCCACTGATATTACTAATACTGGTGATATTTTCAAGTTAGTTACTCAACAAGTTTTTTCCCACGCACTGCTTCACTGTGGAACTCTTTGCCTATAATTAGACCCAGTAACTGGGGCGCTGTACTCCTTTTTGGGGATTTTGACATTATCTGTACAACACTAACAGATAATGACAACAGATAATGTCAAAATCACAAAAAGGAGTACACAGCGCCCCAGTTACTGGGTCTAGCCTATAATCTTTCTCAATTTAAGCAGAATGTATAAAACAGTTTTCTTCTGCCGCAATTTCTTCTGCTTTCTTTCTCTTTTCCTTATATCATCTAAAGTGGCCTTGTGCCTTGTAATGGGCGACTGACTTAAAAATAAAAATCGACAAAAAGAAAAGAAAAAAAGAAAAAAGAAACATTGTCACTAAACCCAGTAACTGGGGCGCTGTACTCCTTTTTTGAGATTTTGACATTATCTGTCGTACTAGCTAGTACAACAGATAATGTCAAAAATCTCAAAAAAGGAGTACAGCGCCCCAGTTACTGGGTCTACATTGTCACTATCACAGTATCACACACAGCATGTAAAATAACAACACCAATCTCCAACGACTCTTTAAATAATATCAAACAATACAAATTCTTACCTTGATAACAACGTGTGTCTTGAACGATTGAAAATATAAATGGCCCTATTGTAATCAAACACTGAACGGAGGATGCAAAGTAGTGTTGTTCAGTTGACACAGGCCCAGTAGGTTGCAGATCAGTCGGTCTCTCTCACTCTCAATCTCAGTCAGCTATTCAGTATACCGTAGGTTTACGATGCTTGATAAATCTGTCTTTCTTTCTCCTGCGTCTGCCTTTTATAAAATATGAAAGTAATCTAATTTGACCGGAGCAAATCTCTCCGTCGATATGTGTGTACCCTTGGTCCACACCTGACCAGTAAACAATCATTGCGAAATCAGTAATATCTGGGATTTTCCCAGGCAGTTTCGGTTTACGATTACTTGAGTCTGCATGTACATGTGTTGTGCATGTGGCAGGGGTGCAGGGGTATCGACTTGACATGAAATGAAAGGGGCGTGTGCATAGGTTGTTTGCTTACGTCACGTCCGGTGGTGGCCTCGTTTAAGCATCACCACCATACCCCCACTCAGCACTGCGTGCTGATGGAGAGATTAAAACGCAAAACCCCAGTGGCAACGGAAAGAGAAACTTGGGGTTGGCGAAACAATAGTTCTAAACCGAAACTGAACAAATATGCAAATGATCGTGGGGAAAAATTTGAAGGAAATTGGCACTGAAAAAACTAATAAGAACGATGCACTCACACTGCACTCCCGGAATTTTCCCTGAAATACAGGTTGCAAGAAACAATCCGCAAAAATCCGGAAGAACGTAAAATCAGGCAAAACTAGAGGATTTCTCACTAAGCCCTGCCACCTGCATAGAGTCATCGAGACTGTATGTGAACAACATCCATTATACCCGTTAAATCGGAAGGAAAGAGGATTCTTTGGTGGGGTGGGGTGGGGGGGGGGGACTTTTCAGTAACGAGATACGTTAATCTCATGATGCAGTCAGCGCCGGAGCCAGTATTTTCTTCACTGGGAGGGGAGGGGGGCATTGATTTCCAGTAGGCGGGCCCGGGTATCATGTTATTTTTTGTTTTGTTTTGTTTTGTTTTGTTTTGTTTTGTTTTGTTTTGTTTTGTTTTGTTTGTTTGGTTTTTTTTTTTTTTTTTTTTTGGGGGGGGGGGGCACCTGGATGGCAGTGGAAATTTGTAGGGGCCCCCACAAAGGTCATTTTTCTCTTGGCGAGAGAGTTGAACCAACACCATAATGCCTAAGTCCGGAATTGATTTTAGCCCTGACATCATAGGTATCAAACTTTTAAATGGCCGATGAAATTAAAGTTGATGTTAGTTGATCGCGCATGCTTGGAATTTGGACCCCGCATGGAAAAGAGTGGTTATTTGATAAAACAAAAATAACAAAATAAATCAATAAAAACACCACTAGTAATAAATAGCTATATCAAAACATTAATACAAGTATAAACATATTCTTTACGAAAAAGTAATACAATTTTGGCAGACACTTAATTTTACTGATTCATGCTTGTATTTTCCCATGCAAGCTTTATTTGTCATAATGAGTCAGTAGTTACGTACACTTTTTATCAGTGATTGCGGATTATAGATACAGGGAAGATAAGTAAATTATATCTTTCGATACCTCCTGGTAACAATCAACTTACACAGAAACTTCCCTCATAAAACTAGAAACCTTGAATTGAAACAATGGAGGGTGATCCATCAGACGGCTGAGGCAATGAAAAATCAAAAGGCATAAGGTGAAACATGAGGGTTTATGAGAGATATTTTTTACCCTGGTTATACCCGGAATTAGCAAAAAGTAATATTACTTGCTGACAAAGCGTTGCAGGAAAAAAACATATATTTTGTTTAAAAAATGTCTGGACTTCAGCTCGTCGTCGTGGCCGGCCGTAGAAAATTGTGTATTCAAAGTCTGAGAGACATTTAAATTTATTTGTCCCCCTTTCCTAAAGTGCAAGCAAACAAATCTGACACAAAATAATGTTTACCCAAGTACACCCCCTCAAAACTGGGGTGTTAAATTGATTATACATACAACACCCACATGGTGTAACTATAAAGCAATGGCGGTCAACTAACACCATCTCGGTTAGCCATAAAGCAGTGGGGATAACTAATACCATGTCACGTATAAAGATAACAAAAGAATTAATTTAACACCCAAGTTTTTTCAGTGAATAAAAGCTTCACTAAATTGCCTTAGAAATTAGGTGGAGGGAGGAGACAGACTTATCTTTCTTCTCTGTGAAACTTGACATTATTTTATTTTAAGCTACTGCCATGTTGGTGAAGTACAATAGTTGACATTAGAGGGCGCTATTCATATTTATCTGGTTGCACTACAGACTGGAAAATCTTCCCTGAGCCCCATTCATAAAATGTAAACCACAACTTGTTCTTTAAATCAAAGATTTGAAGGTCCTGTCTTTTATGGATTGTTGAAAATGGTCCAACATTGTGCCCCTGGGGTTGTTGACTTTCAACTTGGAGCATTTTGGGTACACTGGCACTCTAAAAATCGCAAAATTTCCTAAAAAATGTAGGTCATTTTTCCAAGATGGAGCCTGATGGCAGGGAAGTTTTTATTTTGGATCAGCTTTCCAGAACTTCTCAATGGCTAACCCACTAAATATTGAAAAGAAAATTGAAGTTTAGTCGTCCGAATATATTTGATTCGTTTTCTAGAAGGCAGAGACTTTAAATATTTTGTGAATAATAATAATTATTATTTTTTTTAATATTAGCATTAAGCATTGGTTGCTATGGGAGCCTATTTAGTGCGGTGCACCCATCTGTGAATGTAACAAAAGATATTCGAGAAAATCGGTGAAAAGTAAAACTATAGTGGTGCCCGTTGAGAAACCGTTTGCCACTATCGGCATTTAGCGTTTTTGAATGGCAGCACGTCTGCCCTAATGGATACACGAGGTTATGACCGACCAGTCTATTAATCACGGCGGTAAACCAAAGCACTCCGTTGTATGATCTTGAGCAACAGCTTGCTCTGGTCAATAGCTCGTACTCATTGGACGTTGAGGGAAAAATGGACACGGCTCGAAGGATTTCGAAGGTAGCCCCGTGAATCACTGGCTCCCACACTCCATGGAGCTACCTCTATGCATGGAGGAAGGCAACGGCCTAGCCGGGGGAGGGGAGGAGGTGGCTGGGGTCACTCCGTTCCCCAACTTTCCATTCCCCCTAGGTGACCACACGAAACACTTCATATACATGAAGTGCATTACAAAACATGGCCCTTGTCCCCACTGAAAAGCCACCCTCTATTCCCACAGTGAAAAATCCTGGCTACGCCGCTGTAGGAATTCTCACAAGGATTGGTTTTGTTGCATCAATTCATGCAACAGAGGGCGGTATACTAAATTTCCTCCCTGTGCTGAATTCCATTTGCGATTTTTGACTTGGCAAATTTTCCGACAAGCCCAAAGTACGCCCTCTATGACATGACAAACACGACACAGTGCCACTCCCGTTTATCCAAATTATGGCGTTTCTTTTCTGCAACGTAACTCCTTCTGTGGGACGGTTTCCCCCAGTAGAGCGGTTGTCTGCAACGGTGACGACCCCCGCCGTATCACTCTCTGCAAAGCATTTGGGTTATTGTGCGGTTCCAATAATCTTGAAACTGATCTTCGCTCATTAGGCGTCCCATACCCGACCACCTGTAAACAGGCAAGCCTTTTATTTTTTTAACAAAAGTTTCTTTTGTGTTGTTGTGACGCGCTTGAGTGATCACATCAGCACACGGGGAACATTCAACTCCATGCAATAAACACCCACAGACTATCACAGAACCGACCGGCTGTTTGTTCCGTACACATACCTAACTCACCATGCAGAAGATAGACGGCAACTCCTTTCTGACACTTTCCATTTTCCCCTGATTTACTTTGGACTCACTAGTCGTCTACAAGTAGAGCACATTCTGTGATATCTTCAAGATACGTTTGAAAAGAAACTCATCCGTGGATCGGAGAGATAACCACAATGGGAAGAACAACGATCGCCCTGTCGGGTTTTGTCGTTGCTCTTTTAGTGGCCTTCTCACCTGTTGCTGTTCTCGGTCAAAGTGAGTATAAACATCGCACACAGGTGTATAAACTATCAAAGGCCCACCCAAAATATTACACATTTTGATTAATAGAGACGTGCAGCGTTCTCCCTTAATTAACAGTTCTGGTCTGTAGTGGTCCAGTGGGCTCATAGTTCAATGTTTAAAAACTTTCATATTAAATTTTATGAGAATAATGGACCAGTGAAAAAGCTGGCGCAAGAACAAGTTGGTGGAAAGACAAGGAAAATGGTCCCTTTTCTTTTTACCTGACTACTCACTGCAAATGTTAAGAATAGCATACCCTGCATGATGACTATGCGAGATGGATAGTGATCCGGTTACCATCCATTGTAGTTCAATCCATCAATATTAGAAATATTTGGGGAGGCACAGTCCTCACAAACCATGGCTTGTAGTGGAATGACTTGAAAGGTGACCGAAAAATGAAAAGAAAAACAAATTGATATTAATTATCACCAGCTCAACATTGGTAAGAAGAAAAACATAAATATTCACACAGATTTACATACATCATACCTTACGTGGTATAGAGATAATGATTGTAGAAAAGTTTCCTGGAAATATTGCTGCCTGAAGAGTGTTATCGTTTTTAGAATAATAAATAAAGTAAGACCCAAAATTTGTTTTCGTCTCAGTGACAAAAACCCTGCCTATATGAATGCGTACAAAAAATGCTGAATGCATTTTTTACCGTTTTCTCGCAAATGAAACAACGAAATAAGCCGACATTTTCGACATTTACAGTCAGTTTACCAATGTTGAGCCGGGGCTTCAAGGAAGTAAATGATGGTGAGCCTTATCAAACATGGTTACTGTAAAGGCCAAACTAAAGTCTTTCGTGGATTCCTTAACCCCGTGTACTCATACTATGTCATGTCATGCCACAAGCAGCCATAAATGCTTTAAACCATATCATAGCACTTAAAGTCAAACTAAGATTAAAAACACTACATGATCTTCAAATGCAAAACGTATACCATAATACAGATTCTCACCAAGGCTTTTTAGAAAACACGTCAGGCCTACTCTAGCCCAATATCTTGAAGGTTCTAGAAATTGTTAAAAATGCGTTTCTATAATCTCTGTTACAAGGGCATTGCAAAAATCAAATTGGTTCTTTAAAATCCCTGAATAAATAATTGTAATGAAACAACTTTATGATTTTAAGGATTAGAACACATCTTTGATGAAGTTCTCCGTATATTTTCTAAATCAATTTGAAATAAAACCAATCATTAAATAGTTAATACAGTCATTGATAGTTTTTGTTACCATTTAATGAGTACCATCTTATGAGTGTATTATCTTAAGTAATAAACCGCATGGGAAACTGACTGGGTAAATTAGTGTTTAAATTTATATCAAAACAGTTATATGCTACATTGTATTAACCAAGTTAAAAGTACATTTTGTTACTTTTTATTATAAAGGCGGGACTTTATTTCAAGTTAGTTATTTGGTTAGTTATTTGCTAGATCCCCCATAAGATGGAATACGCCTATCAACAACTACATGGGACTATTTCAAATGAAAATACGTGCTTACGGCTGTGATTTGGACTTCTGAATGGAATAACTTTCCGGTTCACGTCCACAACTGAATGAAGAATAATCTGGTTATGAATGAAAAGAGACTTTCTTTGCGGGAAGGGCGTGTTGCACGTGAACTCCGAAACGTATGAAAGGTGAACCTTTTGTACTGCTTGATGACGAATACTTCAGGCAGGAATGGTTGCAAACAAGAACTGGAATTCAAAGAATTACATATTTCCCATCCTCTTTTTTTAAAAATATATTTTCAAATAATCCCAACATTGAAAATAACTCTCTGAATCTAAACGAGTGGGAAAACACCCGTTTTGTCCGCCATACCACTTTTGCTAAGAGCCATATGGCGGACAACTCTTTTTCGAGTGAAAGACGGGTATTTTCAACTTGAATTAGAGTGAAGTTTGCTTCAATGTCACTCAAAAAGGTTGACACACAGTGAGTTTCACTCTCAAAAGAGCCAAACTGACAGCACCCGGGCGAGAGAGTGAAATTTTAACTCTTTTACATCAAGAGAGAACGGCTCTTAAAATATCATCTGAAAAAAAGTTTGGTGTACAACAGTTTCGCAAATATTGGACATAAAACTGGACAGGAGCTTGTACCAAATAGAGATTGTTATAGTCTGATAGATAAATCAACGAGAGTAGTGGTAGCACTTTAGGACTAATTACAAACAAGAACTGCATGCTTTCGTAGCTCAATTTTTTTTGTAGTTGGTTTTAAAGTGCTAGTACCGCTACCTTTGTTGTATAAAAAAAAAACTAGAGTGCAGTTCGTTCTAGTGTGCTCTTTTAGAGAGAAATTTGAGTGAAGTTCACTCTGATTTCAGTGAAAAAGAAAATATTTTCCACTCATTGTCCCCCATACCACTCTTTTAAAAGAGCCATATGGCGGAAAAGTCTTTTCAGAGTGGAAACATATTCTTTTTCACTCGATTCAGAGTGAAGTTTACTCAAATTTCACTCTAAAAGAGCAAACTAGAAATAATTGCACTCTAAAAGGGTGAAAATTACACCACCACTCGGGCAAGAGAGTGATGTTTTCACTCTTTTACATTTAGAGAGTACATCAGCCCAACTTTGGTTATTCTGAGTATTATAAAACATTACAACAGAGTCAATCAACCAGTTGTGCAGTTATTTAAGGGTGTGTGCTGTCAACAAAATGCTGATTTATAATAGATTTAAATTTTTGCATCGGGGACAAAGAATAATACCTGTTGTTTGGTGATTGGTTAAGAAGAGTGTTAACATTGGTAAGACTGAAAATAACTTACATGGGTATAATGGCGGTCACGGTGGAAATCTCCTCATGAAAAGTATATTGTTGCCTGAAGTGCTATATAGTTATCAGAAATGAGTAAAACAATACAGTTTTGATTTCACGAGTCTGAGACTCGATATTTGATTTGAAGACATAAATGTTTCTCGCGACTCCGACCACGCGATTGAGCTCAAACTTTCACAGTTTTTTTTATTTATTTATTTATTTATTTCAAGATCTTTATATACAGGATACAAATATCAGCTCAACGGCTGTTTTACATTATTGTCCTGTGTCATAAAAAAAATGGAAAAAAACAGAAAAAACAATACATGTACTTTAAAATAAACAAACAGTCAGAGTAAAAGAGATTTAAAAAAGAAAAACATCGAGAGAATTAAAAAGACTTAAAAATTAATTTGTTTAAACATGTTTTTAAAACAACCAATAGACGATGCATTTTGGGCCTTAGCAGGTAACTTGTTCCATATAGCGGCACCAGAATAATTAAAAGATTGCTTAAAACATTCCATGTTTAGGGAGAACAACATGAAGAGAATCCGCATTTCTAGTATTGAACCCATGCCTGTCAAAATAAATCTCAATGTTATTACAAAGTCTGTCTGGGGCTAAATTTTTTATTGTTGGGTAACACACACAAAGTCCGGAAAAAATGGTTCTTGACAATTACCAATGTTGTCCGCGTGTTTTAAAAGTGAATGATTTTGTTTTTCCGTTTGAAGCTTATGCGTTGAAGCGAACGACTCACACTGTGCGAGAAGGAGTGGATGCTCATGTTATCGTTGAAATAGTTCGCACAGGGGATGTTACTCAGCCGACTAATATCCGTAAGTATTATGTCACGGGTTCAAATCCTCACGTGCATGATTATTACTACGTCCCCTTGAATGAATGTTGAAATAGTTTAAATAAATAGGCGAGCAAGTTTGTGCACAGCAATTAAACATTTGTATACATTTCAAAACAACTGAAATGCCAATAAGTTTTACTGTTAAAAGTTTTATGATTGATGCATTTTTTGATTTTTGATGTATTTTTTGTTTCCGCATCAATTCACTTCGAAAAGAAATGCATTAAGGCCTACAAATTTCAACTTCTGAAACATTTTGCTTTTTTTTGCATTAAAAACAAACACAATTAAAGACTTTAGACCCCCTCGCCCCCCCCCCAAAAAAAAAACAAGCAAGAAAAAAGCCAAGAAGAAACAAAACAAATAATACGAAAATCCCAAGCAAAAGCAAAACAAAACCCCCAAACCAAAACAATATTTATTAAAAAGAAAGAAAGACTGTACTACTCAGGCAAACTGCCATTTATCTCTCTATCTCTATTAGAGGTTAACACTATCCCAGGAACAGCATTGGCCACAACTGACTTCACCCCAATCTCAAACCAGAGGCGTGATTTCATCGCAGACGCTCGTTCCATTGCCATCCGAGTGGACATCACAAATGACGCCGTGTACGAACCCGCACCGGATAAGCAATTCCAGGTGCAGATATCCAACCCATCCGCCGGGACTATAACAGCGGCCAATTCTACTGCGACCATCACCATACAAGACGATGATGGTAAGATATAGCCTCAATTTCATCGAGCTGCTGAAGCAGAAAATATTGCTCAACAATTTTCTGCAAAGCAAAAATGAGCAGGATACCAAAATAGTAGCCTACATTGTGACCTTATTCTAGTAAGCATAATTTCGTCGTGCTTAGCTGCTTTTGTGCTTAAGCGGCTCTATGAAATTGGGCCATGGACGTGAACCCGGGGGTGGGGGGGGGGTGGGGGAGACTATGTGGGGAAGCAACGGAAGACATGGACCATTTGTCTTATCCTCTTTCAAAGGGGCTGTAATTATAGCAGTAAATGGAATTACCCAGATACAACGCGCGCGTGCGCGCCGGCTGTCACATCCCAGTTTAACAAAGACGGCATCTATTGTGGTTTTACCGCAAGCGCGCGCGTATGCAGCATCATGAGGGAGTTCACCTTTCCACGCACAGCCACAGGCCTGCTTTAATTATGACGACACAGCCCTTTTAAGAGTTTGAAGGCAACGTAGGCAATTGCGCCTTAACTTCAGTTAGACACAGTCATTTTGTTGTTCAAGTGACCTTCTTTACACATCAATGAGCAGTTCTGAACTGCTACTAAGCATTATTTGAATTTCGTAAGGTTAAAATAAAATGCATCTCAAGGGCAACGGGAAATAAATGTTTTGTGTATCAAGCCTAGCTATAACTATCACAACCAATGCGGTTGCGATGCGAGGGCGTAGACTCGCCTACACCAATGGTGTTCGGGATTTGCTCGCCGCCCAGCTCCAACCTTCCCTATCCAAATAAGGGTATGTGTCATTCAGACCAACGTCCCGCCCACCCCAGCATGTCAATGCACGGGGCCTGACGACGACGACTCCTGCCAGTTCCCCGAGTCAGCAGAACTAGGAAATTTAAAATGCACCTCTGTTACTCTCTAGAGGTAAAAGAGTGAAATTTTTACTCTCTAAAGGTAAAAGAGTGAAAACTTTACTCTCTCGCATGAGTGGTGTAATTTTGGCTCTTTTAATGAGTGATCATCACTGTGCATCACCCTTTTTGAGTGAAACTTGAGCGAACTTCACTCGGATTCAAGTTGAAAATACCCGTCTTTCACTCAAAAAAGAGTTGTCCGCCAAATAGTTCTTTGCAAGAGTGGTATGAAAGACAAAACGAGAGTATACTATAACTTCAACTAATCTCACGGTATTATATATTTTATACATTTTCAGCACGATTTGGTTTTGAAACCTCCATTACCGAAATCCGGATTGCTGAGTCTGCTGGAACAGTCGATGTCTTCCTGGTTAGGACTGGTAATCCTCAAGCGGAAGCTACAGTGTGTAAGTACACGGACAAACCTCACAGTGGTTAGTGGGTACCACCCAATATGTACAATGGCATCTCTTTGACATAACCAAATGAACCAAAACCGATCATCAAGTCAAGTGGGAACAGCCAACCCACTGATGGAAGGTTCTCCATTATAACACCACGGCAATCATGCATCCATTAAACTTTAATCAAGTACTCTCTTAAAGTAAAAGAGTGAAAACATCACTCTCTTGCCTGAGTGGTGGTGTAATTTTCACTCTTTTTAGAGTGCAATTATCTCTAGTTTGCTCTTTTAGAGTGAAATTTGAGTGAAGTTTACTCTGAATCGAGTGAACAAGAAAATATTTCCACTCTAAAAAGAGTTGTCCGCCATACTACTCTTTTAAAAGAGCCATATGGCGGACAAGTCTTTTTAGAATGGAAACATTTTCTTTTTCACTCGATTCAGAGTGAATTTTACTCAAATTTCACTCTAAAAGAGCAAACTAGAATGAATTGCACTCTAAAAAGAGTGAAAATTACACCACCACTCGGGCAAGAGAGTGATGTTTTCACACTTTTACATTAAGAGAGTACAGCCAAGCCATCTCAAAGGGCCAGCAGGCCACTACAACAACAATGAGAGACCTTTATTTTGCGTCATCACAAAAGGAAAAAAAAAGAAGGAAACACAAATTCTGAACCGTCCTATTTTTTTTCAGTACATGAACACAAATCCAACACAATTCATGTAAAGCTTATACACAACCAATCCAATCCACATGGAACAAGCAAATAACGCTGAAATATATCATTTGTCCAAGGAAATCCTACCAAAAACAACTCGTGATCATTTTTAATTTATTCAAACCGAAACAGATGTATCCACATCAGATTGTAGCACCGTCGTCTGCACCGCTACCCCAACGGCTGACTTCACGCCTCTAATAAGCACCCCTTTGCGGTTCGCGCCCGGGGAAGTTAGAGTGGGCGTGCAACTCAGGATTGTATCGGACCAGATACCGGAGACCACGGAGTCCGTCTACCTTCAGATAGTGAGGGTTGAAGGGGGTGAAATCGGTGGGCCCGTCGGCACGACGGTATACATTCAAGATGATGACGGTGAGTTTGATGAAGTCTAGCTTTTGACTCACATCTGTAATCCTTTAGAGATGGTTGGTATAGAAAATAGATCCTGCGTAATGCAATGAATATAAATCAATGATTTACCAAACGGTTGTTCAGAAAAAACAACAACTCCCAACTGCGAAGATATAAAAATGAAGAAATGGAGAAAAACTTAAAGAATGTAAATCCTTGAAAATGCCCCAGACAAGCGTCATCGAGAAAATAAACAAGAACAAACAACATGAAAACACAAAAGCGCATTGAAACAAACTCGGACAAAAACAGCCATGACTTTTGAATATACAGTGTATTAGTTATCACACATTGATCGGATTTTATCTTTTTATCTTCAGTACAATACCAGATAAGTGGCAGTTCTGTTACTGTGAAGGAAACCACTGGTGGTGTGCAAGTTTCCATTACCGTCACACGGGAAATCAACGTAATGGCTACAAGCACAATCGGTAAGACTCCTTTTTGGAAATCTATGAAGGCATATACACACCTTGTGCTCGTGACTTCATTGAGTGGGGCACCCACTGATTAGACCCCTTGCATTTGACGCCACACTCTCGAACAGCGCCATCACTGAGGCAAAAGGAGGCAGATCATTGGACGACAGCTGCTCTTGGTGCGTAAACAAGAGTGACCTTCTCAGCGTACCAGCAGCGTTGCGCGTTATGCAAGAGGTCTATGTGGAGTTCAAAATAAAGTTGCTTATTGGCCTATCCTGTGCGCCGTGTAGACATAGCTGTTCATTTCTATCGTCACATCATCGTTTTACCTCCAACATGGCGGAGTGATGACGTCAGTGCATCAGGTCATAAGAGAAAAATCACTCTTTTTAAACATAAGCATCATAATCCAAGAAATATCGTAAGGATTGTAAGAGACTTTTTGATACTATTATTCTCGGAAATGTGTTCATGCTGAGTGTAACCAACACTCCCATTGTGAAGGGAAGTCGTTTTTTAATATGTTTACAAGTAAATCGTATTTTTGGTCAATAATACTGAGGGAAACTTTTATCCTTGAAATGGCCCCAAAATACATTAATTTAGCCTTGAAACAAGACTAATTTTTACGATTTGCCGATGCAGTATCATAAAAATACATTACCTACCATTGTTGCAGAGGTGTATACGGAAGATGGTACAGCTAGGGTGGCCGATGGAGACTATGTAAGCCTTCTTCGTATTTTGAATTTCATTGGTGGTCAGCCCAGTGCACAAGCGACACTGACAATAAATGACGACAATGTGGTGGAGAATCAGGAAGTCTTCTACGTAGGTATCCGAAACCCGTCCGATGGTTTTGTGCTCAGTACGGCTAGCAGGTTCCCTGTCTACATCGACGACAATGAATGTAAGTATTTTTCTGTTTAATGTCTGTGCAAAAAAGGAATAAAGATAAAAAATAACGATTTAAAAACTGACAATGGTATAGGTTTTCCCGGTCAATTTCAGCAAAAATAAATTCAGTTTCATTGACACGCATTCAAATTTAAACATGTTTCCCTTATTCATTTAGACTAGGGTTTCTTTTTAGCTACTATTGCAATCAATTTTGTTTTCGTGGACAAGCGATTTCGTTCTTCTCATTCAGATTCGTCCCAGTCATTCTTAGTTGATTTACAGACATTACAGACTAAATGTCACCACTTAATTTGAATTTCTACTACTTATTTAAAATTGATGAAATTGAGTGGTTGACCAGCCTCTTGCTGTTGGCATAGGCTATGCGAAATTGAACGATCTTTGCGACATATTGAATTTGAATGATCCTATTTGACCAGGGAATGCTAAATTATTGATATTAAATTACTCCCTTCGGAATGCTGATGCAACGGAGCATTCATTTTAAAACAAAATTGAATAAGCCGGGTGTTAATAAATTGAATGTTATTTTTTAAATTGGCTGGGAAAACCTATATTATGCATGGTTACAAAAATGCTTTCCAAGTTGTGGAAATATAGATATTCATAAGTTAAAGTTGGATTGATAAACGCAGAGTTCATTTTTGAACATTTGTTTTTTTACAACCAGTTCAGTTTTGATGAATCCACGCAATCAAAATAGTACAACAGTTCACCGGTAAATCCAAATCTTATTCAGATTGTTCTTCTTGAATTGTGACTTTTCTTGCAGCCGTCTTGTCGATATCGCAAACTGCTTATACCGTCAACGAAGCAGATACGAAAGTTGTAATTCAAATAAGACGGACTGGTGATCTGACCGCAGCGAGCAGTGTCCGTAAGTATTGAATGACAAAACAGGGGTTATAAGTTTCATATAATAGACCTTTCCCATGAAATATGTTAATTGGACAACGCGCGTGCGCACTAACATTTTGGTTGGCAAAAGTTTGGGAGCAGAGCGCCTTTTTGCACGGGACTGATGGGCGCGTTTCAATGGCGTTTGCCAACCAACAGGGTCTGTACGCATGTGTGAATGTAATTAGTATGTTTCATGGGAAAGGTCCATTGTGCTTAAAGTAAATCGTTTTATTCGCGCTTACTGCAGTAGAACATTTTATTCAATGCATGCATCATTCCTGCGCTACATTGGCGGGGGGGGGGGGTATTTATATTCTAATAATCATATCACTCTTTAAATTGTAAAGTGTACGGTAACTTTTCTAAAAACCAGACATTACCATAATAGACCGATCCATTAACCCCGCCCCCAACCATGTCGACCAATCATAGCATTGGGTACATCATCACTGTACACTGTGGACAGCACAATGTGCATCTCTTCAATGCCACACTACACGACTTGAATGCTCACGTTGTAAGTACGCGCACGCTGTAAGTACGCGCACGTTGTAAGTACGCGCACGTTGTAAGTACGCGCACGCTGTAAGTACGCGCACGTATGTTTACATTTTTTTAATAGGATTTTATCGTGTCGGACTTTTGTCGGACTTTCGGTGGCGTAGCAAAGGCTGAGATCGGTCGACACGGCTTAATGGATCGATCTATTATTTCAATTTCCTACACCTGGGCAACTCAACACAGGGGTAAGGACCATTGCGGTTAGCGCTACACCAGACACGGATTACACCGGCTTGGACACAGAACTGATGTTCAGCGGGGGTGCGTCGGGTTATGATCTTACTTTGCCCATCGCCAACGATGAGGTCATTGGTGAAGAGGCTGAGACGTTTCAGGTGGAGCTCTACCAGGCGGCTGGCAGCATCCTTGGAACTAACTCGTCAACAACAGTCACAATTACCGACTCGCCAAGTAAGTTCCGCCCTTGTGAAACATTGTATTTAGGCCGATAGCTGAGGTCAAACAATGGGAACGCAAACCTGCGTATGCACCATATACAACCCATAGCCACTGATAGGTCTTTATTTGACATCAGTGAGGGCGCTGTTTGAGCTTGTGAGGTCATTTTGCAAATTAATGGTCTGCGGGAGCCTTTCAGGAACACCAGGTGGCAGCAGATTTACCTGGTGAATCCATTGGTCGTGAAAAATGTGTTCCGCATTCAATTACGAAAGCAATATTGTGCAATACTCACACTGTGCAAAACAACAACATTAACAACACGCTCGGACAACGCCATGATAATGTGAAGCCATTTTGTTTTCACCCAATCAAATTCAAACCGAGGCTGATAGTAGACATAGTCTGACTCATTGGTATAATTCATGTTTTTGTATGGCTTACGTATAACATTGACAATGACATGACTGAACAAAGACTTTACTTTTATAGTATACCACAAACAAGTTCCGTGATCTTTTTTTATATTTTATTTTGTATGTTTCATTCTTTCAGGGCTTTCTACGTTGGCCATTGTTCTGATCGCAGTTGGAAGTGCTGTTTTCATCATCCTTATTCTCATCATGATCCTGTGTTGTTGTGCCTTCATGAAACCTAGCAGTCGAAGAGGTATCTGATTTACATCTTACACGACGCGGAACGCACCTCTGCACAATGTGCGTCTGTACCATCTTCGCCATTTTGGGTGTCCATCTCTTTGCGTACCGGCATCTTATTTTTTTTTCTGCAGTCTGAAATTGCCATTGTCGTAATGATTTTAAATTGAGAACCTTTTTTTAAAATCGATTTCAAAATGGGAATCATTACAAATTTGGAAACTTTTTGAGGATGGCAAATTCTGAACTGAAGAAAAAAAATGCTACAGGTGCATTTTGAATCCCAAAATGGCGGACAAGATAGGCGCGTGTAAGTGCGCTGTGCCGCTGTTGCATGCGCGTCGTGAAATGGGTCAATAAACCTTTCTTTTGCAACGTCACAGCCCGAGTTTTTGCCAACCAAGATGGAAAAACTACGGGGAGCCATGAATGTAAAGCAAAATCAGATAATAACAGTTTGCAAAAATGTTACACAAATAGTAAACAAAAAAAATCAAAATTTGTTGGAAACAAACAAACCAATAATGGGATGAATTTTCTCTAAGTAGAAAGTTGCAAAAAAGTTGAATTTGGTCACAACGTCTATCTGTCAACAAGACTTGAGGTTTTGCTACATTTTGGCCGTCCATGCCAACCAGCATGGTTTGTTTATCAACAATGGAAACGTCTATAGATAGTTCCCAATAGACGCCATCTTAACATGGAACTTGCACTTTGGCTTTGAGCTGCGTCAAGCGTTCTAACTTTTCTATCCAACTTTTCGACCGTGCAAGGATATTGATAAAACTCCCGCGTGGCACACGCGGTATTTACGCAAAACGTAAAACAAAGATTAATTTGCTCATAAAGAAGGCCGGCTTTACACTGTGTGTCGTCAACTGTGAACAATCAATAAGCAGCGTTTGCCAGAAGACTACCTTTGGAAAAGCAATACCAAATTTACTGGTTCCTTTGGGTTTGGGAGTACTTAGCTTCAAGAACTGGTATGGTTGAAGATGCAGTTCACCATTAACCCTCCTACCTTCAGTAATATTTGACAGTGAGTTGATTAACAAGTCTTAACCAATCATCTACACGGGTTGTGTGTATGGTGGCACAACCCGTGTACATAACTAACTGTATCGATGCAATTGCCACATGACATCATATTGCAGCGTCCTATAATTCAAAGCAGGTCTAGATGAAAACGAATGGTCAGACAGAAGAAGGGTTGAACTGAATGAAGTATTTGTAAAAATTTTCCTTATCATTTTTAAAACTATACTTTCCTACAACTGAGGGAAATGTATTGGTGTACTTATTTTTTGGGTGTCTATAGTTAAAACAATTGCTCGATGCGGTCGTGAGTTCGAATCCCACCCGAAGTGCCTGTGTGTGTTTCCCATAAGATTTAAAGCCCCAGCTCAACATTGGTAAACTGACTGTAAATGCTTCCATTCTTTGCACAAATCAAGACAGGCCTCTGTATAAAACCAACCTGTGAAAATGTCAGCTCATTTTGATGTTTCATTTGAGAAAACGGTAAAAATGCATTCAGCATTTTTGTAAGTATTCCTATAGGCAGAGTTTTCGCCTCACTGAGACGATAACTAACGTTGCATCTTATTTAACTTATTATTTAAAAACGATAACACTTAAGGCAGAAATATTTCAAGGAAAGTTTACAACCATTATCTTTGTACCGTGTAAGGTATATGTAAATCTGTAAACATTTATGCTTTTTTCTGCTTACCAATGTTGAGTTGGGGCAAGCACTGAGTATACAGTGCTTATCACGACAATAAGGGCTAAGAAAAGTTTCAATAGTATCCATTGTTTCTTATTGCTATTTATAGATCCTTTTCTCTACGAGCGTGAAGGGCGAGATGTCCCAGGCGTGGACTTCCCACAGGAGTTGCCTACGAGGCGCGGCAACGGACCCGTGGCCACCTACATCCCGGACGATCGCAACGAGTCTCGTCGGGGAGACCGCTCTGAGAGGCTTGACGTCGAGCGAGATCGCAGTCGCAGGCAGGATCGTCAAAATGTAGGTTATCACTGAAAACGGCGATGGTTTCTTTTAAAGGGACTGTTCATGATCTTTTTCGTATTCGGAAGATTCATTTCATACTCATTTCATCCTCTACATTTAAAGCCCCAGCTCAACATGGGTAAACTGACCATAAATGCTCCCAGTCTTTGCACAAATCAAGATTTTGGTATTAAAACCAACCTGTGAAAATATAAGCTCATTTTGTTGCTTCGTTTGCGAGAAAACGGTAAAAATGCATTCAGCATTTTTGCACGCATTCCTATAGGCAGAGTTTTCGTCTCACCGAGACGAAAATTAATTTTGGATCTTTATTATTTAAAAAACGATAGCACTTCAGGCAGAAATATTTCGAGGAAAGTTTTCTACCATCATTATCTTTATATCATGTAAGGTATAATATAAATCTGTGAACATTTATGTTTTTCTTCTTGCCGGTGTTGAGCTGGGGCTTTAATAAACACACCTTAGTTTCGACCTAAAATTGCATCAAGGTCGGTGGTCGCGTTGGTTAACAGGGCCGAACAGTTTTAGTTTTGTCGGTGTTTCGTTGCACAGTCACATGTGCAAATGTTGCTATAGCTGTAACCAGAATAAGCAACACGGTGCTTTTCGTGACTTTGACAGTAATTCAGATGGCAAAATTTCACTGGACGGTTGGTACTGGTGAGCTTTTAGATTGTAAATGATCTTGACATTTCTGATAACTACAAATCCTGTACTTTTTTTGAAGAAAAAATTGACTTCGTCAGTATAATATTAAACAACAATTGCCACAATAATAGCAACAGCAACAAATTATATTGAGAAATGGTAGCCAGACCTCGGGGATGAAAAAAACTTCACACTTTTGAAAAGGAAATGTAGAAGCAAGGTAGTATAAACCAATAAAAGTTTATAACTGGACTGTGTCTTACGTATTTACTGATGATTACACTATATTATATTCCCCAGTTAAAGAGTGTGAGCAACATTGGTAAGGTTGAACAAATAAATGGTCACAAATTTGCACGTAACTTACATGGTATAAAAATTGTCTTGGTGGAAAACTCCCTTTGAAATATGTGTGCCTGAAATGCTACAGTTTTTGAGAAATGAGTAAAACAATTAGTTTTGATCTCGCGAGACCAAATTTCGATGTCTAAAAACATTGAAAACATGTAAGTTGTTTTCCTCACTATTGTCTCGTAACTCCGGTGGTCGATTCAGCTTTCCACAGGTTATTTCATGTATATGTTTGGTGGCTTAAAGTGCAAATACTGGTCTTTGACAATTACCAAAGTTGTTCCATGTGCTTTAAGACTAATCTCATTGGTTTGATGCTTTTGTTCATTTGCATGGATTGGTACTAACCAACCCAAACCATGCAGAATCCACCTGCACGTTTTGTACAATTTGGTTGGACCAATAGCACTGCACTAGTAAACTGATCATGCTTTACATAGTGGTCAGACATTCTACAACAATCAGAGTCCAAAAGTTTAGCTGTTGAGTTTACCCACGTATTGTGATTGATTTGGTTGCAGGGCGAGGATACCGTCAGTAAATCACTCGAGGTTAAAGGGACACATTACCTTCAGATTGGGCGCCTTTGGGCTTTTAAAAGCGTTTATTATGAAATTAGTATGGTTATATAGACACATTAAAAGTAGAATATAATGAATCAAATAAATATCTCTAGAAATTTTGTGGTCTTGTTTAATTTCGTGACAGAACAAGGTCCGCCATTTTGTACAAACCAAATTTGTGACTCCACAAAATGGCGGACCGTACGAGAGTTCTATACGTTTCTATGAGAGTGTGGTTGCCCTGTTATACGTCCGAGAGGCAAATGTATGTTTTTTAATGACAACTCACTTATTACAACACACTGTAGGTGTTTTATTGCATGAAAAACTCATAAAAATGACAAAACGACAAAAATGTTAAGAGATTTTAAGGCAATGTGTCCCTTTCAACTAATGTAGGTTTTCCCATTATGAATTGTTCATTGTTTATTTGTATAACCGTATCTTGAGTTTGTTTAATCTTCATCTTGACTTACCTGGTATATTGAAATAAAACAATCATCACGTGTTTCATTATATTATATTTTCCGTTTAAAAACAATTTGAATAATCTAATTATAATCTTATTTAATCTTATTATTTTCTTTGTTTAAGAGCAGGTTCGAGTGCGCACTATGATTAACTAAAGGTCGGCCATCTTGACCTGAACCCAGGCTGGTCGACCATCGGTTGACTGCTGTGGTCGACCATTTGGAACCAGCCTCAGGACCTTGGTTTCTTCCCTGGTCCCGGTAGCCTTGTTTCATGCCAACCTGTCTGAAGCGCAGAAGGAAACCAGTGACGCTATTGCAGAATGGCGGAAAGTCATGGAAGTGCACTTGTCAGTGCCAACAAAGAATTGCGTTTAAACTAGACTACCTGACGGGTCGTTCAAATGTATACGTCACTGCGCATGTGCATTGCTAGTCAGTGGTCAACCACAGTTCGACCAAATGTGCATGCTCGAACTTGCTCTAAGTTGACATATCATTGTTTATCTTACTGTGTTTTTTCGCCTCTATTGTGTCTCAGGACCATCTCATTGTTCTTTCCTCATCACCTTGCATTCATTGGGGTCGTTACTCGACAGTCTTTACTTTTTTATATCATCCACAATTTCCAATCTTCCCGCTACTTATTTATGTCATTATGTCATTATGTCATGCCTTTCCCTTTTTCATGTGTTCACTTTATATACTTTTATCATCTGTTTGTTGTCATTCTAATACATTTTGTTTTGTAAATAAAGTAAAACAAACTGACAAAAACAAAGAAGTTATCTGAAGAGTCTGTCTGTTTAGCTTAGAAAGGAATTTTGTATCTAGATGTTTAAGTGGAATTTCAAAAAAAATATAAATATATATCTTTTTGAAATATATCTTTTTGACAGTTACAATGTACAAATTATGTCAATAATTTTTTCGATTCTCATTTGGTACCAGGGTGGTCCTCGCGTTACCGAGTTACCTCCCAGTAACCGAGCCTCAAGAAATGAGTCTACCCGTCAATCGTTCGATCAGCCCCCACCACCTCAACAAGACCAGCCCGCACTTACAGAGGTACTCATAAACGCTGAATAACATTTTTAAACCAACTGGCAATTAACAATGCATTTGAGTTTATCTGGCTTACTGATGGAAACCTCATACTTGTTTTAAATGACGAAGGATGTTGGAATTGATTAAGCCGGTATGCATTAACACATGAGTTGCAAAAGTTTATGCACAATTATTTATTTAATCAATTATGCCGTATATGGTGATTCTTTTTTTAATTTGTTCTCTTTTGTTTTTCTTTCTATTGTAAGGATCGTCCAAGTAATAAGCGGCGCATTCAACCGGATGTAAATGTTAGTATTGATGTTAACAGGGGCGCACTTATTTGTTGCTAAAAGTCACTTTGTGAATACAAACTAAGTTTTTGTTTAAATGCGCACTACACCAAAACACGTCAAATTAATTGTGTCAACAGTGGGATGCAGCATTAAATATAATAATAAATAATACGAAGTTTTATATAGTGCTTTATCACACTCTATGGGCGTCTCAGAGCGCTCAATATTTTTCTGCAAGGTATGATGAGTTAAGTTTTGAAGCAATGAGACCTGTTCCTTAATACAAAGCACCAGGTAACGGTTTACAAGGTGCTGTGGCGCAATCTGCAGCTGATCAAACCAGGAACACCGGGGCGAACCCGTTCTCTTTTGGATAAGTGTCACTGGGTTCTTTTAATACGTGCATTACACAACACACGGGACCAACGGCTTTACGTCCCATCCGAAGGACGAAGCAATAATGGTTAAGTGTCTTGCTTAAGGACACAAGTGTCACGACCGGGACTCGAACCCACACTCTGCTGATCAGAAACACCAGAGCTTGAGCCCGGTTTTCTTATCCGCTCGGCCACGACACGCTGACATTAGATGATGTCACTTGTCATGTAATTGATGACAAAATGATGCAATTATGAAAGTAAAACAAGCTCAAACAAAGGAAACATGTAGCCTGTCGCCAGGCCCTTACCTTCCTACAGGTGGAAGGTGCTACCTTGATTTTGAAGGGCGATGCCAGATGGCGTATACGTTGCTGATGAGGGTATGTTGCTGGTTATATATCAGAATTGAGTTTGGATTTAACTCGTTCGCTGTGTCGTTTTTTGCAGGACCGTCAAGAATTGATCGATCAACGCCGCAGTCGCTCAATGTTCAATCCCAGTGGAGAACGGGAACCGTACTGGGAGAGAGGATTGGTAAGAATGGATTTATAATCAATAATCAATCAGTAAAATACGGATTCCTTAATAGATAATGAGTAATATACAATACCGATAATCGAGAGTAAAATATATCAAAAATCAACAAAATGTACTAAGGGGCAGTATGGCGATAATAGATAACAAGTTCACAACTTTATCAAAAATTGAAGTAAAATATACTATCCATCAGCCTGCTATCCATAATCGATAATGAACGAAAGACACCGTACTCTAGAATTGTATTTCATGGTAAGCTCGCCAGTGCATCTCCAGTCAGAGTTACACAAATAAAAATATAATGCAGTGCCCGACTAGCATGCAAAAGTATAGTTTGTCTGTTCGATTATGTCATGCCCGTCAAACAATGTTGTGCTATTATTTTTAATACATGTAAAATTCACATTAAATATTCTGAATTTCCTTTTTTGCAGGAACGCAACCGCTCTGCACCGAACCATTACGGTTATTTCTAAACAGCCGTTGGATGTTACTTCGGTGCAGCAATAAATAATCCCATTCTTAGAACCTACGACAGTTCTACAGTCATCCTAATACATTTTCCTTCTTTGGAGCTTAAACCTCAAATAGGTATTATAAAGAAAATATACAGCGCCGTAAGACGAACAAATGAACATTAATCTTAATGCACGTTGCTAATTTAAGTGAACAATAATCAAGAACAAGAACAGTTTACAATTTTTTATTTTAGTTGTCGTATGTAAATTTAGAGTTTAGTATTTGCATCGTTTTCAATTTAAAATTAAATATATAAAATTACAGCGTATACATGCAGTACTTAATATAATAGTGTGATAAAGTCAACTCAGATGGGTAGGGTTCATGGATGAAGGTCACTTATACGAACTCATTACATGAACATTATTTTGTATGGTTAGGCTTGGGTATTTTGTTTAGAGGATTGGTACGAATGGATTTATAATCAATTCCCATCGAAACCTAAAAGCATTATCAATTTGTATATACTTATAGGGTCTCTAAGTCTTAGTTGTCTGCACTGCGCCAAAAGGTCAAAGGTCACTGAAAACCAGACATAGGCCATTTTGGGACTTGGGCTCTGACTCCGTCCGCCTGTTTGAAACCCCGCACCGAAAGCACATGTTTTCAAAAAAAAGAAAAAGAGCCAAAGTCCAAGCCATTGTTTCAAAAATGTACATGTTTTCAAGCCAGAGCCCAAGCCAGAGGCCAAGCCATAGCCTTTGTTTCAAAAATGGCAATACTTCACAAGTCTCAAAGCGACTTCTGAGCAACAGCTTAATGTAGTCTAGTTATTATTATTATTATTATTATTATTATTATTATTATTATTATTATTATTATTATTATTATTATTATTAGTCTGAGATCTAAGGGTACACCGGGAACGCAATAGGAGTAGGACTGTGAGTAAATTTGATGGCAAATAGAGGATTGGTAAAGCTGATAGTGCAGCGTTCTTACTTTGTGTGGTTCAATATAAACATGAACAAAACAAACCTGTGAAAGTTTGGACTCAATCCGTCGTCCTAGTCAGGAGAAAATAGTGCAAACCGTGCACGCTTTTAAGCATGTAAATACGCTGTCCTTGATTCCAATCGTTGTAACCGAAATTAAAATCGGGGTCTTTTTCAAATGCTATTTTCTCGCCTTTGATAGTATTCTAGACATAAATATTTCTATGGAAGATTGGTACTGATATGAAATTCAATATCGGTAATCTTTCAGAATACTACTAGTACTTTTTTATGAGTATACCAATCCTGCATTATACCTTTAAGTGCCACACGGACTTCAGAAGTCCATCGAAATTTTGATCGAAATTATTGGAAACGTCAAATTTGCCTTTTATGGAAGTTTGGGGTGAGCCAAACTTCGGTTCGTGTATTAAGGCGTGACAATTTCTTTGAACAGTAATGCAAAATTAATTTGTAAATGATTGTAAACAATGATAAAAGTGGTGGTGGGTGAAAAAAACCCAACCCAAAACATCTCTGAAAACAATGATGTGCATTGGGTTTATAGAAGGTGGAGATTATTAGACTAATCCTCTTGGTAAGTAATGACGTTTGGGAGCAAACTAATCCTGTTGGTATAGGCAATGACGTTTTGGAGCCGGAAGTGCAGGGTAACGAATGTTCATATACATTGCATACCATTCGTTTACACTGGACTTCCGGCTCAAAAACGTCACCACTTACCAACAGGATTGTCGAGGGACGACTGAAACACAAAATCGGCCGAATCTGCCAAAGCCTTTGTCGTATTTATTTTTCATATTTCTTCAATTTCATGCTGTCCAACACTTTCCGATAATTTTTCACGCATCCTGATTTTTTTCGAGAGCTTTTTCCTTTCTCATATAGGCGATTGTCGAATAGCCTCTTTAAGATATTTATGCATATTAATATTGTTCCTATTTGAATGTCGATTAGTGTAATTAGCTAGCAGTACTTATAATCTCAACAGAACTTTGTGTTATTAGGGTAGTTAACTCAAAAAGTCCAGAGCAATTTGTGTATAGCAAAGCTTGGAAACTATAAGTGTAAATATTTGGTGTATTTGTTGGTATTTTTGTTAATTTGAATATTTAGGTCATGATATAAAACTAAAAAGGATAAATATTGTTGCAATTTTCAGGTGATAGCGTCAATGCAGATCTATATTGCCAAGTGTAATAAGGGACATAGATTCTTTAACGAGATTTTCTTATGAGGAAAAACACAGTTTGAAACTGTTTTCAAAATGCGTTGTGATCGCACCAAAGGTGTCTGTAATAGCGAAGCTCTGAAGGTCACAAGCAAAATAATTGTAATGTCTCCGAGTTTATAATAATAAATAGTCACATTTTAAAAAAAAAGTTTACCATGGGTTTTTGGATGGATGCACCTATAATAATTTTAGGATTCAGGTTGGCTCAGTGGTTTCTTTCCCTTTCTTTCACTTTTGTGGACCCCGGTTCGAATCCCGGACTGGAGCCATGCATGTGGATTGGGGTTTTCAGTCCTTACCTGATTGCGTGGGTTTTCCCTATTTGGGGTTTTCCCTCCCCCATCTAAAACTGACGTTTCTTCAACGTCTTCCCTACACAGGTATCTTCAGGTCTACGGGTCACAGTGCAAGTCACTTTTGAGGGTCGCTTGGTTTCATTACCAGAAAGATATAATAATAATAATGGTATCATTTTGAGGACGCTAGGTGGCAGCAGACTTACCAGGTATATCCATTGATCTCGGAAATAATCGCATGCTCAGAACGACGTGACAATTTACCTGGTAAGTCTGCTGCCAGATGTCGTTCCGAAGTCTCCCATTCAATTTGGGTTTGGCATAAAGGCTATTGACAGCGCAATGGTTATTAGAACAGATCATTAAAAGGGTATTATGAATACTAATGGCAAAGAAAGTATAAGCACATGCGCCATTGGGTAACTTGAACCTTTTTCTCCTACCACCCCAACCCATCAAATCCCATCTGCGTGGTTTGTTTTGACTCTTTTGGACTGAGGACTGCCCTAGAAAAATACAACGCTTGACATGGGATCAGGCATACACACACTGTCTTTAGTGACATACACGGTGTGGACATTCCATTGTCATCATGCAATTAAAAACAAGATATCTTTAAAATCACCGCCATCTCTATTAGAGAGTGTCTTGAGAGCTCGTTTAATATAGAACTCGATATTGAGCTATTCAATGCTGTACAGAAAAGGCTTCCTTTTTGAGTAAAACGAAAATATCTGAAAACACTGTGTGGACGTGTGTAAGTCCACACAGTGTTTCAAGTTCCTACACAGTGTGGACATCTTTTGTTATCAGGTCCACACTTCGTATTAGTGCTTAAACACCGTAATCAGATTAATAAACACCATAACCAGTGACCCGCTCTGCGAAAAAGGGTATTAAGTCGGACCGTGCTGTTTCACGTAATGGGCCGTTCTATGTGGAGGGGTGTATTTTGGTTTGATGTTTTTTTTTTTTTTTCTTTGCATTTTTTACATCATTGACATCTATACTTTCATAAATCATCATCAGGAATGTTGATTTTGATCAATAAAGATTACAAAAACGTGTTTTGTCTCCGTTGTTTTCTTGCTTTCTGTTACTTTGTTGTCCGTAGAAACAAACAAAAACAACGGCAAATTCATGCCTTTGTCCGTGACGTTCATCAACCCCCATTGCACAATTTGGTATCACCCGAAAGCTTACGAGGCATGCTTTCCAAATTTGGGCATCAGGAAGGTAAAGGGTCATAGGCAAATGACCACAAGGACAACGAAAACTGTAAACAAACCCCCACTTGTTACTAAGGACGTCACCAAACCCTGTCACATGTTCTAAACAGAGAGCCATGATTGGACAAAGCACCCAAGGATCGAGATCGCGCATGCGCAGTGACGTTCATCATGGCGTCCCTGTATAAATCGCACGGGCACGCGTCAACTGCTTATCCGATTGACTTGTGTTGCTTTTTCAGTCGAAAACATTTGCTAGAATTTTACTTTTTCCCTACAGATTTATCATTGTTTTGTAAATTCGTTTGATTGAAAATGAGTTCTAAGGATCAGTGTCTTGCTGAGGCTTTGAACGAACTTCGAGATGCGAATCTTTTCAGAGAGGAACGAGCGATGGTCGGTTTCGTGGAAGATTACTTCGTCAACTTCATGCATGATGATGACGATGTTGAATCGGATTCGGATTTAGATTCTGATTCGACATGTTCATCATCATCGGAGGATGACCAAGCAATTGACCAAGAAAGCTACCATGAAAGCGACGAAGAAGTAGCAGAAGGCCCACTGGTTACGGTAGAAGTCTTCCCTCATGATGGCATCGCTATCAACACCAATGGAGCTGATGAGATCGATGTTCAGCGGGAGAAGGCGAGGAACTTCAGCTGCAAGTGTCATCTTTTCAACGGAGGACCATGTTCCAGGAGATACTCCGTGGACGACTTCGTAAATTCCCAGTGCGAAATTTCTGAACTGTCAAAAGGTAGGCCTACTTAAGGCTTTGGTGTTTGTTTGTGTTTTTTAAGTTATACTAGGGTGCCTATTTAAAAAAAATATATATACAAAAAAAATAATTAGGCCTAGGCCCTAGGCCTAACGTTAGTGTATTTTTGGTAGCCAAAATGAACTGTACAAGTTTGACCAGACCTGTTTCTAACTAAAATATCCACCGCACAAACAAATTTTAATTTGTTCATGTAATTTGAAACAATGTTTTAAATATTGAAATCATCTCATAGGTAACCTAGACATGCTACTGTTGGGGCAGATAAGGTGCATTACAAACAACAGTGAGGAGACGATGTGTTCAGAAAGAAAGGAGCAGAAGAAGCGAGTACGTCAAAGAGCATCATTTTTGTTTCATGGCCAATCAGTCTGCAATCCCACGTTCCGGTTTCTGCACAGGTAAGAATGACTGTTAGCATTTTTACTAGTAATTTAATTTGTCTTTCTGAAGGTTTGCTTAACGGTTTTGAAAGTGTACTTGTAACCCTCGTCATGCTCGTACAAGTGTATTTTGTCAGATTTTATTTTACAACACAACAACTGTCTTGTTTTTTCGGCCTGATGGTAAACCGCAAAAAATATTTTGAGTATCCACATGATATTTTTTTTTTTTTTTTTTTTTTTAAAGATGTTCATGTAAAACAAAATTTTACATTTACTAATAAGTCATTGAGATGAAACACAACTTTGGTTTACATCATTGCTCAATGGGGGGGGGGGGGGGGGGCAATGTTATAATTAAGGGTAAAAGCTAACCGTTGCCTACTTTTATTATTTGCGTGTGGTTTCTTTTTTTAGTATTAGCAAGAACAAATTGATAGCTCTTCAGACGCACTACCGAGAAAATGGCTGCAAACCGAGGGTCCACAAAAACAGCGGGCGCACCTTCCAGAACCATCTGAGGTATGAAGACAACATCAGTGTGCGTAACTTCATTGGGAACTACGCTGAGACGCATGCCATTCTCCTTCCCGGCCGCATTCCAGGATTCAAGCGAGATGACATCAAGCTTCTACCATCCAGCGAAACCAAGGCGAATGTATGGAGAAAATACATAACCGACTACCCCCTCATCCAAGAACTCAAGCTCAGCGCAGCAAGCACTAACCCAGCCCAACCCAGCCCAGCAAGCGCCACCATGAAGACAGACATCCCAAGAACATTCCCAAAACCGGCTCTTTTCAGAGCCAACACATCTTCCAAAAAGAGATTTTGAAAGCCTTGTCTTGAAAGCATGGAGTAGAATACTTAATAATAAAAAAATAATAAAAAATGCTGTGTTCCTGTTTCTTTTAAAGTTAAATATACAGCTGCAGATGTTTTTAATTTGTTCCAGAACAGTAATATCCTTTGAAATACTGGTATAACGTTAAAACAATTTTTTTTTACCAAAAAACCTTTAATTTGGTCCAAAATTTTTAAACAAATTTGCAGATTTTTGTTGAGTCTTTGTACCAGTTCGTAACTTGAACGGGAAGTCTATGATTGTTTATAAAAATTAAAAATTTCTGTGGCATAAACAAAATTGTTTTTTGTTTTGTTTTTTTTTACCCAAAAAGCAAGTTTTAAACCCAAATTATTAAGTTTCAGATTCACTTTTTTTGCGGGGATGTAAATAATGGTGCCTAAGATAACAAAACCTAAGAAATAAAAAAGAAAATTCTAAAAGAGAGGTTTGAATGCCCTTTTTTACTAAAATCCTGTTTTTTTAACCCAAAAAGTGAAATTGGATTTCAGTATACTCTTTTTATTACAATAACAGTTCTACTGTTGTCCAAATGCATTTAAAAACCGTTGTGAAACAAAATGTGTTTTATTCATATCAACCAATACGTCCGTGAAGAATGCAATTTTTATCAAAAAGGTGTGATTTCAGACATTTTTCAAATTAGTAATTCATAATGATCCATGACTTTAAAATAAAAAGTTATTACACAATAAACCTCAGGTAATATTCATGTATGACATGTGAAATTTTGAAAGCGATCGCCCAAAAGGAACATGACGGTTGCTATAGCTTTTTGAATGAACATTTCTATAATTATTTTATAACATTACACAAAAGTTTAAGCAGCAGTTTCTCTGTACGACGTTTTCATGTAAATGATATACATGGATATGCAAATTCTGTATATCTTTGGAATGCGAGATGCTACAGAAGTCCAACGTATACCAAATTGAAGCTTATAATACGGCCTTTCCAGCTATATACATCACTCAATTTTGAATTTTTCTGACTTGAGGAAGGATCATAGTAAATATTACTTTAGGTTTTTGTTGTGGTTAATAGGCATATTATTTGATCATTTTGAAACCATAGTAACTAATGAAATCAACCTTTACTTGATTGCAATTCAATCAACTGTAAATTGTATATTGCCCGGAGTCAAAATCCTTCAGTGGTTGTCAATAATTGCTTATTGATTAAGTACACACTTACGGGGCCACTTAAGTGTTTTCATATATCAATTTTTTTTTTGTCAGAGTTCGGTATTATCAAACGGATCTTGGCTGTGAAATATCAGACATAAAGCTGGGGTGGGTACACGTAAATGCAGAAAACTCGAGTTGACTTAAACGGTTTCGATGTGATCTGCGTTTTGTACTGGGCGACTGACTAAAAGCCACAGTGAATAATACGCGTTAAATAACGGTTGCAGACAATGTTTAACAACTAAAAATAGTGCATCGCATAAACGGTATACTCTCAAACGTTTTTTAACCAATAAATACTAACTGCGGTATACACGCGTTTCTTGGTTCAAGCTTCTACCGTGACGTCATCGGGCTTGAACAGCGGGCGGAAGTCATTCTGCTGTAAAACGATAACGCCGCTGAATTCTTCCACCACAGCTTTAAAAAAAATACTTTTAAAGTTCGTCTCTTGGAGTCATCAATTCACGAACTAAAAAAGAGACAGAAATCTGTATTTCATCTTGAGAAGAATCCTCAAACAACACTATGAGTTTACTGAGCTTTATGGTGACTACGGTTTTGCTGGTTACCCTGTTGTATGGATGCATTTTCGCTGACGATGAGGTGCCGGTATGTATGGCCTCTATTGGCGCCTCGTGCCCCGCTACCTGGAGCCTCTGGAGGAACAAATGCTTCAAAGTTATCGCGCCATTTGCGTGCTATGACGCAGAGGACCAGTGCAATTCAATCGGAGGCAAGATGACCGCTGCCCCGAGGTTGGAAAGATTCAACTGATTTGACAATGGAAACACATCGGACTTCTGGATAACATGTGATGATGTCAAGCCAGAAGGTTGGTGGTTTATCAGAGAGGGTCATTACATTAAAATAGGCCTATTAAATACAAAATATTCAAATGATAATACTAATAATTTTGTACCGTGTCGTGGCCGAGCGGTTTAGTGCATCGGACTCAAGTTCTGGTGGCTAAGTCATCAGGATGTCGGTTCGAATCCCGGTCACGACACTTGTACCCTTGGGCAAAACACTTGACTACAATTGCTTCAAATAGGGGGAAGAGGCAGTTATGTTTGTCTCGCAACGGATTCTTTTACCCCTCCCTGTTCTTTGCTGTGCTGTGAAGAGACTTGCGTTTCTCTCCATGTATTGTATTTGCGCATTGGGGCAGGTTTCTAGTCCGCCAAACTATCCAACTCTTCCTTTACTTCTGGGTTATAATTGCAAAAGCGTTTAGGGAGAAATGCAGAATTGAAAAAGCGATAACTCGAGCTAACACGAGGTTGACCTCAGAAAACCTAAAAAAACCTGGAGGCTAAACTCGAGTTACCGCCCGTTGAATTTTGCATTACTCCGTATCAGGATTCAAGAAAACTCGGAACTGTGCATGGTGGGAACAGATATTAATAAAGATAAACTGAACACAGAGTAGTTAGTGGGTTATAGATCTGAGAGGGGCGTGTATGGTTTATACTCGACGTTTCGAACAGTATACTCGATGCCTTCTGAAGAATGGATTGTGGATTGTGGATCGTGTCTGATGGATTGCTCTGAGTTGAAATTCTCCAGCGAGCAGAGCATACTTGTTGAAATGTCGAGTACAAACCGGCTCCTCTCAGAGCGTAACATACGTTGTAAAATAGTTTTTTGTCGCCAAATGTAAACAATTTTCTCCATTTTTGTTACAGATTATTTGCAGTGCTTCATCAAGAAAGCCTATCAATTTTGTCCTGCTCAGTCAGCAAATATGACGGTGACCTATAATATTTGTCGTGGAACATATTTACACACTGTGTGCAAGAAGAAAGCTGCCACACTACTTCACCTTTAAACGATGTACATCGGGATGTTGATGTTAAAGATATTTGAGTTTAAAATTGCTCAATACAAAAATGACCCTTATTGATCTAGCTTCGATTAGTTTTTTAATTATAGTGGTATAATTTTCAAGGAAGGGGACGAGTTTTTGTTGTATTAAGGGAAAACAAGTTGGGACTGTCGGTTAACAGTTTGTACTTTCATCTAGGCTGTCTTGGTGTATTGTTCCACCCTAGAGAAGAATGGAATAGAAATGCACAAAATATTAAACAAAAGTTTTGAGTTTCTTGTACATAAAAAAAAACGTTGAATCATTAATTCGTGTGTGAAGCAAAGCATTTACATTTTAAAGGAAAAAAACATACTAATACAAGTTCACTGAACCGATATTACCATATAGGCATGAGCTTTTAACCTTTGTATAACCAGGACAGACAGGCTATACGCACCGATTGCGCAGTCAAGTGAACTTTCAGGCATGTTTTGTGAGCCCATTCCTACATGCATATTCATGCGAAACGGTTTAAAGGTCATTGTAAAGTTATGGCAATACATAGACCGATTGCGCGACAATGTTTACATGCGGTCACGTGACCCCCTATCGGGTATGACGTCATACAGCTGATGAAAAAATACGTGTAAAAGCATAGGCCGTGACACAGAGTGAGTTCGAAAACAGTCGATTTTACTTTCGTTAACCCTATCAGGACCGGGCTTTTTTTGGACTTACGGGGACCGGGGGGGGGGGGGGGGCTCATTGTGCCCCCCCTCCGTATTTTCCAAAGTCTTGGGCCGATTTTTATGAAACTTGCCACAAATGTGTATTTCACCGAGTTCTACATGATGGTGCAAAAAAAAATTCAAAAAAATTGCATTAAAAGTAGTTTTTGTAGTTTTTTTGCCCATTTTTGGTCAAAAATCGTATTTTTCCCATAATTTCCATATTTTTTGCCAGAATTCTGTAAAACTTTGCAAATTTGTCTTTCTTGACATCCTCAAGAACATAAACACCTTTTTCTTTACCAGAGTTACCGTGGAGGGCGCTAAACAAGCTGTTTTATGTAATTTTTGGGAAAAAATCACGTTTTTACATTTTTCCACTTAAAAATCGATGTAAACAGTCCTTTTAGGGTCCGAGTGTGCGTTTATGAGGCCTAACTAACAACTCTATAGTATTTCTAGACCTCAAAAGTTCAAAATTATAATGTTGAAAATATTCCATAGATACAAAATTTTGCAAAGTTCGAACCCCTAAAAAACAGCTAAAAATACAAAATCCAAGATGGCCGCCAAAATGGCGGCCATTTTGGATTCCCACAATGCATCTCAAACTATCATGTGACATTTCGGTATCACTGTTGGCCACTAAAAATACTTAAAAACATAACATTTTGCTAAAAAATGCCCCAAAATCACAAAAAATCACAAAAAACGAGTAATATGGGTTCAAACAAACGGTTGCCATGGCAACCACTGACCTCCAATAACGATCGTATTTTGACAAAATGACCCTAAATAATTTCCAAGTAAAGTCAGAAAATTTGGTGGCGATCGAATGTAGCGTTTAAAAGTTACAGGAAAAAGTTTGGTAGGGGGGGCACATTGTGCCCCCCCCCCGGTCCTGATAGGGTTAAGCGATGAATTAGTTAATCAACCCCTTTTGTTGTGGCATTAATTTAAATCACATCTCTGTTTCATAATTTAACAGGATTCTACTAAAAAGAGGTTTTTTTTTCAGCCATGCACTACCGGCGTCGGACGACTATTATGTAGCCACCCGTGTGTTATTTTGTTTGCAATGTTGGCCTAAATCACTGTAAAAAAGGGTAAAGAACGTTGGAAAAGTGAGCATTAATACCTAGCCTTGCAGAATTTCCAATAGGCAAAGGAATCACACAGTTTTCGAAAGTAATTTCTTTGGAGGATTTCAGCTTCAAAACTTTCAAATTTTTGTGTTGAAAAGTGTGTGGTGATCGCGGTCGTCCTCCATGGTCTGGCTTAACGTTCCGTCGCGCGCTGTACACATCGTGCACATTTATACGGTACTTTTACAATTTTTAAGACTTGCTGGAACTGTCCTTACTGGTTTTATTCAGCCACTTGAAGGTCTCTGGTACAAACTCTGGAATATCTTTCACAGATTTCGAGCAAGAAAAGCCTCGATCGAATAAACTAAATGCATTAATCATCGTGTACCGTACCACCCTTTCCTATGGAGGATTACGTGTGTGTTTACATTCAACAGGGGTCACGTGAGTCGCCCAATCGTAGGTCGCGCAATCAGTCGCGCAATGACGTAGTCCGCGCAATCGGTCTATTGTCACAAAGCCCACGCATACAGTCTGCTACCCACTGACAGACTTAAGCACTTCAGTTATTGCAACGTAAGGGGGATTCCCTGTTTTCTTCAATCAGGTTGCATCGCGGAAACAACATTTTTGGGATAGGCTCGGCTTATTTATTGTTCATGGGGAACATTACCTAATTTCTAGATGACGAAACACAACTACTGAAGAAAACCTGCAGCCATTACGAATTCATGAAAGACACGAATGAGGCAAACAGGTGCCATGTTGTTCTTTTATGTGGTTGCTTGAATGGAAACTGGATCCGTTACAGTGAGAATGAGGTATGTAGCATGACTTGACAATGTACATGTAAAATCAGTACTTGATTGTGAATAACTGCATATTTCAGTTCAGTTATATTTGGACTATTATAGCTATACCTAATCAACTATATGACACTGAGCTGATCAACCCGTTGTATACAATAACTTGTCATTATCACGTACAAGGTCTAATCTTCATAGATCTTTTAACTGGCCTCGTTTTAAAATGAAGATCTAGCTTTACGAAAATGGAGATTGTTAACCTAGTGCATGTCTCGCTCCCATTTGAATGCTGGGCCGTTAAAGTGCATGGTATGTTCGTTTTTGTAAGGCAGTGTAGGCATGTGGGAAAATTCCCCGAAATATTGAAATACTCGCGAAATCTGCAGGGTTAATGTCTCCTTAAAAGAGAAGTAATCTTAGAAGTACACTCAGCTATTTGGTGAAATTAGTATTAAACAGCGGTGTAGCCAGAATGTTTTCAGGGGGGGGGCATTGCTCTTTAGTAGGGGGGCGGGGCATTGCTCTTAAGTAGGGGCGGGGCAGGTGCCATGTTTTTTTTTACGAATTACATGTATGTAATTTTTTTTATGGGGGCACCTAGGGGGGGGGGGCACTGGAGATTGGGGGGGGGGGGGGCACGTGCCCCTGCCCTCCCTTGGCTACGCCTCTGGTATTAAAGGGAAAATGTGAGTTGTCTATGCATATATACTTAAATCACAATAAAAAAGATTCAAAGAAACTAAGTACTATATACTATTTTCTTTGAATTGTTGTTTCACAAACACTAATTCAAGTCAGGTAGTTAACTTATTTCTTCAACTCTACATTCATAATAAAACTTATGTACAGCCCCTTAATGCAGGGTGGTGCTAAGTCCGACCCTAAATGTAGCCTAATGACCCTGTCCAGGCTACACCTATAAGTTCAAGATTCATTAAGGTCCGTCTATAATGAGGTACATGTACATGGTTCGATCAACAATTAGGTCCTTGTAAATTAAGTTAAACTGTTTTGGCTACATCAATGTAGCCAAAGCAGTACCTCAATTTACACGGACCTAACTGTTGATCAAACCATGTACATGTACCTCATTATAGACTTAATGTAACCCAAATCTTGAATCTATAGGTGTGGTCTGGTCTACTACTTTAGGTTTTGGGGTTTTCAGCTTGTGTGAGATTTCTCAAGACTTTTCGAGATTTTCTAAATTTTCACAAGACCTCCTTGAGCCTTCAAGTTGTCTTGAAAGAAGTAAAGCAGTCAACAAAGGGAGGAAAAAATAGTCTAATTTGTGTCCAAACCTGTAGTTTTTGTGTTTCAGGTGATGAACATGGTCTGATCTGTGAACCTCCTGAACTGTAACAAATGGGAGGTTCTTGGTCTGGAGTAATGGGGATGCCATTTTCCATGAATTTTCCCATTCGTCAAATCTCATCCCTGATTTAGGTACAGCAACAACTTAGTTTCCAACTTTTTTTTAATTTTCTAACACTTCCTCTTAGATTTGAACCAGCACTGTAATGGCAGCGAGGTATCCCGAAACAAACCCCTCGAGAGACGGAACGAAAACTCCCGAAATTTGCTGCTCTTGTCTACGTGGTTGCTGTAACTTGGAGAGCCATACGAACTGCGTCCACGGCGGTACTGCTTTCCAGTGGCAGATTTGCCAGCAGGATGGTCCTGATTGGATGGACCTGACGAGGCAGTCCAATAAAGCAATCGAGGAGTGCTACTGTGATGTCAACGAAGAATACTACCAGGGGGAAATCCTCGACTGGTAAACTCGAGGGGGGTATTTTGCTATATAAATTACAAATCAAATTATAAAATAGAAAGACTAATAATTATTAGCCTATTGTCTGCAAAAATTGATGCAAAAAAAGACAAACTAAAATAAATAAAGAAAAATATAGACCATAACTTTTATAACTTGCGCTCATTTTAAACGTCTATTGTAATTACTAATATGGGTCCGCGAGGGTCCACGAGGCCCGGAGTTTGGACGGCATAGTACGGGGTTTGGAGGCAACCGCCGGTGATTGCTCGTGGGGCCCGGCGGAGCGCAAACCCCCACCGACCGGTGAGTCGGCCAGGGTCCCGAGTCCGAGGAAAGGGAAGCAGGCATCCAATTATTAATACCATTGTCAAGTAATAAACACCACATGAACTGACTGGGTACACATACATCAATTTTGGGCGAGCAAAGAAAGTTTTACTATTTTGGGATTTGAACCTGCTATCTTACTGAATTTGTACAGCACCGGCACGTAAATCCGGAGGTGGAAGGTTCAAATCGTGCTGTAGTCAGTTTTCTTATGTTCACCCATAACTGATTTATTATCTTTACTACTACATTGTTTGTCTTGATGATTTACACTCGCAGCGAGTCTGTCTGTGTGGCTTTTTGCACTGAACCCATGTATGCCGTCCTAAACAGCGGTGTTCATATTGCCCGTCGGCTTTCTACCCCATCCAGCGTCCTGAAGACTAACTGGGAGCAATCATTTGGCATTGAATGGATTTGGTATTGGTTCGATGAATCAAACAATTGGATTGCGTACACTGAAAAGGTTTGCAAGTTATCTTTAAAGTACACACTTCCTTCATTGCTCCTTGATCCTTTTAAAGAGTTGTTCATGCAATAAAACCAGCGCCGTAACTTGGATAAAATTTTTTGGGGGCAAGACAAGGGGGTGCACCATTTTTCCTAGGGGGGTACTTTTGGCCAATTAAAAATGTAGTTTCCGTTTGTATTTTTAATAAACAAGCCTATTTTCAGTGTTTTCTTACGTGTTGACGTAAAATAAAATACAGTGTGTAAATAAATAAAAATAGTTACACATTTTATTCTGGTAATTTTTAACCTCAAAAGTCCAGATTTAATATGGGGGGGGGGGGGGCACCCGGGGGGGGGGGCCCGGACTTCATTTGGGGGGGGGGGACGACACGTGCCCCCGTACCCCCCCCCCTTAGTTACGCCACTGAATAAAACTCCTACAGTGTGTTGTAATTAGTGAGTAGTGATTAAAAAAAAACCCATATATTTGCCATTCAGAAATACAACCAGTGGAACTACGCTCTACGTAGAAACATACGGTCTCCCAATTTGAGTCACAAATTTGGTTTACAGTACAAAATGGCGGACCGTGTTCTGTCACGACATTTAATACAAATACCACACAATTTCAAGGGATGTTTATGTGAATTGATATATTCTACTTGTATTCATTATACATTATATTCTACTTATTCATTTCATAACAAACGCTTTTTCTGGCCCAAAACGCCCAATCCGAAGGCAATGTGTCCCTTTCATTTAAATCTAGAGCTGGCTGAATACACCGATCCAGTAGGCCACGCCCACCATAGCAACGAACAACCAACCACACACAACGTGTCACGATCGCCGCATGATGGATGTACATGTACATGTACATGTACATTGTATGTGCGAAGCCTGGCATCATGGTATACACACGCCGTGTGTTGCATGTTCACCGAAAGCACTTCTCTCCGTTGGACTTTGGTTTTGGAAATGGCCAAAAATGTACATTTCCTCTCTTGTCAGGGTACCGAGAGTCAGAGTTACAATTGCCCTGTACATACGAAACAAAAGTATAGTCAACGAAAAGTGTGTAGTAAACAATACACAAAATAAAAAGTTATATCGGACAAAATGGCGGTAATTTGTCGGACCTTAAATCACGCATTGTGATTGGTCAATTTGTCAAGGGGCGTGGCCTACTGGATCGGTGTATTAACAGACATTGGCTAAGCCTTGAAAGTCTAGAAAAAAATCATCTATGACAGCACGTTTGAAAATCTTATTTTTCTTCTCGAAAACAAATTAGTCGAAGTGGAATAGGCCCTTGACTGCAAGGGGGCGCCCTTTGGGGTAGATTTGGGGTCAACCCATAGAAATAGAGTGGTAAACCAGATGCAAGTAGACTTCTAATAAAGCGGCAAATATACAACTTTTGAGGGTTTTTTAATTGACAGTTTTACAATGTAATCAACTTAAGAAATTTACTTGGTAATTTATTGTTTAATGTTTTGAAATATTTTTGTACTTTCACAATGAAATTAGTATTGCGCCCTCTTGCTGACAAAAATACAGCTAATTGAATATTACCATGGAGAATAATAACATTGAGCTAATATTCTGCTTGCTATTAGTCTTTGCACTCAACCTTGGATATTGTGTTGAAATTTAAAGAAGTCAAAATTAAATTAAATAACGTACGGTGTTTCAAAAATAGTTGCAGTTTGTAAAGTCTGAGTAGCTTTTCACGATTGGTCTTCTCACATTTCTGCTTGCTCTTGTAGAATATGAAAGATAAAAAAGTGGGCGTAAGCAGCGCCATGATTGAGCTCATGTATCTGGACTTTGAGAGCAAGCAGGGGGCGTCCAAAATCAGTTTCACAGCCGGCGGTCAGAGTTACGAGCTTGACTTTACTACGATGCAGCAGAGAAACGTACAGTCCGGTACCTGCAGAGATGTCAGAAGGAGACCCAAGTTTGTGTCGATGGAGGAACGTATGAGGATTTCACAGTGAGTTAAAAAAAAATACAATTTGAATGACAGTATCTGTTAGGAAATAGAGTTTCATTTCTTTGGAGAGGTGTGAAAAATAGCAACTATAAAGCCGAGAAATGTAACTTGACATAATTAATTCACGTTTCTTGTTGAGTTTTTATTTTATTTTGAGTCTTCCATACAGATTCGTACACTATTTTTTCAAGTTCTCTGTGTTATGAAAACTGTTGAGAGAATAACACGATTGCTACACCACATCGAAGATCTATTACTGTTTTCTAATTGAGATATCTAGGAAAACACAAACACAATACCTCTTATAAAATGTTACTTTTTGTTCTTTTAAAAGGGAAATGTTTCGATCCCAGAGAGGTGAAGCTCGTATTCCAACGACCCGGAACAATCCTTGTATCCGACCGCACAAGAAACAATTACCGGTTACTGACTGCTCCAGTGAAGAATATGCCACTATTGCCAACTTTTTCTGGGATACCATGGACGATCAGGCCAATATTGTCTCAATACAAAGGGTTGAAAACCTGGCATTGTTGGCAGACCTTCCAAGGTATGATAACTGGGCTCGATTTCAGAGAGAGCTAGGACCAGTCTTATCCCGTGTTAGGACGAGTAACTAGAGCTAACTTATAGGACATGTCATAAGTTAGGACCACAGCCCTAAGTTATAGGACTAGTTTTGTGAAATCCACCCTTGGGCTTGATTTCACAAAGAGCTAGGATTGATGTGTATCAATCTAAATTGCTAAGCAAAGTGTCATGTCTCAATGCAAATTCACCAAGGCAATATTGACAACTCATCTTAAGATGAATATTGGTGCTTTGTGAAATCAAGCCCTGGCTGTTTACGTCTCTATACTCTTTAAAGCAAATTGACTTAGAAGCTAATGCAAATCGAAACCTTCGACTTAGCTCAGTTGGTGGAGCACCAGCACATATTAAATCCCGCTCTACTCAATGTGTCTTTGTTATTGTTATTTTATCATTTATTATAATTTATTTGGCAATTTCACACACTAATTAAAAAAAAGGTACACCATAGAAGATAGGCCTACTTAAAAAAAAACATCAAGATACTTTTAAAAACATTTACCCTTAAAAGACATGATTACTAGATTGAAAAACGTAAATAGCAGTAAAAAGCCAATACACAATTTTTTTAAACAGGAAATATTTGTTTAACAAAAGAAACAGCAAACTAAATCAACAGCCTGAAGTGAACTTGAGAACACAGAAACAACACAGACAAGACGAAAACAAGCAAACAAAACGAAAACAGAAGAACAAAGACTGTGTTAAAAGCAGATAAAGACAATCCAAGTTTGCCAGGGCTGACAAAAGTGCCTGTACTGTCGCCACGAAGTGTGTCTGTCCAACTTGGAAACTTTTACTCAATTTTGATTTGTTGTCTTTATCACGAGAATACATTGTCTCACTGGTGTTTCACTTATACACTGGTCTTGTATTACGAACTTTGATGCCCAACCTATTAAACCTTCCTCCCCATAGCAACGTTGTTCATGACGCACATCAGCTTTTTACCCCACCCATCATCCTGACAACCGACCGGGAGCAAGTATTTTGCATCGAGTGGATGTGGCATTGGTGTGATGAAAAAAACAACTGGACTGCGTACTCCAAAGAGGTTTGGAATTTATCTTAGTTTAATAGTCCAGCATTAAACATGAAAATACCCAACATTTTGAAAATAAGAATTTCAATTAAGGGACCCCACCCGCAAAAGGGGAGTTATATCCCTTCCAGTAGGTTTTTAAAATATTCCGTTTCTTTTTACTGAGAATACAACTTTCAGAGTGGAATTTTATATAACTGTCAACAAAATAAAATTGAGCTGACAGTTAGTGACACTTAAATTGGTTTAAATAATCTTGTAAATATTTCAAACGACCGAAGTAGAACATCGGTGACAAACTTATTTGAATGACAAAGTACGGTTTTATCCTCTTTATCAGAAGTACCGTAGTTTTAGTTTGTAAAGTCGCTCTTCGCGACTGGTCTTCTTACAAAGTGTTTGTGCTTGCACTTGTAGAATATGAAAGATAAAAAGGATGGCATTCAGAGCGCCACCATTGAGCAAAAGTATCTGGACTTTGAGAGCAAGCAGGGGACGCCCACAATCGGTTTCACAGCCGGCGGTCAGAGTTACGAAATCGAATTTACGACAATGCAACAGAGAAACGTACAGTCCGGCATCTGCAGAGCGGTCAGAAGGAGACCTAAGTTTGCTTCGATGGAGGAACGTATGACACTTTTAGAGTAAGTAAAAATGCAATTTAAATTGCATTAACTGATCCTTCTAAATTGTTCAATTGGCTCAGATATTATTGTTATGACAAATCGTTGTTGGGGTGTCTACTACGGTCTTGTCACACGGCAATTTTTTCCTGGCAACTTGGAGGCAACCAACTGCACGCAAAAGAAACACTTCGGTAGGGCAGAAGTTATTTTCCTAACAATGTCTTACAATCCTCAAGAAATTATGTGAGCATTTAAATCTGAATTCCTTTTTCTTCTTGGAGATTGCCTAGATCGGGTTGCCTTTGTGACAAGGCCCTTAGAAATAGAATTTCACTTCCATGGAGAGGTGTGAAAATTATCAACAGTGAAACTGAGAAATGCAACTTGGCATTATCTTGACACGTTTCTTGAGTTTTTTTTTTAAATCTCAGGACACACAAACAGATTCATGTACTATTTTTTCAAGTTCTTTGTGGAAGTCATGACAACCGTTCAGAGAACACGATGGCAACATCAACGATCTGTTACTGTTATCACCATTTTTCAGATGACATTGATTTTAGGAAACACAAAAAGAAGTCCTTTTACAAAACATTACTCTTTGCTCTTTTGCGAAAAAAAGGAATACGCTTACATCAACGGGGAACGGAGCGGTCATTCCAACGACCCGGGACAATCCTTGTGCCCGACCAGACGAGAAACAATTACCACTTGGCGACTGCTCCAGTGAAGATTACGTCACTATAGCCAACTTGTTTTGGGATTCCATGGATGATCAGGCCAATATTGTCTCAATACAAAGGGTTGAAAACACGGATTTGTGGGAAGATTTCTCAAGGTATAAGTAACTTAACTGATTACGTCTCTTCTCGTTTAGCAAATTGTGAAGTGAACGCAGATTCACTAATTGAAAAGCTTTGAACACTTTTGAACAAACTTGTAATAACCTTCTTTCAATTTCAATTTATCAACATCTATTTCCACACATAAATCAAAATAATTATACACCTTGCTTATAACACAGATGGAGGCATGACCCATAAAAGCAAAAGCTTTAATAGGCTGGGATGCCTTGTACAAAGCAAATAAACACATGTTGGATATGGAAAGTAATGATATAATAACTTGGTCTTCCTGTGATTAAGTAAGAAGGGTCTTGAAAACTTGAAAACTGACTTCGACTCTTTGGACAGAGCAATGACTCTTTCGCTTTAAAAGTGCCATCAAATTCAGATACTAAAGTTTTCAAATACTAATGTTGTCCATTTTACAGATTGAGAGAACGAATGAGAAAGAAAAACACGGGTCAGCCTGTTTTACAGAAGCGGTTATTTCACGGAACATTGAAGGAGCAGTGTGATGCCATCTGTCGTCAGAACTTTGACTGGAGACTCAGTGGGACTAATGCAGGAACAATCCTTGGAAAGGGCAGCTACTTTGCTCGTGACGCAAGCTTTGCTCATAATTACGCAAAACCAGACTCTGATGGCTGTCACTATGTATTTGTGGTTCAAGTCCTTGTTGGAGACTACACAAAAGGAGACAAATCATTTCTTCGACCCCCATCGAAAGATGGAACTCCACACGGGGAATTGTACGACTCCTGCGTTGATAACATCCACAACCCAACCAAATTTGTTATCTTTGAAAAAGATCAAATTTACCCTGAATATTTGATCAAGTACAACCTCAAGCGCTAACACGTGCTTGCAGGTGGCGGATTGGCACCCAAACCGGTACACACAATACAACAATGCTGTACCAAATCAGCGAATCTCTATCAAGCTAATCCAATTGCCTCCACACTTAGGGCGACCATGCCCCACACAAAGCCTCTTTCCACATTTCCAGTATTCACTGCAAGTAAAATTGCTCAACAGCGACTAAAAAAAACCCAGGAAGCCCTGAAAGCCAACCGTCACCTCATCCAAAGACATGTGCACCGTACAGTAATTCGGTACAAGTTCTTGTACATTCAATCCCACTTCTGATTCAATGACTGTACTTCACGCATCGGAAGTTTTTCTTTTCTAATTTGATATTAGTGAGATGACCAGATTTGTAATAAGGATTTTTTAAAACTTGCTTCCTTGCTAACTTGCTTCCTTAGCATTTTTAAAACCAGTTCTCAGATATAGTTTTGTGGTGAGAATGTTTTTAAACGAATTTATAAAAATCTTATGGGAATTCCATCAGTCAGAACTTGACAAGGACCCTTTCGTAATGTGACGGTCATAGAAAATGCACCCCACCGTTTTATTTGTCATACTTTATTTTATTACGTAACATTTCCTTATGCTGTATAAATTATTCAATTATTCAAGAGAAGCGCCCTCTTTTGACAAATACATTATTTTCGCGCGCTTCCGTCACCCTCATATTGCGATTCAACGAAGACCTCACCACACGTTTATGTCTTCGTCTATTACAGGTAATAATCTTTTGGTTTAATTCCATTTACATTCTTCTCAAAAATCATTATCTAAGTTTAATATTATAAAACGATGTTATCTTTAATCATTATTGATGCTATTTTGGTTATGTCGAGATTATTGACATAGTTAGAAGTCAATAATCAGTTTGCCGGACTAAAGATGTTTTCCGTTTTACTAAGTCTTCTAAAGACATGTTCATTTATATTTTGAACTACTCTTCTAGATTTATTTGACAACGGAGCACTTTATAAGTATGTTAGTCTTTAGGACATTTGCGGTCATAGGAGCATCGGTTAAGTTTGACTTGCATGTTGTAGCTCATTGTTCAACGTAAACGATAATCCAAGATGACGAATACCGTCATGCATGTTAGGATTTTGAGACGCAACTGTATTTGCCCTGTTACTGTTTTATTTATTATTGTTTGTATATAAATATTGTTCTTTAATAATTTGTTATAAGTTAATTGAGATATTGCGATTCAACGAAGACCTCACCACACGTTTATGTCTTCGTCTATTACAGAAATAAAAGGTCGTAGCCTACCAAAAGGAAACAGATTGCTGAAGCCTCTATCATTTTAAAGACTCCAAGAATTAGAGAGGGTCACAGTAAAATATTGGAAGCCAAATTTGCAAATGGACATTCCTGGTTAAACCAAGACCAAGCCCGATATGTGACACAGGGAGTCTTCCCAAATGTTCTCATACTCTAACCAAATGAAGACACTGTGCAGTGATAAAAAAAATTCCCAAACCACAATAAAGACAATGTACAGTGATAGGGGTTACACCCTGCCACATATCGAGCACCAAAGTGGTAAAAAATTATTAAGAATATTTCGATATGGTAAATCATACAAACGTGATTAATGAGCTTCACAATAAACGAAACTGCATCGATGGAATAAATTGCAATGGACTGAGAAGAGTTTTTGCCGTCATACACTTATGGTGAAAAACACCACAGCATTATACGGTGCTTTTCACCCTTAGGTGTATGTCGTGGGTTCGAATCCCACCGAGTTACATGTGGATTTTTCTCTGCAGGGCACTTAGAAAACAGTGATAATTCTAATCCGTTTTTTAACAGTGCACACAATACAAGCCTCTTTAATGTATTGTAAACCGCACTTGCTAATTTGACCAAGGACGTACGAAACAAAACAGTAATAAACGAGGAAACTACGCTATAAAGCTGTTATGATTAGCGGCGTATAGCCAAGACTTTTTCACGGGGGGGGGGGGGGGGGGGCACACGGGAGGGGAACATGCTTTTGAGTTGGGGGCCCAGGGGTGGATTTCACAAAATTACCCCTAACTTAGGACTAGTCCTAACTTATGATTAGTCTTATAAGTTAGGACTAGTTACTCGTCCGAACTCGAGATTAGACTAGCCCTAGCGCTCTGTGAAGTCCACCCCAGGGGTCATGTTTTTATTGAACTGCTTCTATCTGGATTGTTTTCATGGGGTTACCGGGGTTGGGGGGGCATTTGAAAAATTGGGGGCCAAGTGCCCTCTTGCCCCCATGGCTACGTCTCTTGTTATGAGTAACACCACTGGAGTAATTGTTTTACCCAATAAAAGTGGGCAAACATTCACAATATCCACATGATGACGTCTGAAGTATAACCCGAAAAGCCTCGCAACACGGTAATACTAGTCAACAAGAAACATGGCACAGGAAAATACAGAGACACAATACGATCAACGCGATTGGCAACGGTCAGCTGTGGCTGTATCCGCTACCGTAATGTTCTGCACCAGAAACAGTTACTACAGCCAATGCGTCAACGAGCATTATCCCTGAGAATACGTTCATTTTCCATGACAAAATGGTTTCATAAATCACAACAATACTCACAGGATACTCATCCACGTAACTAACTAGCGTGGCCAGACCCACGCTCCCTACAAAATAATTTATGGAGGATTATCAGTTTTTTCTCAAGTGTGTGTGGTTCCCATAATAATAGTCCATGGTCGGCTGCACACTGAAAATAGAGTCTGCCGTATGCAAATCGAAACCGCATTCAAAAGATCATGTAACCTGTGACATCACAGAAAACGAAACGAGCCACGGTGCCTGGGCTTTCTAAATGAACAATTATGTATAGGGCTTATGCACATGACGTCATTTGAGTTGAGCGCCCTCGCACAGAGGTCAAACGGAGGCTGTTCATTCGCCAATCCTGTGCGCCCCGCGTACAAATCTGTGTGCTTCCATTGTTTCATCAACGGTTTACCTCTAAGATGGCAGCTGGGATGACGTCAATGCATAAGGTCTATACGCAGCTCAGAAGGAGAACATCATGTTCTACACTTTAAGGAGATTACCGTACAGGTTTGTATATGATATTTGTTCAGCTTGTCAATACCGGATCCAAAATCAATATAAAACATGACAGAAAATAAGTTCTGAAGCACGAATCCTTTTGTTTTGTCTCTTCTTGAACTTACTGTACAAAATTTATTAATGTTTACAAAATATTCACAAAAACAATAAAGCTCAAAAGGAAATCTTAATTAATTTTATTTATTAACACTTGTATGCGGTTGATAACGATGAAATTGTTCTCAGAGTGTAATATCTTGATGGTATAGGAAGAGCCCTGCAATGTGCAAAAGTCACATTTTTGTAACTAATATAGCGACATGAATGTGCAAGCGCATGATCGTATGCAAATGTTACCCGCTACAGCTCCCACAGTGCAATGCAATTAATGTTGTCGTCGGTACGCAGGCTCCACAGAGGAATTTCCAGGCTGCGTCGTGCAATACCACATACTTGGGTTTTCGCATGGAATGATTTTTTGTTATTGTGCAGTTTCTCATACTTTAAATCATAAAAACACGACTTAGGGAGAAATAGACAGCAGGGTGCAAGCTCTACTTAAACCGCAACATCAAGGTAGGTGTAAGCAGGTGCCATAAACAGCGGAAATTGCATCCGAGTATCAGTATATTTTATGAGGATGCTTGGGGGGTAGGTAGAACTACGTTTATACTCATGTCATTTCAGCGATTTTGAGTAAGAAAATGCGTTCTTTAATCACCAGTTATACTTGGAGTTCTTGGGTGTAAAGATATAAATACAATGTAATACCAATGTGAAATAGACAAAGTGCGGACAATTTGTCGAGGTATCATTAAGACTGTCTCTTGGAAAAAAGTCGGAATAAAAATTGCCCACAGAATCGTTATTTTCCATCACCATGGAGGTACTCTATGTTGTCATCAACGCTGTTTCCCAACCCCCACCGCAACGGTTAATAAGTATCGCTTCCGATTGCCACGCTACAGCGAAATAGTGATAACAGTACACTACGTATAATGGCCTAATGAGTGAACATGTATTTTAAAATTTGTAAAAATGTTTTTACGTTGACTTAAATCGTAAGGGTACAACCGCCATGTTGTCGTTGGGCGTAGCCCTATGACGAAAGTGGGCTTATTAACATAAGCTAATTAGGGTATTGACATCAAAACCGTAAACACTGCGCGCACGCGCAATATCACAAAGAAATGACTCAGTGAAAAATAATGTTCTAAAAAATAACCCAAACAGCCTGAACCACGAAGAAAAAAATGCTGCTGGTGAAGCGCTTGTGAAAAGCTTGAGAAAACATTGAAAGCTTTTGCCTATAGCCGAAAAAGGTTACCAGCCTAAGATAATAATTAGACTACCTTTTTTGAAACTTTGGTTCCCCGATATTTTTGGTTTACGAAGATTCATCAATGTAAAGTCTTATATTTTGAAGTGTGAGTCACGACTCTTTCCACATGTATAGTAAAACAAAAACGAAGTAATTGCAATTTGTCAGTTTTTTAATCTACTGTACATAACTGTTACATTTTGTTTTTTGTTTGTAAAACCAAGATATCGTTCAAGGTGAATAGCACGAGTTGAGGAGACAATGAAGGAATAAAACCATCTCTTAAAAATTTAATTACACCTCAGACATTCTCACCCATCCAATAATTAAATATTATTTTTGGATTTCTGGACAGATACGTTTGGAGGTTGAAACGGATTACCTGGATTTTCAACAGCGAGACGAAGGCTCTTGGGTCTGATTCAACATGGCTAGTAGTCAGTCGAGGTAGGCCAATTTGTACTCATAGGGAGAGAATTACCAAAACCTTCTCTACCGGGGGCGTGGGGGTATTAAGTAACTTGCAAGTGTCCTTGTTCGAGTGAGTGCGAAAATGGTCATTGGTAAAGATGACACGAAAAGCTTTTGTTTGCATCTTCTCAAGGCAATCTCTTTGGTTTTGTTGTAAGACCGTCAAACCAGGCTGGAGAGAGGCGTATACTTATTCCCTTCTCTGTTGTTCTTAAATCTAATTCATGGCCACTAAACTTGGACAGTTAGCCAGAAATCAGCATTGAGTTCCCACATAATGTTTGTGTAAGTGTCATTTAATTGTTGGGTGAGCAAAGACAAATTGACTAGGATGGGATTTGAACCTGCGACCTCTGGATTAACATGCCGGTGTCATAGGGTATTCTGTCCTCCGGGTAATGTGTCCACCATACGGTAAATTAACGTGGGCTGGAGGAGTGTATTCAAAAGAATGAGTTAGTACACAATTCGCCATATGCCCGGACAGAATCTCCTTCCACACCTGCGTAACTGAGCTAACTATATTTGTTTGATACCAGTCAGAAGCCATACAATCAGAAACTGGCATACAACCAGGGATCACAGAGTACATGAAAATACAATTAAAGCGTTGGTAAATACTGAAAAACATTGACAAGTGACCAACTTACATTGTCACTACACTCAACAAGAGTCGTGGCAAAGGTCGTTGGTTCGAATCCCACCCGAGTAATACGCATACGCAACACCGTCGTCATAAAGTTATAAATAAACGGAAAACCTTTTACAGGAGAGCTTGGTCCTACACTCGTTGTGTGTTCCCACCCTCCATCCTGTCCGTTTATTTTGTGATGGATTTTAATTTCTATATTAAGAAAGTTGGGTATTCTTTCCTTTCCCTGCCCAATCTTTCTGCCTACAAACAGTTCTCTGGACAGGCAACCACATTATCGTCACGAAGCAGACGCCCCCTCGATCTGCACAAAACAATTTCGTCGCGGGGAAGGTGATTTTGATCACGATCCTGGCAACTGCAATCATGGAAGACACTGCGATGCCCCGTTCCAGTGGCAGTTCAAAAAGTCATCGCTCTGGCATGACCTCATTAAGTCTGAAAACGAAGCTGTCGAGAAGGCCTTCTGCGATGTGAACATCAGTGAATACAATGCAGGAAGGTGAGCTGATAGACCCTGATGCGCATGACGTCATTTTGAGTAGGGCGCCCTCAGCTAGAGGTCAAAAGAAGGTAGTTTATTGGCTGATCCTGTGCGCCGCGAGTGCATAGCTGTTTTGTCATTGTCATGGCGGCGTGATGACGTCAATGCATACGATCCATTGTGACAACAGAGGGTAGTATAAAGACAATTTCAGGCCTTTCCTCCCTATAAATTTTAAACATGTGACATGCCGGAACTGAAAACGTGATGAGATTTTATACTGTGAACAATGTAAATGAAAAAACGCATTAATAATAATACACAGTTCTTACATAGCGCTTTATCACACCCGATGGGGCGTCTCAAAGGGCTGAGTTTTTTCCTGCAAGGTATGCTGTGTTACGTATTTAAAGGGGCTGTGTCGTCATGATCACAGCAAGTCTGTGGCTAGACTGAATTATGACCTCCCAAACTGTTATTGCATGCACACGGCCGCGAGTGGCGGTCACATTACAGAATGAAAATGACGGCGCCCTTTGTGATATGACGGTCAACGCGGGCGCGTGCAATAACTGGGTGAAAGTTCATGTTTCTGGGCCCAGAAACAGGCAGGCTACGATCATGACGACACAGCCCCTTTAAATATGAGACCTGTGCCAATTTTCATAGAGCTGCTTAACGGCCGATTTTGTGCTTACTGTGCGATTTCGGTTTCATAGTGCTGCTTATCGTAAGCACAACAAGAAAAGGCATGCTAACCTTCCGGTGCTTATACTGTAGGAAAATGAATGACGTAACAATGCATACCCGTTGTGAAGTTGGCAGCCTAATTTTCTTGCTAACCTATGAAATACGCTTACGCTTAAGCATTTTTTTCTGCTATAGGAAGCAGGAAAATTTGCTTACAGTGGTGGCATTACACAAGTGCCACGACCGGGGCTCGAACCCACACTATGCTGATCAGAAACCCCCAAACGTGAGCCCGATGTTCTTATCCGCTCGGCCACGCAACGCTACAAATCAATAATATCACCACAATCTCCATGACTATTTGATTGAGAAGACAATAACACGTTAAATGCTGTTTTAAATTTTATGCTCAATTTTTTTTAACTGCAGTGATGATTTAAAGATGACATTTCAAGATGAACAAATGGTTGCCATCCAAAGAGGCGAGACTTATATTGCACGTCGACTTTCCACTCCATCCAACATCCTGAAGACAAACTGGGAACAAGCATTTTGCATCATGTGGCTTTGGTATTGGTGCGACGAAAAAAACATTTGGATGTTGTACTCTGAAAAGGTTTGCATTTTATCTTTATTTAAAAATCCACTATTTAAGAAAAGAACAGAACGGTGAAAAAGAAAGGATTTCCCCCAAACTACAAAAATAATGGTTATCCCTATAACAAAGAGACCAGACAATTCCACCAACTCAAAAGGGTGAAGAGAGATCGAAAATTGTTGTTCGGCCATAAATTGTGCAACTAATCGTAGCAAAATTGACACATGGGGAAGGGCGCCATCACGCGGTAGGTAGGTAAAATGCGTTAAATCTGCTACGTGCAAAACGGCACAAGTGTCCTTTCTTGTTTTTCTAGTATATTTGGTGTAACAAAGAGATCCACGATTAAAACCCTTGTGTCAGCCACAACATGATTAAATTCAGCATGTACTACCAAATATGGCCATAACTTTTTTTTCAATGGGCCAAAAAAGCCAAGATTAAAGGGACACACCGGCTTACTGTTTACCTAATTTAGTGGTGTGGAATAACAGACAATAATATTTAAATGGATTTAAATGGTTGTTGTAAAAAAAATCATCAAAATATCACGTAATTAACGAAAAATGTGTAAAAAACAAAACACGGTCAAAGGTCAGCTTATACGCTTTTCCAGCCGTTGCACTACTGTCAAGTTTACGTGACAATGTTGCGCAATGTTGTAAGTAGACTGGTGCTCTGTTTTAGTATAAATTATTACAATAGCGAGGCATGGGGATCCAGACTTCATATCCATCCAGCACAAATTCACGTGGTAATAAAAAATACATAATCGTCGTCGTGGTGCTGTATACGTCTGATTATTCAGACAAAGCACGCCCTATTATGCTCTTCCAGCCCCCCCCTCAAATGTCAGGGATTCTGCCTCTTGTACAATTTTCAAATTAACGTGTAAATAAAAAACAGACATAAACGGACAGTTTGTATTCTGTGTACGACGAACTGGACGAACTTACTTGAAATGGAGAACGTTTCTTCGACATCCAAGGATCGGTACAAAAAAACATCGCAAGGAAAAACCAGAGGGAGGTCCAACGAAAAGTAAAAAGTAAGAAAAAAACACGATAAATCCAAAGAGAAAGCCAGCATGTGCCAAGCGAGCCTCCTGCCTTCGCTGCAAACCGATTGCCTTTCTCCTGGCAGCTTTAGCGATGACATTTTCCCGTTTTTCGGGCGATGACTTCACTGGCCGGCCGCAGCCACCGCCACCGGTTTTTTTGTTGTTGCGGCGATTGGGGGGGGGGGGGTGGACATTATGCAGTTATCATAGAAGTATATAGATCAGCTGTATTGGATAAACCATGGAGGTAGAAATCAGTCTAATTTCTACCTCCATGGATAAACATTCCCCGTTGTCGTCCCGCGTGTGTGTAACGCAGGCAACACGTTACAATAGTTGGGGGATAATATCTAGGGGTACAGACTAAAACAGTCGTAAATAAACGTAATTGTTAGTCTGGCACCCTACCCCTCCGACAAGCTCCTAAGCTTACGGCTAGACCGGCAAGCTGGGGAGTTCATGCCCCGGGGTTTGTCTCTCTGGACCCACGATACACGGCACCGGCTGTACGGGATATGCCCCAAGGTTTACGTTCCGCTAGCTCCCACGCTGGTGCGCCGTAAAACACGCTTCGGTTTCACGGACTCTCTGAATGCAAATGTTAGCCTAACGAAGCCGGTGTACCCCTTTAAATGTAAACCTCACCCCTGGTATACCCCACAAGCCTGTAGACTTTCATTGGCCAGACCCTAAGACCTGCAGAGTAAGGAGTGTTGAAAGACAGCAGTCACCTGTCTCAGTGCAGTAATTGATTGACCCTTGTGCTAAGGGTCACTGGCACAAGGCAGTATGCACTTTGTGAAAACAACTTGCGGCCGCACACTGATCCTAAATAACACAAGTCTAAGTCTTGACTGGCACTCCAATTCACCCACATGGTCAATTATTATAGCTTTGGGCTTGCATGGGGAGGGGGGGGGGTATTGACCTAAAAAAACAGGGTGTTGATAAAAAAAGTCATCTTGTGGTTACACAACGTAAAGTTTTCATTGCGGATGACCCCAGGGTTTTAAGCCATCATCCGTCTTTTGAACCCCCACATCCAGGAAGTGAGCATTTTTGGTTTAGGCCTAGTGTGCAATTATTCGTAAATTCGATAGTCCTTTGAAAGGAACTCGGGTGACTAAACCACCGTGATGTTAGCCGACTGAAAAACCAGCTACAGCCCATAGAGTTATATATAAGAACTAGAGGGAGCACTCGCGATGCCACGCACGGAACTCCACTGACTCACCAAGGGCGAAAATCCCTATGGGTCAATTGCATACAAATGTCCACTTAGAAAATGGTTGCTGTGTGAACGGATGAGTAACCAGTGTAAAGAATGGTCCGCACCATTTTCTCAGTGGTACAAAAATGCTCCTTGTCGGGCCGTGTCGCATGGATCGTACGCCCCCCTAGTTCTTATATATAACTCTATGCTATAGTTTAACAGGCAGTCCCAAGATGGATTTTATTTGTTCTAATGACTCTGCTTTCAATTTTTGCGTGAACAACGAAAAACCTGACAAGAACGGGATTTGAACTAGCCTTGCAACCTCCGGATTAACCTGCTGGCGCACTACTAACTGAGTTATCTAGCTCTATGATGGCGGTTTCCCTATTTTGTCAATATCTTTGTTTGGATGATACATAACGGTTTTTTGTGTGAAAGTCTACGAAAGCTGCTCTAACCACGACAGTAGTAATTAATTTATTTATTCATTTACTGTTTTGGGGGGCAGGGTATGACAGATACAAGTGCTGACGTTTCGAGTACTATAATTGAGCAAAAGTATCTGGACTATATGCAAGCAAGCAAGGAGCGTCCACAATCAGTTTCACGGCCGGCGATCAGAGGTATGAGCTTGACTTTACTACAATGATGCAGAGGAACGTACGGTACGGCACCTGCAGAGCAATCAGGAGGAGACCTCAGTTTGTTCCAATAGAGGAACGTAGGAGAATTTCACAGTGAGTTCTAACTTCGCACATTTTAGGATTTAAAATTTTACAAATGATTTTGATTCTTTTGACAATGTCACATACTCGGGATTACATGTACTGAAATCGCGTAATGCAACTTGAGTTAGTCTTCACCATTTTTTAAAGGGGTTTTTAAACTGGACAAATGAACAGAAAACATTTTTTTTTATTAATAAAATATTGACTTTTAGTAAAGAAAAACGTCAAACAAGTTTTCATAGAGAAGTGTGGAACCAACATAGCAGTGATGTCAGTTATTTGTCGTGCGATGTCAAACGCCGGTCGCTGTGAATGCTGAGAGCTCGATTTCATGCTCGAAGAGTTAAGATTGATCTAAAGTGCAAATCAATCATAATTGCTAAACAAAGTGTGATGTCACAATTCAAATCACTATGGTAATACTGACAACTCATCTTCAGATGAGTCTTAGAGCTTTGTGAAATTGACCACTAGTTAATTGCATCGACGAAAAGTAAATGAGTTAAATTTGATTTTAAAAAAACTGATATTAAGAGAATGTTTAGTTATGAAACTGTGATTAATTTATGAAAAGGGCCTCGGATCTTGGTGAGGAACAGGAGCACCACTGTGAAACGAGTCCAATCAAAAACCAGTTAAGTAGAGTCCATGCTAGAAGGATGTCATCGCCGAGCACGGACGCCGACAGGACTGCGGCTTTTGAACAGAACACACGGTAGGTCGGCACCACGTGATTGGATGACACCAGCGCTTAAACTATTACATTATGATAGGCCCGTGACGTACATTTTTTCAGTTAAAATGGAACCTTCGCTGACTATAAAGATTGTTTATAAATCCCTTCGATGAACGGTCGCATTATTCATACACGGCTGCACGATGCTACTATTTTTGTCAGTACGTTTGAATATCGTGCAAATACATTACTGTGAACACAATCTCCTCCCAAATGGTCTCAAATGACTGCTAGAAGTCCTCTGAACCCAAAAAGTAATTATACACTAGTTGTCTGGTGTACGGCTGGTGGCAGGGTGTTGACAGCAAAAAAGTCAAATTTGGAGAAAAACCTGGCATTTTGTACACTTTGTACACATCCTATGGGAGTTTGACTGAGCATATGTTTGGAACCAAGTTTCTTGGTCAAAATGGTCAACCCAGGCTAATTCTTCAAGTAAAATTGTTTATTGCCATGGTTTGTACAGGTACTTGATGAGTTTGGGAAAGTTTGACTGTAAAATGGCTTCGTAAACAACAATTGTTTACAAACGGACTAAACTTTTTAGTACGATCGTACATTGAAAGTTGGTTAAAAGATATTTGTCTGTGTGTTTTAAAAGGGCAAGGCTGCATGTAACGGAACGTTAGAATAAATCTAAAAGCCTTTGTCTAAGTACAGTCAATGGGCATTTAAAATAGTGATGATGCCGGCGACGACGACGACGACGACGACGACGAAGACGGCGGAGGTGACGGCAACAACAGCAAAAACGTGTATTTATTATCCGCTTAATCAAGCCAACTATAACGCCTATCAAAGCGCCTTACAAGACGTGATCCAAAATTCTAAAATTTATGATTTTTAGCTCCTTTTTGGGGAGAACTTGATCAGTTCTAAAATCTTTACTCAAATGTTCATGTAATTATCATATACACAACGCCCATCCTTTTGTTTGCTCTTACTGTTGTGTTTAGAATATGTTCAATTCATTTTGTTAAACAATATAAGTTTGCATAAAATTGTTGCTGCTTGTGTATGAGATAACATTTAGAACTGGAATCTACACCATCCTGATTATTTCAAAAGTTTTCTGAGCTGATTGGCTAAACTTATTTCAAGTTTTTACACGGTCGCCGGTTTGATATCCGTTTACTTTCAAACCCCGTCCAAGTAAAGGTTAAGGTTCTGAGGTGTGAGTTACACCAACTTCGGTGTGATAACGTCATTTTAGACACGACTTAGAAAACGAACGTCATTGGCAGTGAATAATTGTTTTTGATCCTTTTTTTCTGTTGTAGTATTATTAATGTTATTTTTCTTTTCTTGTACACTACTTCTCGAACACTGACAAGTAGTTCCCAAACAGAGATGAAACTGGTACCCATCAGCGACTGCACCAGTGAAGAATACATCACTATTTCGAACTTGTTTGGGGACACCATGGACGATCGTGCAACTATCGTCACGATACAAAGGGTTCAAAATCCACAACTGATGACAGATTTCTCAAGGTACACAGTATACAATTTCTGTCACTGTTTATGGTTTACTCTTTAGTGGTAGAATGCATGATTGGTATTCGTCAAAAGTTTTCTTTTTATCAGTATCAGTCTGCCAATCTTCCGTAGTATTATTTCTTTCGGAAATACTAGCAAAGTAAAAAAACAATAAATACATAAAAAATAGAATTTGAAGACCCTGTCCTTAATTTCGGTTGTAACAACCGAAATTAAGGACTATTACATGCTGAAAAAAGTCCACGGATTTTCACTATTTTCTCCTGACTCGGACGACGGATTGAGCCCAAATTTTCACAGGTTTTGAAGTTGTTCATGTTTATATTGAAATACACAAAGTAGGAACATTGCACCTTTACCAATCCTATATTTTACCTTTAACAAGCAAACTGAGTGCAAGCCAGGAAGCCATGCAAATCTGCTAAATAGCTTTTTATCTTTTCTAACTGATAAATGGAAAACAAGTTAAAGACGCCCACTCGTCAACGCGCGACAAATTCGTGACCTTTGACCGGCGCACGGGTTGTACGTAAACTAAGTAGGGGTACATGGTCGTTTTGTGCCACAGAAACAGTCGTCAGGTAATGGTGACGAGCGGGCGTCTTTAAGGGAGAGGTTTCTTTGTCTTTGATGACAAACTTGATAATGAATTTAACAAACAGGGATGACCCGTTTGCTTGAAAAATACTGAATCATTTGCGATATTTTCATTTTACAGAAAGAGAGAACAAATGATTCAGAAAAGCATGGATGGGAATGTGCTGAAGATGCGATTGTTCCACGGAACCCAACAAGGAAATATTGATGGAATCTGTCGTCAGAACTTTGACTGGAGACTCAGTGGGACCAATGTGGGAGCAGCGTATGGGCGTGGCAGCTACTTTTCCCGTGATGCAAGAGATGCTGACTATTACACAGCACATGATTCTGATGGCTTTCACTATGTATTTGTGGCTCAAGTCCTTGTTGGAGACTACACAACTGGAAAGTGTTCACTTGTTCTCCCCCCACCTAAATATGGAAATCCAAACCTTGATTTGTACGATTCCTGCGTTGACAACATAGATCACCCTAAACTGCACGTTGTGTTTGACAAAACGCAAACGTATCCTGAGTATTTGATCAAGTACAAACGCAAGAAAGGTCATGAGGAATCTCAGTGTACCGCACAATAATTTGCTATAAGCCCCTGCGCATTGTACTCCATGTCTGACACCCTTGCACTTGACCCTTGCTGGTCATATTGGACAAAATCTGTGATTCTTTACAGCAGGTGAGGGTTATGGTTGTGGTGGGATAGTGGTGCCACCATGGCAAGGCCATGACCCCTGACCCTAAGTGATTTATGTGGACAAAACTTACACTACGTAACAGTACCTTACTGCGTCGGTGTGAGTACATCATTCACAGTAGGTGAATTAAGGAACTCAGCCTGGCCATTCAACTTTGAAAGCCACAGAAGATTTTTTTTGAATATTTGTGATTGAAGTTATTACAACAATTGCATAATCTGTGGTAGTTTACTTTAACGTGCTCATGGAAGGGGGTTTACTCATCAGAAGATGTCATGACTATCAATATTTGATAACATGTAATTGATTTCTGAAGAAGGTTACCAGATTTGTTTTAAGGTTTTTACCACACTTTCTGTCTTAGAAAATGCTTTAAAATAAACCCTACAAATGGTTTAGTAATAACTGTTTTGGGCTAGTTCTTTCGGTCAAAATGACTCACAAAAAAGGTTTTAAAACTTACGAAAAACTCATTCAGCCAGATTTTCTTGAAAACTCTTAAGGTGATGAAATTGATAAGCGTTGTCATTTAATTACCATAAATGAAAGTGTAGTTTGTGACTTACTTCATAAACATGTGTGAATTAAAAAAAAAAGTAATTACTTATGTCTCAATTCGAATGATATCTCTGCGGATTGAACATTTTCCTTTGCCGCTTGTGCATAACGGTAGTTACCTGACAGTGAACATATTGATGTATAATTCTGTTGATGAAGTCCGTGGAAATTATATTTTGTATACAACTTACGTTTTGCAACTTTGACTGTAATTTCTATTTTGTAGAATTGTATGTAGCATTTGACAAATGTTATCCAAGCTTTGCAGATCAGTTTTAGTTTTGAGGCAGTTGTTCTTCTTGTAGATTTTTTTATAGCTGCTCATTACTTTTATTAAAAGATATATTTTTAGAGTCAGTCGTAGGCCTGTGCTTCGGATCAAATACTTTTTCAGTCAAATAGTTGTTTTGTTGCACACATGATGTAACTTTAGGTTTTTAGTTAATTGTAGTTGCCCTTGATATTTTAAACCAGTGTGAAGGGTGTATACTTTATGAGTTCTTGTGTATTTAAATTGTATTGGCATTTTACCGTGTAGCTTTTTAAGTCTGAGTAAGAATTTGTGTAAGTTGGAGATTTGTATTGCAATTTATTATACTTTTGTATTCAGTGTGGTTAGACGTATTGTGACTTGCTTGCTTTTTTATGCTTTGATCCTATGCAGACTATTTTGTAGGTCAATGATTAAGGCCTCATATTGTATTTCAACAGGTCATATTTTAGAGTGTACATTGCTATATAGTTCTTATTCCAACCATGCATGCCCGTGCCAGATTCTATATTGAAGTCACATGATGCCTTATCTGAGACGTGCCTTGACAAATGTGAAGATGGTGAAGATGTAAGTCCGTTTTAAAAAACTTGCAATGGATAGCATTTAAGCCACACTAAAAAACAGTTCACTGCCATTTTCAAGCTGTTTGAAAAGCCTAATATAGACAGGGTAACTAAGTTGCAGTCCCCTGATAGTCGTTGAGGTGGCAGATTCTAATTTGAACAGGCTGAGCCACTAGTTTTTGAGCAATTTTCAGTTGGAGCTGGAGTGTTTTTTATAATGTAGAGACTGCAGGAGGTGTTTTTATTTCTCCATACTCTGAGTGATGGCCTCCATGCAGTTTTTTTTAGGGCCTCGGTATTTTTTTGTTATTATCCACTCGTTTTGTTTGCAAGATGACAAAGCCAGAGAAATAGTAGGGAAGTGTCCCTTGTATTCGGTGTTGTAAATTATTTCTATGCACCTGTATTGACAGTAGCTGTGACCATTGGTGCCTCCACAGTGTTTTTCATCTTGGGTCTGTGGCAATAATATGCAATTACTTATTAATCAATTTGTGAAATATCTTAACAAAGCAATGCTGCTCACTTCTGGTGTCTGCTCAAGCTGCCTTTGAATACACACTTGGTGTCTGAACAAGTTGGATTACCACACCATCGATTATTTACTCATTGTTATTGTATAAACTTTACTTTTTTTTCCCAACTTGTGGAAATTTTGCCTCGTTGTCTTTCATATTTTGAATGAGATTGCCTGTTGAATTTATTGTACAACTACCAAGTCTTTCAGAATTGTGTTTAATGTTAAAACATGCGTGTATGTGTAATGACTTTTGGATCTCTCAATTTTCCTGATAAGGCACATGCTTTTGTTTAGGTTTATTTTCTTGTGTATCAAAGTTAAGTTCATGGGGATAGTTGGTAGTTCAGATCTGGTTGAAGATTGTGGTGATTATGGTAAACAGTTCTTTACATGATTTTCAGAGCTGATTTGTGATACCTTAAGTTTTGATGCCAGCTTCTATTATTTTAGAAAGCCTGGTTTAACGCTGGTCAAAGTGAGTACAATTATTTTAAATTCAGTGTATTTTCCTTTGCGTCTGTATGATTGTTCAATCATCTTATTAGCATTATGATCAATATTGCGTTATTACAATTTGCATATTCAAGATTTGTTATATCCAAGATGCATATGGTTTAAAAAAGAAAATCATCATTGCAAAACACTGCATCATTATGTTTATAAAATTGTTTTCCATGTCGCACGTGTATTTCTATTCGGGACCACACGGGTCGTTGGTTCGTAAAGTGGGGAATCTGGGATAACAAGTGGTCCGCATGTTTTTGTGCCACACGCATCTTGTTGATTTGCATATTTTCTTTGAAAAACTCAAGTTTGTCCTCATGGCCTTTGAACCTTTCTCTTTTCCTCCTTACGGAGGAGAGAACACATACCATTTTTATCTGAATTAATTCTCTCTTTTTTGTAGGGAGCATTGCTTTTGCCAGCATGCTCCAAAAGTTTGTTAAGGGGGGGGGGGGGGGTCAAGTTACAGAGCCCCCATTGAGTATATTTTGGGTTTACACAAGTCATTTTATCGGAAAATTGTATTTAATATTGGTCAACAACAACCTCAAAGTCAACCACCACCTCCTCCAAAGGCAAGTGTACCCTACAGTAACTCGGTGCAAGTTCTTGTACATTCAATCCCACTTCTGATACCATAACTGTACTTTCTCATCGGAAGGTTTTTCTTCTCTAATTTGATGACAGTGAGATGATATTACCGTAGACTTTTGTAATAGGGTCCTTTCCAAACTTTCTTTCTCGGTTATGCTTTATAAGAATAATTATAATAGCATTTTTAAATGCCAGTTGTCAGCTAGTTTTGTGGTCAGAATGTTTTTGAACGATTTGATAAAAAGCTCATTTTTTTGTCAGTCACAATTTGACAAGGACCCTTTAAGAAACAATTGGCAGCCAGATTTGCAAAAGCTCATTGTTAATAACTCTTGCATACTTCAAGTCAGGTAAATTTTGACTAGTATACTTAATCCCCTTTGACATAGAGCTGGTCAACCCATTGTTTTCAATAAACCTGTCTTGATCAACGTACAGTGTGTAAACTTCACAAAACTTTTAAACTGACCCTGACTAAAAAATCCATTAAAGTAGATCTGGCTTTGCGAGAATGGAAATTCTCTTTTTAAAAGAGCGCTCATCATCTCACTATAGCCTGTCCGAGTCTCAAGCTTATACAAGTTGTTGGATCCCATACAAAGTGTGCCATACGTTTGTTTTTTAAGAAGTGTAAAATGTTCACTGCCCTTTGCCCTCTCATAAAACTAAATTAGCCTAAGACGTTGAGTTATTTGGGAACTGAGTTAAAAGAATAAAATTGAGCTGTTTTAAAGAGTACAGTTATCTTCTAAACCGTTCATAGTTAACAATAAAAAAAAATAATAATAATAAGTACCGGTGTTCAAGTTATTTTTTATTTTATATCTCCGAATCAAAGCCAAAAAAATATGTGTAGCTCCAGATGTTGCCCCAGCCCCGTGCGGTATCCAGGCTGCTGAATATGTTCCCAGTCTGCTTAATAGGTCCGAGCTACGATTAGTATGGGTAGAGCTACATGTAGAGACTCGGCCTGTTAACTGTCAGTATGAGAGTTAAAAAAAAAAGGTTAAGGAAAATTTTTACCATTGCGATACTGTATTCCAGTGGCAGATTAGCCGTACTGGTAATCATTGGATGGACTTGACGCAACAGTCAAATGAAAGTATTGAGGAGCACTGACGTCAATGAAGACTACCAGGGAACAATTATCCTCGCCAGGTGAGAAAACTGGTTCATTGGAGAGTAGACTTTGTTGATTTAAAATGATTAAAGGGGCATGTTGCCTTCGGATTTGGGCTTTTTTGATAACTATTCTCAAAGTAGAATAAATTAATTCGCAGCTACGTATTTATCAGCTATGTCTTTATGTCTTTAATACTGGACGTATAAACGTTCATGTGACCACCTTCCAACCAATATAACTGCTTGAACTAACTGGTAATTGTGAACAATGCTTCAAGCCCGATGGACGAAGTAGTGTAAAGTACTTGTTTTTAGTTTAAAAGCGCCTATAAGAAAAATATCTGTTGTAAATGTTTTAATAATTAACTGTATCACTACAACGCTTTGTCTCAAGGTTGTTACACCCACAGTGATTATAGAATCGTGTGTTTCGAAACTGAACCAATGACTACCTGCAAAGACAATGAATGGTATAATGCACATCGGATTTCCACCGAATCCAGCGTCCTAATGGACAAACCATGGGTACGAGAATTTTGCATTGATTGGATTTGGTTTTGTTGCGACGAAACAGACAACTGGAATAAGTACTCGGAAAAGGTTTGAAATTTATCTTAATAATATTCCAGTATTAAAATACAAAGTATAAAGCAAAATAAGTTTGCTTTTCATTTTGAACTGTGGTTATTCCTCAAACGGAATGTAAGAATGTAAAAAAGAAAAGAAAAAAAACATTGATCAAAATAAAATTGAACATTACTTTCTTAAACGAAATACAAATAAACATAGTTTGGAAGAGTAAAGTCTACAGTTATTACAATTAGTATTACTACTTTATTAATGTTGTGTTTACTTTCCCCATTGCCATTAGTTTTGGTCAACAGCAACCACCAAACACAAGGAAGCCCTCATAGTCAATCACCACCTCATCCAATATTGCTGTACCACTACCTGCTAATCCTGTTCAATTTTATCCAGCTGCCCTCGCAACTAACACGTCTATGGCCCACACACAGCCTCTTCCCACACCTCAAGTGTCCTCTGCCAGTAGTACTGGTCAACAGCATGAAGATTACGTCACTATCGCCAACTTGTTTTGGGATTCCATGGATGATCAGGCCAATATTGTCTCAATACAAAGGGTTGAAAACACGGATTTGTGGGAAGATTTCTCAAGGTATAAGTAACTTAACTGATTACGTCTCTTCTCTTTAATGTTGTCCATTTTACAGATTGAGAGAACGAATGAGAAAGAAAAACACGGGTCAGCCTGTTTTACAGAAGCGGTTATTTCACGGAACATTGAAGGAGCAGTGTGATGCCATCTGTCGTCAGAACTTTGACTGGAGACTCAGTGGGACTAATGCAGGAACAATCCTTGGAAAGGGCAGCTACTTTGCTCGTGACGCAAACTTTGCTCATAATTACGCAAAACCAGACTCTGATGGCTGTCACTATATATTTGTGGCTCAAGTTCTTGTTGGAGACTACACAAAAGGAGACAAATCATTTCTTCGACCCCCATCGAAAGATGGAACTCCACACGGGGAATTGTACGACTCCTGCGTTGATAACATCCACAACCCTAAAAAATTTGTTATCTTTGAAAAAGATCAAATTTACCCTGAATATCTGATCAAGTACAACCTCAAGTGCTTACATGTGCTTGCAGGTGGCGGATTGGCACCCCAAACCGGTACACACAATCCAACAATGCTGTACCAAATCAGCGAATCTCTATCAAGCTATTCCAACTGCCTCCACACTTAGGGCGACCATGCCCCACACAAAGCCTCTTTCCACATTTCCAGTATTCACTGCAAGTAAAATTGCTCAACAGCGACTAAAAAAAACCCAGGAAGCCCTGAAAGCCAACCGTCACCTCATCCAAAGACATGTGCACCGTACAGTAATTCGGTACAAGTTCTTGTACATTCAATCCCACTTCTGATACAATGACTGTACTTAACGCATCGGAAGTTTTTCTTTTCTAATTTGATATTAGTGAGATGACCAGATTTGTAATAAGGATTTTTTAAAACTTGCTTCCTTGCTAACTTGCTTCCTTAGCATTTTTAAAACCAGTTCTCAGATATAGTTTTGTGGTGAGAATGTTTTTAAACGAATTTATAAAAATCTTATGGGAATTCCATCAGTCAGAATTTGACAAGGACCCTTTCGTAAAATATTGGAAGCCAAATTTGCAAATGGACATTCCTGGTTAAACCAAGACCAAGCCCGATATGTGACACAGGGAGTCTTCCCAAATGTTCTCATACTCTAACACACTCTCTTCTCTTTTTGTGCAGAATCCCCCCCCCCCCCTAAAAAAAAAAAAAAAAAAAAAAAAAAAATTAAAATAAATAAAATAAAATAAAATAAATAAAAATAAAATAAATAAAAATAACAAAATAAATAAAAAAATAAAAATTCCCAAACCACAATAAAGACACTGTACAGTGATTGGGGTTACACCCTGCCACATATCGAGCACCAACGTGGTAAAAAATTATTAAGAATAGTTAGATATGGTAAATCATACAAACGTGATTAATGAGCTTCACAATAAACGAAACTACATCGATGGAATAAATTGCAATGGACTGAGAAGAGTTTTTGCCGTCATACACTTATGGTGAAAAACACCACAGCATTATACGGTGCTTTCCACCCTTAAGTGTATGTCGTGGGTTCGAATCCCGCCGACTTACATGTGGATTTCTCTGCATCAGGGCACTTAGAAAACAGTGATAATTCTAATCCGTTTTTTTAACAGTGCACACAATACAAGCCTCTTTAATGTACTGTAAACCGAACTTGCTAATTTGACCAAGGACGTACGAAACAAAACAGTAATAAACGAGGAAACTACGCTATAAAGCTGTTATGATTAGCGGCGTATAGCCAAGACTTTTTCACGGGGGGTGGGGGGGGGGCACACGGGAGGGGAAACATGCTTTTGAGTTGGGGGCCCAGGGGTGGATTTCACAAAATTACCCCTAACTTAGGACTAGTCCTAACTTATGATTAGTCTTATAAGTTAAGACTAGTTACTCGTCCTAACTCGAGATTAGACTAGCCCTAGCGCTCTGTGAAGTCCACCCCAGGGGTCATGTTTTTATTGAACTGCTTCTATCTGGATTGTTTTCATGAGGTTACCGGGGTTGGGGGGGGGGGCATTTGAAAAATTGGGGGCCAAGTGCCCTCTTGCCCCCATGGCTACGTCTCTTGTTATGAGTAACACCACTGGAGTAATTGTTTTACCCAATAAAAGTGGGCAAACATTCACAATATCCACATGATGACGTCTGAAGTATAACCCCAATAAAAGTGGGCAAACATTCACAATATCCACATGATGACGTCTGAAGTATAACCCCAATAAAAGTGGGCAAACATTCACAATATCCACATGATGACGTCTGAAGTATAACCCCAATAAAAGTGGGCAAACATTCACAATATCCACATGATGACGTCTGAAATACAACCCCAAAAGCCTCGCAACACGGTAATACTAGTCGACAAGAAACATGGCACAGGAAAATACAGAGACACAATACGATCAACGCGATTGGCAACGGTCAGCTGTGGCTGTATCCGCTACCGTAATGTTCTGCACCAGAAACAGTTACTACAGCCAATGCGTCAACGAGCATTATCCCTGAGAATACGTTCATTTTCCATGACAAAATGGTTTCATAAATCACAACAATACTCACTAGGATACTCATCCACGTAACTAACTAGCGTGGCCAGACCCACGCTCCCTACAAAATAATTTATGGAGGATTATCAGTTTTTTCTCAAGTGTGTGTGGTTCCCATAATAATAGTCCATGGGCGGCTGCACACTGAAAATAGAGTCTGCCGTATGCAAATCGAAACCGCACTCAAAAGATCATGTAACCTGTGACATCACAGAAAACGAAACGAGCCACGGTGCCTGGGCTTTCTAAATGAACAATTATGTATAGGGCTTATGCACATGACGTCATTTGAGTTGAGCGCCCTCGCACAGAGGTCAAACGGAGGCTGTTCATTCGCCAATCCTGTGCGCCCCGCGTACAAATCTGTGTGCTTCCATTGTTTCATCAACGGTTTACCTCTAAGATGGCAGCTGGGATGACGTCAATGCATAAGGTCTATACGCAGCTCAGAAGGAGAACATCATGTTCTACACTTTAAGGAGATTACCGTACAGGTTTGTATATGATATTTGTTCAGCTTGTCAATACCGGATCCAAAATCAATATAAAACATGACAGAAAATAAGTTCTGAAGCACGAATCCTTTTGTTTTGTCTCTTCTTGAACTTACTGTACAAAATTTATTAATGTTTACAAAATATTCACAAAAACAATAAAGCTCAAAAGGAAATCTTAATTAATTTTATTTATTAACACTTGTATGCGGTTGATAACGATGAAATTGTTCTCAGAGTGTAATATCTTGATGGTATAGGAAGAGCCCTGCAATGTGCAAAAGTCACATTTTTGTAACTAATATAGCGACATGAATGTGCAAGCGCATGATCGTATGCAAATGTTACCCGCTACAGCTCCCACAGTGCAATGCAATTAATGTTGTCGTCGGTACGCAGGCTCCACAGAGGAATTTCCAGGCTGCGTCGTGCAATACCACATACTTGGGTTTTCGCATGGAATGATTTTTTGTTATTGTGCAGTTTCTCATACTTTAAATCATAAAAACACGACTTAGGGAGAAATAGACAGCAGGGTGCAAGCTCTACTGAAACCGCAACATCAAGGTAGGTATAAGCAGGTGCCATAAACAGCGGAAATTGCATCCGAGTATCAGTAAATTTTATGAGGATGCTTGGGGGGGGGGGTAGGTAGACCTACGTTTATACTCATGTCATTTCAGGGATTTTGAGTAAGAAAATGCGTTCTTTAATCACCAGTTATACTTGGAGTTCTTGGGTGTAAAGATATAAATGCAATGTAATACCAATGTGAAATAGACAAAGTGCGGACAATTTGTCGAGGTATCATTAAGACTGTCTCTTGGAAAAAAGTCGGAATAAAAATTGCCCACAGAATCGTTATTTTCCATCACCATGGAGGTACTCTATGTTGTCATCAACGCTGTTTCCCAACCCCCACCGCAACGGTTAATAAGTATCGCTTCCGATTGCCACGCTACAGCGAAATAGTGATAACAGTACACTACGTATAATGGCCTAATGAGTGAACATGTATTTTAAAATTTGTAAAAATGTTTTTACGTTGACTTAAATCGTAAGGGTACAACCGCCATGTTGTCGTTGGGCGTAGCCCTATGACGAAAGTGGGCTTATTAACATAAGCTAATTAGGGTATTGACATCAAAACCGTAAACACTGCGCGCACGCGCAATATCACAAAGAAATGACTCAGTGAAAAATAATGTTCTAAAAAATAACCCAAACAGCCTGAACCACGAAGAAAAAAATGCTGCTGGTGAAGCGCTTGTGAAAAGCTTGAGAAAACATTGAAAGCTTTTGCCTATAGCCGAAAAAGGTTACCAGCCTAAGATAATAATTAGACTACCTTTTTTGAAACTTTGGTTCCCCGATATTTTTGGTTTACGAAGATTCATCAATGTAAAGTCTTATATTTTGAAGTGTGAGTCACGACTCTTTCCACATGTATAGTAAAACAAAAACGAAGTAATTGCAATTCGTCAGTTTTTTAATCTACTGTACATAACTGTTACATTTTGTTTTTTGTTTGTAAAACCAAGATATCGTTCAAGGTGAATAGCACGAGTTGAGGAGACAATGAAGGAATAAAACCATCTCTTAAAAATTTAATTACACCTCAGACATTCTCACCCATCCAATAATTAAATATTATTTTTGGATTTCTGGACAGATACGTTTGGAGGTTGAAACGGATTACCTGGATTTTCAACAGCGAGACGAAGGCTCTTGGGTCTGATTCAACATGGCTAGTAGTCAGTCGAGGTAGGCCAATTTGTACTCATAGGGAGAGAATTACCAAAACCTTCTCTACCGGGGGCGTGGGGGTATTAAGTAACTTGCAAGTGTCCTTGTTCGAGTGAGTGCGAAAATGGTCATTGGTAAAGATGACACGAAAAGCTTTTGTTTGCATCTTCTCAAGGCAATCTCTTTGGTTTTGTTGTAAGACCGTCAAACCAGGCTGGAGAGAGGCGTATACTTATTCCCTTCTCTGTTGTTCTTAAATCTAATTCATGGCCACTAAACTTGGACAGTTAGCCAGAAATCAGCATTGAGTTCCCACATAATGTTTGTGTAAGTGTCATTTAATTTTTGGGTGAACAAAGACAAATTGACTAGGATGGGATTTGAACCTGCAACCTCTGGATTAACATGCCGGTGTCATAGGGTATTCTGTCCTCCGGGTAATGTGTCCACCATACGGTAAATTAACGTGGGCTGGAGGAGTGTATTCAAAAGATTGAGTTAGTACACAATTCGCCATATGCCCGGACAGAATCTCCTTCCACACCTGCGTAACTGAGCTAACTATAGCCCTACGATGGCGGTCTCCTTATTGTGCTATTATATTTGTTTGATACCAGTCAGAAGCCATACAATCAGAAACTGGCATACAACCAGGGATCACAGAGTACATGAAAATACAATTAAAGCGTTGGTAAATACTGAAAAACATTGACAAGTGACCAACTTACATTGTCACTACACTCAACAAGAGTCGTGGCAAAGGTCGTTGGTTCGAATCCCACCCGAGTAATTACACGCATACGCAACACCGTCGTCATAAAGTTATACTAAACGGAAAACCTTTTACGGGAGAGCTTGGTACTACACTCGTTGTGTGTACACACCCTCCATCCTGTCCGTTTATTTTGTGATGGATTTTAATTTCTATATTAAGAAAGTTGGGTATTCTTTCCTTTCCCTGCCCAATCTTTCTGCCTACAAACAGTTCTCTTGACAGGCAACCACATTATCGTCACGAAGCAGACGCCCCCTCGATCTGCACAAAACAATTTCGTCGCGGGGAATGTGATTTTGATCACGATCCTGGCAACTGCAATCATGGAAGACACTGGGATGCCCCGTTCCAGTGGCAGGTCAAAAAGTCATCGCTCTGGCATGACCTCATTAAGTCTGAAAACGAAGCTGTCGAGAAGGCCTTCTGCGATGTGAACATCAGTGAATACAATGCAGGAAGGTGAGCTGATAGACCCTGATGCGCATGACGTCATTTTGAGTATGGCGCCCTCAGCTAGAGGTCAAAAGAAGGTAGTTTATTGGCTGATCCTGTGCGCCGCGAGTACATGGCTGTTTTGTCATTGTCATGGCGGCGTGATGACGTCAATGCATACGATCCATTGTGACAACAGAAGGTAGTATAAAGACAATTTCAGGCCTTTCCTCCTTATAAATTTTAAACATGTGACATGCCGGAACTGAAAACGTGATGAGATTTTATACTGTGAACAATGTAAATGAAAAAACGCATTAATAATAATACACAGTTCTTACATAGCGCTTTATCACACCCGATGGGGCGTCTCAAAGGGCTGTGTTTTTTCCTGCAAGGTATGCTGTGTTACGTATTTAAAGACGACACACGTCATGATCACATCAAGTCTGTGGCTAGACTGAATTATGACCTCCCAAACTGTTATTGCACGCACACGCCCGCGAGTGGCGGTCACATCGCAGAATAAAAATGACGGCGCCCTTTGTGATATGACGGTCAACACGGGTGCGTGCGTACGAGTTCATGTTTCTGGGCCCACAAACGGGCAGACTACGATCATGACGACACAGCCCCTTTAAGTATGAGACCTGTGCCCATTTTCATAGAGCTGCTTAACGGCCGATTTTGTGCTTACTGTGCGATTTCGGTTTCATAGTGCTGCTAACCGTAAGCACAACAAGAAAAGGCATGCTAACCTTCCGGTGCTTGTACTGTAGGAAAATGAATGACGTAACAATGCATACCTGTTGTGAAGTTGGCAGCCTAATTTTCTTGCTAACCTATGAAATACGCTTACGCTTAAGCATTTTTTCTGCTATAGGAAGCAGGAAAATTTGCTCACAGTGGTGGCATTACACAAGTGCCACGACCGTGGCTCGAACCCACACTATGCTGATCAGAAACCCCCAAACGTGAGCCCGATGTTCTTATCCGCTCGGCCACGCAACGCTACAAATCAATAATATCACCACAATCTCCATGACTATTTGATTGAGAAGAAAATAACACGTTAAATGCTGTTTTAAATTTTATGCTCAATTTTTTTTAACTGCAGTGATGATTTAAAGATGACATTTCAAGATGAACAAATGGTTGCCATCCAAAGAGGCGAGACTTATATTGCACGTCGACTTTCCACTCCATCCAACATCCTGAAGACAAACTGGGAACAAGCATTTTGCATCATGTGGCTTTGGTATTGGTGCGACGAAAAAAACATTTGGATGTTGTACTCTGAAAAGGTTTGCATTTTATCTTTATTTATAAATCCACTTTTTAAGAAAATAACAGAACGGTGAACAAGAAAGGATTTCCCCCAAACTACAAAATAATGGTTATCCCTATAACAAAGAGACCAGACAATTCCACCAACTCAAAAGGGTGAAGAGAGATCGAAAATTGTTGTTCGGCCATAAAATTGTGCAACTAATCGTAGCAAAATTGACACATGGGGAAGGGCGCCATCACGCGGTAGGTAGGTAAAATGCGTTAAATCTGCTACGTGCAAAACGGCACAAGTGTCCTTTCTTGTTTTCTAGTATATTTGGTGTAACAAAGAGATCCACGATTAAAACCCTTGTGTCAGCCACAACATGATTAAATTCAGCAGGTACTACCAAATATGGCCATAACTGTTTTTTCAATGGGCCAAAAACAAGCCAAGATTAAAGGGACACACCGGCTTACTGTTTACCTAATTTAGTGGTGTGGAATAACAGACGATAATATTTAAATGATTGTTGTAAAAAAAAAATCATCAAAATATCACGTAATTAACGAAAAATGTGTAAAAAACAAAACACGGTTAAAGGTCAGCTTATACGCTTTTCCAGCCGTTGCAACTGTCAAGTTTACGCGACAATGTTGCGCAATGTTGTAAGTAGACTGGTGCTCTGTTTTAGTATGATTTATTACAATAGCGAGGCATGAGGATCCAGACTTCATATCCATCCAGCACAAATTCACGTGTAAATAAAAAATACATAATCGTCGTCGTGGTGCTGTATACGTCTGATTATTCAGACATAGCACGCCCTATTATGCTCTTCCAGCCCCCCCCCCCCTTCAAATGTCAGTGATTCTGCCTCTTGTACAATTTTCAAATTAACGTGTAAATAAAAAACAGACATAAACGGACAGTTTGTATTCTGTGTACGACGAACTGGACAAACTTACTTGAAATGGAGATCGTTTCTTCGACATCCAAGGATCGGTACAAAAAAACATCGCAAGGAAAAACCAGAGGGCGGTCTAACGAAAAGTAAAAAGTAAAAAAAACACAAAAAAAAACACGATAAATCCAAAGGGAAAGCCAGCATGTGCCAAGCAAGCCTCCCGCCTTCGCTGCAAACCGATTGCCTTTCTCCTGGCAGCTTTAGCGATGACATTCTCCCGCCACCGGTTTTTTGTTGTTGCGGCGATTGGGGGGGGGTGGACATTATGCAGTTATCATAGAAGTAGATAGATCAGCTGTATTGGATAAACCATGGAGGTAGAAATTAGTCTAATTTCTACCTCCATGGATAAACATTCCCCGTTGTCGTCCCGCGTGTGTGTAACGCAGGCAACACGTTACAATAGTTGGGGGGTAATATCTAGGGGTACAGACTAAAACAGTCGTAAAAAAACGTAATTGTTAGTCTGGCACCCTACCCCTCCGACAAGCTCCTAAGCTTACGGCTAGACCGGCAAGCTGGGGAGTTCATGCCCCGGGGTTTGTATCTCTGGCCCCACGAGACACGGCACCGGCTGTACGGGATATGCCCCAAGGTTTACGTTCCGCTAGCTCCCACGCTGGTGCGCCGTAAAACACGCTTCGGTTGCACGGACTCTCTGAATGCGAATATTACGTTCGATTTTTCATCATTATTTACAAATTGTATTAATAATCTGAATACACAGTCTTTTTTGTCAAATACTCATAAATAATTGTAAAATAAAGATTTAAATTTGGTTCAGTAATTTACTTTTATACGGCTGGAAGTAAAACTAACTCCGAAGATCACGTGATTTATCCGAACCACTTTTTTGGTTCGGATAACTCGTTTTTTGAAAAGTGCTCGAAAACGGCAAAATTTGATGGTTTCTTTTAGGAACCATTCTTCTCCATTCCTGGAAGACCTTTTAAGTCATTATGTTAGCCTATTTTGTAGCCCAAATAGCCCAACGAAGCCGGTGTGCCCCTTTAAATGTAAACCTTACCCCTGGTATACCCCACAAGCCTGTACACTTTCATTGGCCAGACCCTAACACCTGCAGAGTAAGGAGTGTTGAAAGACAGCAGTCACCTGTCTCAGTGCAGTAATTGATTGACCCTTGTGCTAAGGGTCACTGGCACAAGGCAGTATGCACTTTGTGAAAACAACTTGCGGCCGCACACTGATCCTAAATAACACAATTCTAAGTCTTGACTGGCACTCCAATTCACCCACATGGTCAATTATTATAGCTATGGGCTTGCATGGGGGGGGGGGGGGGTGTTATTGACCTAAAAAAAACAGGGTGTTGATAAAAAAAAGTCATCTTGTGGTTACACAGCGTAAAGTTTTCATTACGGATGACCCCCATGGTTTTAAGCCACCATCCGTCTTTTGAACCCCCACATCCAGGAAGTGAGCATTTTTGGTTTAGGCCTAGTGTGCAATTATTCGTAAATTCGATAGTCCTTTGAAAGGAACTCGTGTGACTAAACCACCGTGATGTTAGCCGACTGCAAAACCAGCTACAGCCCATAGAGTTATTATTTTATAAGAACTAGAGGGAGCACTCGCGATACCAGGCACGGAACTCCACTGACTCACCATGGGCGAAAATCCCTATGGGTCAATTGCATACAAATGTCAATTTTTGCGTGAACAACGGAAAACCTGACAAGAACGGGATTTGAACTAGCCTTGCAACCTCCGGATTAACCTGCTGGCGCACTACTAACTGAGTTATCTAGCTCTATGATGGCGGTTTCCCTATTTTGTCAATATCTTTGTTTGGATGATACATAATGGTTTTTTTGTGTGAAAGTCTACGAAAGCTGCTCTAACCACGACAGTAGTAATTAATTTATTTATTCATTTACTGTTTTGGGGGGCAGGGTATGACAGATACAAGTGCTGACGTTTCGAGTACTATAATTGAGCAAAAGTATCTGGACTATGCAAGCAAGCAAGGAGCGTCCACAATCAGTTTCACGGCCGGCGATCAGAGGTATGAGCTTGACTTTACTACAATGATGCAGAGGAACGTACGGTACGGCACCTGCAGAGCAATCAGGAGGAGACCTCAGTTTGTTCCAATAGAGGAACGTAGGAGAATTTCACAGTGAGTTCTAACTTCGCACATTTTAGGATTTAACATTTTACAAATGATTTTAATTCTTTTGACAATGTCACATACTCGGGATTACATGTACTGAAATCGCGTAATGCAACTTGAGTTAGTCTTCACCATTTTTTAAAGGGGTTTTTAAACTGGACAAATGAACAGAAAACATTTTTTTTTATTAATAAAATATTGACTTTTAGTAAAGAAAAACGTCAAACAAGTTTTCATAGAGAAGTGTGGAACCAACATAGCAGTGATGTCAGTTATTTGTCGTGCGATGTCAAACGCCGGACGTTGTGAATGCTGAGAGCTCGATTTCATGCTCGAAGAGTTAAGATTGATCTAAAGTGCAAATCAATCATAATTGCTAAACAAAGTGTGATGTCACAATTCAAATCACTATGGTAATACTGACAACTCATCTTCAGATGAGTCTTAGAGCTTTGTGAAATTGACCACTAGTTAATTGCATCGACGAAAAGTAAATGAGTTAAATTTGATTTTAAAAAAACTGATATTAAGAGAATGTTTAGTTATGAAACTGTGATTAATTTATGAAAAGGGCCTCGGATCTTGGTGAGGAACAGGAGCACCACTGTGAAACGAGTCCAATCAAAAACCAGTTAAGTAGAGTCCATGCTAGAAGGATGTCATCGCCGAGCACGGACGCCGACAGGACTGCGGCTTTTGAACAGAACACACGGTAGGTCGGCACCACGTGATTGGATGACACCAGCGCTTAAACTATTACATTATGATAGGCCCGTGACGTACATTTTTTCAGTTAAAATGGAACCTTCGCTGACTATAAAGATTGTTTATAAATCCCTTCGATGAACGGTCGCATTATTCATACACGGCTGCACGATGCTACTATTTTTGTCAGTACGTTTGAATATCGTGCAAATACATTACTGTGAACACAATCTCCTCCCAAATGGTCTCAAATGACTGCTAGAAGTCCTCTGAACCCAAAAAGTAATTCTACACTAGTTGTCTGGTGTACGGCTGGTGGCAGGGTGTTGACAGCAAAAAAGTCAAATTTGGAGAAAAACCTGGCATTTTGTACACTTTGTACACATCCTATGGGAGTTTGACTGAGCTTATGTTTGTAACCAAGTTTCTTGGTCAAATGGTCAACCCAGGCTAATTCTTCAAGTAAAATTGTTTATTGCCATGGTTTGTACAGGTACTTGATGAGTTTGGGAAAGTTTGACTGTAAAATGGCTTCGTAAACAACAATTGTTTACAAACGGACTAAACTTTTTAGTACGATCGTACATTGAAAGTTGGTTAAAAGATATTTGTCTGTGTGTTTTAAAATGGCAAGGCTGCATGTAACGGAACGTTAGAATAAATCTAAAAGCCTTTGTCTAAGTACAGTCAATGGGCATTTAAAATAGTGATGATGCCGGCGACGACGACGACGACGACGAAGACGGCGGAGGTGACGGCAACAACAGCAAAAACGTGTATTTATTATCCGCTTAATCAAGCCAACTATAACGCCTATCAAAGCGCCTTACAAGACGTGATCCAAAATTCTAAAATTTATGATTTTTAGCTCCTTTTTGGGGAGAACTTGATCAGTTCTAAAATCTTTACTCAAATGTTCATGTAATTATCATATACACAACGCCCATCCTTTTGTTTGCTCTTACTGTTGTGTTTAGAATATGTTCAATTCATTTTGTTAAACAATATAAGTTTGCATAAAATTGTTGCTGCTTGTGTATGAGATAACATTTAGAACTGGAATCTACACCATCCTGATTATTTCAAAAGTTTTCTGAGCTGATTGGCTAAACTTATTTCAAGTTTTTACACGATCGCCGGTTTGATATCCGTTTACTTTCAAACCCCGTTCAAGTAAAGGTTAAGGTTCTGAGGTGTGAGTTACACCAACTTCGGTGTGATAACGTCATTTTAGACACGACTTAGAAAACGAACGTCATTGGCAGTGAATAATTGTTTTTGATCCTTTTTTTCTGTTGTAGTATTATTAATGTTATTTTTCTTTTCTTGTACACTACTTCTCGAACACTGACAAGTAGTTCCCAAACAGAGATGACACTGGTACCCATCAGCGACTGCACCAGTGAAGAATACATCACTATTTCGAACTTGTTTGGGGACACCATGGACGATCGTGCAACTATCGTCACGATACAAAGGGTTCAAAATCCACAACTGATGACAGATTTCTTAAGGTACACAATATACAATTTCTGTCACTGTTTATGGTTTACTCTTTAGTGGTAGAATACAGGATTGGTATTCGTCAAAAGTTTTCTTTTTATCAGTATCAGTCTGCCAATCTTCCGTAGTATTATTTCTTTCGGAAATACTAGCAAAGTAAAAAAACAATAAATACATAAAAAATAGAATTTGAAGACCCTGTCCTTAATTTCGGTTGTAACAACCGAAATTAAGGACTATTACATGCTGAAAAAAGTCCACGGATTTTCACTATTTTCTCCTGACTCGGACGACGGATTGAGCCCAAATTTTCACAGGTTTTGAAGTTGTTCATGTTTATATTGAATTACACAAAGTAGGAACATTGCACCCTTACCAATCCTATATTTTACCTTTAACAACCAAATTGAGTGCAAGCCAGGAAGCCATGCAAATCTGCTAAATAGCTTTTTAAATTTTCTAACTGATAAATGGAAAACAAGTTAAAGACGCCCACTCGTCAACGCGCGACAAACAAATTCGTCACCTTTGACTGGCGTACGGGTTGTACGTAAACTAAGTAGGGGTACATGGTCGTTTTGTGCCACAGAAACAGTCGTCAGGTAATGGTGACGAGCGGGCATCTTTAAGGGAGAGGTTTCTTTGTCTTTGATGACAAACTTGATAATGAATTTAACAAACAGGGATGACCCGTTTGCTTGAAAAATACTGAATCATTTGCGATATTTTCATTTTACAGAAAGAGAGAACGAATGATTCAGAAAAGCATGGATGGGAATGTGCTGAAGATGCGATTGTTCCACGGAACCCAACAAGGAAATATTGATGGAATCTGTCGTCAGAACTTTGACTGGAGACTCAGTGGGACCAATGTGGGAGCAGCGTATGGGCGTGGCAGCTACTTTTCCCGTGATGCAAGAGATGCTGACTATTACACAGCACAGGATTCTGATGGCTTTCACTATGTATTTGTGGCTCAAGTCCTTGTTGGAGACTACACAACTGGAAAGTGTTCACTTGTTCTCCCCCCACCTAAATATGGAAATCCAAACCTTGATTTGTACGATTCCTGCGTTGACAACATACATCACCCTAAACTGCACGTTGTGTTTGACAAAACGCAAACGTATCCTGAGTATTTGATCAAGTACAAACGCAAGAAAGGTTATGAGGAATCTCAGTGTACCGCACAATAACTTGCTATAAGCCCCTGCGCACTGTACTCCATGTCTGACACCACTGCACTTGACCCTTGCTGGTCATATTGGACAAAATCTGTGATTCTTTACAGCAGGAGAGGGTTATGGTTGTGGTGGGATAGTGGTGCCGCCATGGCAAGGCCATGACCCCTGACCCTAAGTGATTTATGTGGACTTCCACTAAGTAACAGTACCTTACTGTGTCGGTGTGTGTACATCATTCACAGTAGGTGAATTAAGGAACTCAGCTTGGCCATTCAACTTTGAAAGCCACAGAAGATTTTTTTTGAATATTTGTGAGTGAAGTTATTACAACAATTGCATAATCTGTGGTAGTTTACTTTAGCGTGCTCATGGAAGGGGGTTTACTCATCAGAAGATGTCATGACTATCAATATTTGATAACATGTAATTGATTTCTGAAGGTTACCAGATTTGTTTTAAGGTTTTTACCACACTTTCTGTCTTAGAAAATGCTTTAAAATAAACCCTACAAGTGGTTTAGTAATAACTGTTTTGGGCTAGTTCTTTCGGTCAAAATGACTCACAAAAAAGGTTTTAAAACTTACGAAAAACTCATTCAGTCAGATTTTCTTGAAAACTCTTAAGGTGATGAAATTGATAAGCGTTGTCATTTAATTACCATAAATGAAAGTGTAGTTTGTGACTTACTTCATAACCATGTGTGAATTAAAAAAAAAGTAATTACTTATGTCTCAATTCGAATGATATCTCTGCGGATTGAACATTTTCCTTTGCCGCTTGTGCATAACGGTAGTTACCTGAAAGTGAACATATTGATGTATAATTCTGTTGATGAAGTCCGTGGAAATTATATTTTGTATACAACTTACGTTTTGCAACTTTGACTGTAATTTCTATTTTGTAGAATTGTATGTAGCAATTGACAAATGTTATCCTAGCTTTGCAGATCAGTTTTAGTTTTGAGGCAGTTGTTCTTCTGGTAGTTTTGTTTTATAGCTGTTCATTACTTTTATAAAAAAATATAATTTTAGAGTCAGTTGTAGGCCTGTGCTTCGGATCAAATATTTTTCAGTCAATAATTTGTATTGTTGCACACATGATATACTAATGTAACTTTAGGTTTTTAGTTAATTGTAGTTGCCCTTGATATTTTAAACCAGTGTGAAGGGTGTATACTTTATGAGTTCTTGTGTATTTAAATTGTATTGGCATTTTACCGTGTAGCTTTTTAAGTCTGAGTAAGAATTTGTGTAAGTTGGAGATTTGTATTGCAATTTATTATACTTTTGTATTCAGTGTGGTTAGACGTATTGTGACTTGCTTGCTTTTTTATGCTTTGATCCTATGCAGACTATTTTGTAGGTCAATGATTAAGGCCTCATATTGTATTTCAACAGGTCATATTTTAGAGTGTACATTGCTATATAGTTCTTATTCCAACCATGCATGCCCGTGCCAGATTCTATGTTGAAGTCACATGATGCCTTATCTGAGACGTGCCTTGACAAAATTAATGTGAAGATGGTGAAGATGTAAGTCCTGTTTTAAAAAACTTGCAATGGATAGCATTAAAGCCACACTAAAAAACAGTTCACTGCCATTTTCAAGCTGTTTGAAAAGCCTAATATAGACAGGGTAACTAAGTTGCAGTCCCCTGATAGTCGTTGAGGTGGCAGATTCTAATTTGAACAGTCTGAGCCACTAGTTTTTGAGCAATTTTCAGTTGGAGCTGGAGTGTTTTTATAATGTAGAGACTGCAGGAGGTGTTTTTATTTCTCCATACTCTGAGTGATGGCCACCATGCAGTTTTTTAGGGCCTCGGTATTTTTTTTTTATTATCCACTCGTTTTGTTTGCAAGATGACAAAGCCAGAGAAATAGTAGGGAAGTGTCCCTTGTATTCGGTGTTGTAAATTATTTCTATGCACCTGTATTGACAGTAGCTGTGACCATTGGTGCCTCCACAGTGTTTTTCATCTTGGGTCTGTGGCAATAATATGCAATTACTTATTAATCAATTTGTGAAATATCTTAACAAAGCAATCCTGCTCACTTCTGGTGTCTGCTCAAGCTGCCTTTGAATACACACTTGGTGTCTGAACAAGTTGGATTACCACGCCATCGATTATTTACTCATTGTTATTGTATAAACTTTACTTTTTTTTGTTTTCCAACTTGTGGAAATTTTGCATCGTTGTCTTTCATATTTTTAATGAGATTGCCTGTTGAATTTATTGTACAACTACCAAGTCTTTCAGAATTGTGTTTAATTTTAAAACATGCGTGTATGTGTAATGACTTTTGGATCTCTCAATTTTCCTGATAAGGCACATGCTTTTGTTTAGGTTTATTTTCTTGTGTATCAAAGTTCAGTTCATGGGGATAGTTGGTAGTTCAGATCTGGTTGAAGATTGTGGTGATTATGGTAAACAGTTCTTTACATGATTTTCAGAGCTGATTTGTGATACCTTTTTTCATGGGGAATACGTTTTGATGCCAGCTTCTATTATTTTAGAAAGCCTGGTTTAACGCTGGTCAAAGTGAGTACAATTATTTTAAATTCAGTGTATTTTCCTTTGCGTCTGTATGATTGTTCAATCATCTTATTAGCATTATGATCAATATTGCGTTATTACAATTTGCATATTCAAGATTTGTTATATCCAAGATGCATATGGTTTAAAAAAGAAAATCATCATTGCAAAACACTGCATCATTATGTTTATAAAATTGTTTTCCATGTCGCACGTGTATTTCTATTCGGGACCACACGGGTCGTTGGTTCGTAAAGTGGGGAATCTGGGATAACAAGTGGTCCGCATGTTTTTGTGCCACACGCATCTTGTTGATTTGCATATTTTCTTTGAAAAACTCAAGTTTGTCCTCATGGCCTTTGAACCTTTCTCTTTTCCTCCTTACGGAGGAGAGAACACATACCATTTTAATCTGAATTAATTCTCTCTTTTTTGTAGGGAGCATTGCTTTTGCCAGCATGCTCCAAAAGTTTGTTAAGTGGGGGGGGGGTCAAGTTACAGAGCCCCCATTGAGTATATTTTGGGTTTACACAAGTCATTTTATCGGAAAATTGTATTTAATATTGGTCAACAACAACCTCAAAGTCAACCACCACCTCCTCCAAAGGCAAGTGTACCCTACAGTAACTCGGTGCAAGTTCTTGTACATTCAATCCCACTTCTGATACCATAACTGTACTTTCTCATCGGAAGGTTTTTCTTCTCTAATTTGATGACAGTGAGATGATATTACCGTAGACTTTTGTAATAGGGTCCTTTCCAAACTTTCTTTCTCGGTTATGCTTTATAAGAATAATTATAATAGCATTTTTAAATGCCAGTTGTCAGCTAGTTTTGTGGTCAGAATGTTTTTGAACGATTTGATAAAAAGCTCATTTTTTTGTCAGTCACAATTTGACAAGGACCCTTTAAGAAACAATTGGCAGCCAGATTTGCAAAAGCTCATTGTTAATAACTCTTGCATACTTCAAGTCAGGTAAATTTTGACTAGTATACTTAATCCCCTTTGACATAGAGCTGGTCAACCCATTGTTTTCAATAAACCTGTCTTGATCAACGTACAGTGTGTAAACTTCACAAAACTTTTAAACTGACCCTGACTAAAAAATCCATTAAAGTAGATCTGGCTTTGCGAGAATGGAAATTCTCTTTTTAAAAGAGCGCTCATCATCTCACTATAGCCTGTCCGAGTCTCAAGCTTATACAAGTTGTTGGATCCCATACAAAGTGTGCCATACGTTTGTTTTTTAAGAAGTGTAAAATGTTCACTGCCCTTTGCCCTCTCATAAAACTAAATTAGCCTAAGACGTTGAGTTATTTGGGAACTGAGTTAAAAGAATAAAATTGAGCTGTTTTAAAGAGTACAGTTATCTTCTAAACCGTTCATAGTTAACAATAAAAAAAAATAATAATAATAAGTACCGGTGTTCAAGTTATTTTTTATTTTATATCTCCGAATCAAAGCCAAAAAAATATGTGTAGCTCCAGATGTTGCCCCAGCCCCGTGCGGTATCCAGGCTGCTGAATATGTTCCCAGTCTGCTTAATAGGTCCGAGCTACGATTAGTATGGGTAGAGCTACATGTAGAGACTCGGCCTGTTAACTGTCAGTATGAGAGTAAAAAAAAAAAGGTTAAGGAAAATTTTTACCATTGCGATACTGTATTCCAGTGGCAGATTAGCCGTACTGGTAATCATTGGATGGACTTGACGCAACAGTCAAATGAAAGTATTGAGGAGCACTGACGTCAATGAAGACTACCAGGGAACAATTATCCTCGCCAGGTGAGAAAACTGGTACATTGGAGAGTAGACTTTGTTGATTTAAAATGATTAAAGGGGCATGTTGCCTTCGGATTTGGGCTTTTTTGATAACTATTCTCAAAGTAGAATAAATTAATTCGCAGCTACGTATTTATCAGCTATGTCTTTATGTCTTTAATACTGGACGTATAAACGTTCATGTGACCACCTTCCAACCAATATAACTGCTTGAACTAACTGGTAATTGTGAACAATGCTTCAAGCCCGATGGACGAAGTAGTGTAAAGTACTTGTTTTTAGTTTAAAAGCGCCTATAAGAAAAATATCTGTTGTAAATGTTTTAATAATTAACTGTATCACTACAACGCTTTGTCTCAAGGTTGTTACACCCACAGTGATTATAGAATCGTGTGTTTCGAAACTGAACCAATGACTGCCTGCAAAGACAATGAGTGGTATAATACACGTCGGATTTCCACCGAATCCAGCGTCCTGATGGACAAACCATGGGTACGAGAATTTTGCATTGATTGGATTTGGTTTTGTTGCGACGAAACAGACAACTGGAATAAGTACTCGGAAAAGGTTTGAAATTTATCTTAATAATATTCCAGTATTAAAATACAAAGTATAAAGCAAAATAAGTTTGCTTTTCATTTTGAACTTTACTAAAAAAAAAAAGTGGTTATTCCTCAAACGGAATGTAAGAATGTAAAAAAGAAAAGAAAAAAAAACATTGATCAAAATAAAATTGAACATTACTTTCTTAAACGAAATACAAATAAACATAGTTTGGGAGAGTAAAGTCTACAGTTATTACAATTAGTATTACTACTTTATTAATGTTGTGTTTACTTTCCCCATTGCCATTAGTTTTGGTCAACAGCAACCACCAAACACAAGGAAGCCCTCAAAGTCAATCACCACCTCATCCAATATTGCTGTACCACTACCTGCTAATCCTGTTCAATTTTATCCAGCTGCCCTCGCAACTAACACGACTATGGCTCACACACAGCCTCTTCCAACACCTCAAAGTGTCTTCTGTTAGTAATATTGGTCAACAGCAACCATCAAGCACAAGGCAGGCAATAAACTCAATCACCTGCCCATCATATATAATCCTGTAGTTCTAGATCCCGAGGAAGAAGTTCAAGTTAAGAAAGCGTGTCACAAATGCTGCCTATTTTAACGATACTTTTTCGAAATGTGCTTCCTGGTTTATTCTCATAAACAATTGTAAAGTGTTTCAATACAAACTTCGTAAAAGTGAATAACAAGCTCACAATCGAGTATTTCGCATTAAATGTTATGTCTAGTTTGTACTTTTGGTGACGTATTTAAATCAGTCTATCTGCTCCTTGAGCTTCTTTTAGACGGATTGTTTAGGCTAAACAAGAGAATCAATTTAACAGCCCAGTTTTTGCAGTTCAATTGATGTATAACACATCCTGTTGGAGAAAAGCAACTTTTAAGATAGACAGAAACAATAGATACAATTTAGGTTATCTTTAAAATACATAAATTATAGTTTTAAACAAAACGCTTTTCTTTGACAGAGTCTCGCAGTATACATAATAATAAGAGGCCCACGGCATTTGTTTTTTGAATCTTCAGAGAGCTGTTTGTGATTGTTGTCTCTTTGTAAACTTAATCCTACATCCATCTACAGTACTTGTATCTTGAAGCACTAATTAATAACATAACGTTATACCCGATTTCAATTTATCCCTAGTGCTTACCATCATGCATTGCCCATAAGTAAACTTTTTTAGTTATTATCGACTCAGCCATCAAACATTATAGTGTCGCACCTTTAAACAACCTTAGGTTGTTTTTAATCCGTTTAAAAATGGTTAGGCTACTTTTGCAATTCATTCGTTTTTGTTCTAGTTTAATTACTTGTTTTTTTAAGGAAGACAAGCTATTATCCGTTTTATGTGACCATCTTCCCCAGTTGACCCATTTTACCACGCGCAGCGCACTTTTACACGTGTCCATTCTGTCTGCCATTATGGGAATTTAAATGTACGTAAAATAATTGACTCGCATTCCGAGCCGTGCATCAGGTCAATATTCTCCAAGGATCAAGTTGTGACCCCATCTTGGTTCCTTTAGTATCGTTCGTATTTGTTTCACAACGGCTCTCTATGCTGGAAAAGAATACAATTAGAACAAAATAGTACATATTTATGAAAGTCTGTGTATTTTACAAATATTTACAGCATTTTCAGTGTAGCTCTGAAGTATTAAATTTTGGTGAAGCACAGCATGCACATTTCGATCATTGTAAATGTCTGTTTACTGGCATTGTGTTATTTGGGTAATTCGTTGCGCAGGACAAATAGTAAAAACAGTTTCCTGGATGAGTATGACATGTGAATTATCTCGATTGAAACACCAATGGATTTGTCCCCTTTAGGTTCTTGAAATTGTCCAATGCTCATATCATAGTTAAGCCAGTTAAGAAAGAAACAAAAATAAAGAAATCACTATAACGAAAAACGGGAACATCGAGATGGGGTGTTCACCCAATGTGGCAATAAGTTAGTACGATATCGCATAAACCTTAAACTTAATAGCATCAAGCACCCTTGAATGATAGTTCACCCTACCACAACACCGACGTACCAATTATCGACAAAAATGAAAGAACCTTCGTTTTAATTGCACCATACGGGACTCCAACCATTGCCAAGGATGATTCTTATGAGTTTCAAAATATATGCTTTTATAATTTTTTATATAAGCGATCCCTATTGTACTTCGTGTTTATGTCCTTTAACGGTTTTAAATCTGGAAGGGGTTGTATCGTTGACGATAAACGTTTGAACAGATCTCTAAAAGGTAGTTCTAACGATTTTACATAAAATTGCATTGTTTTGATTGTACACTGGAATAATGACAGTAAGACGCCAACAAGGGCGACGCAAAAGGGCAAGCCTTCGATCCTCCCGTCACGTGTGGTCTGGATCAATGAGCCTCTTCAAACCACAGACTCCTCGTGTTTCTTCCTCCATGATTGCACTTTCTTATACCGCCACAAAGGCCGGTTTAATTAACCAAGGAATCAATACGATAGTCAACATTTATTAAACCCGGTAGCCCGTCGTGAATTTTGTGGTAAACATGTTTGATAAAACAGATTGAGAAACACTTCATTCACGCTGCATCTCAGATACCAATCTGGTGTGGCACAATACAACAGATTATGTTGAAGCAGATTGTAAAGGCACAAATGAAATCAATCAATGAATGCAACAGCACCGATCATGGGGCATGTTTGTCCTCTGTTGGAGGAATATGTCCCCATACTTGGATTCAGTGGAGAGACTGCTGCTACAAAGTCATTGAACCGTTACAGTGGTCTGAAGCTCAACGTGAGTGTGTCAGGAGGGGAGCGGTTATGGCCACTCCCTTTTCTGACCATGAGGCTGCAGTTCTAAAGACCATCACGCCCACCACAACGGAGCCGTATCAGTTTTTTTATTTTGCCATTTTAGAGTTAAGGTCCTTTAAATACTCATTGAAGTGAGCCGACGAGGCACGTAATGATACCTCTCACCGATTGAACTCCCAAAAATGTACTTTAAAATCACATGTTGTAAGCAGACTTTTACCTTTATTCACCGAGCCGATTTCAAACAGGAGTCACGTTATGACCTTTGAACAAATCACACCCCTAATGCCTGCCGCAGCTGCACATAGACAAAATGTTATTTTCAACACTGGTTTCAGACAGCAAATTGTACGATTTGGGAACTTTGCAAACATCAACGGAGATTTTCGTTTGAGGTAAGTAGTCTTTTAAAATACCAAAACGTCTCTTACGTTGAAACAGAAATTCGGGTATGAGTGTTTTAAGTGGGTATAGCGTGATATGAGCTCATGTTGTGTCAGGATTGTGACTAATACCTTGGGAGTAGATACAAAGTGGTATGGTTGTACATTTAAACAGAGCTCTGCCTAAATGCAACAAAAAGAAAGAGCCCTTTGAGACGCCCGCAGGGAGTAAACACAAAGCTCAATATCAGAACTAAATATTATTATTCAAAGCGCCAATTCCCTGAAAGGATAATTGTCGTTGTTTCCCCACTATAGACCTTTATCATGCTGCCACCATCTTGGTCATGTTCCCTGTATCCAATAACAGTAACAGATGCTAATATTCATTGCACAAAAAGGAACCAGACTATTTGCCCTTCCAGCCTCGGTTTGGTTACATTGGTTTGAATGGGAGAAAATCAAGATGGCCGCACCATGATAAAGGTCTATTGCCGGTCAAGATGGAGCAAAAAGTCCATTCGAGCAAGAATATAGTAGCTTCAAACAAAATTTCAATAGAGAAAGCTTAGCACTACCCAAACAAGTAGACCTGGCAGCATTTAGCCTACACAGCATCGGTAGATCGAGGCAGGTTCTTGGGACATGATTTCCAAAACTATGAGGAAGAAGAAAGGGGGAAATAAGAAAACAAAAAGGGAAAAAGGGACTAAGAAATAGAAAAAAAGAAGAAAAAAGCTGTGTCATGCAAGTTATGAATGTTTAGGAACCCCTACATACAACAGAAACGTGATATGTAACCACACAGGTTTTGAAAAAGAAGACGTTTAAGTACCCCATATCCTCCAACAGAAACCTATAAGGCTAGTTTAGTTCGTAACCAAACTCACACTGTAAAGGTTTTTTATTTTTTTTTGTTCTCTTAGAAAATTGAAAAATCACATCTACGTTTGTTATTAGCTAATTTTATCTTAATTTGCCAAAATTTTATTCGGGTTATCAGAGGGGATAAGTGCTACGAATACAATCAATGTGTGATCTTTACCATGTATCTTGTACCTCATCCACTTTGATATCGAGCTGTTCCAACCATATCTAATTCATGTCATTATCAATGTACAAGGTCCAAACTTCAAAGTATTGTACCAAAAAGAAAACAACAATCATACATTTCTCGGCGTACAATTATCACCACAACGTTTTCTCCTCGAAGGTGAAATACTCTTAAAAGAAAAAGTATACATGAGATTTAAATCTTCTCATATACCTTGAATTTCAGGATTTCATCAACATCCAAACCGCCATGAGTGCAATCAAGCCTCCAAACACATACCCTCCACCAAACAGACCAAGAACACGGAAAAATTGGGGAAGGGCAGCACACGATGCCGTTCTTCAGATCTGCAGAGATTATATGTATCGCAAGGACGGATGTGAGAGAGGTGAACAGTGCAACTACCTCCACATTTGCAGGTGACAAACAAACACTTCAAAAAGTTTGTTAAAGTTGGGCCTACCACCGAAGCCTAAAATCATAATTACATGAACAGTTTATTTTAGTGTCGGGAGTCTGCTTTTAGCAAGAAATCACCTTTACTTATCGTTGTGTGCCCGGTAAAAGGGCGTAAGGCCTTACGCCCTTTTACTGGGCACATGAAGTATTTTGTCCAAGTATTAAAAGGACGTAAGCAATAAAATAGCCCCTGACATTCGAACAGTATGGCATTATTGTTACATTTTTGTTGCTAGAATGAACCCAAAGACATGTTTTGCCTTTCCCATGCAGAATTTCTTCTTATAATAACTTTTGAATGGCGAAAATGGATCAAACTTTCCTGCTCAGTTTTCTTAAAACACAAAATTGCACATCATTTGCTAACGCCCTATTTGCGGGAACATGCGCTATGTCCTTTTACCGGGCACACGACGGTATAGTATGCATCTAAATACAATTTCACTATTTCAAATTCTCAAAATACATCATTCGTTTTCTCCAAAAAGTGTCTTTTAGTAATATGCTCTGATCCTACTCTTGTTTTCTAAGGTACTTTATCCTGGAATCATGCAGAAGGGGTCCTGGCTCGTGTCCCTTTTCGCACGACTTGCAGTCAGGTCAACCCCAACACTTGTTACAAAGGAGGTTTGAAATATCTAAGCTGGAGGGAGATGAACTTCAAAACTTCAAGTTTCTCTTTGGTGCAACAATAAGACGCCCTCCGAAGATAAAATCATCTGAGTTTGATGACGCCCAGGAGGAAGAGAATAGTATACTAAACAATGAGAACCTCAAGACTTTTCTTGCCAGTTTCAAAAACAAATCATCTCATCCTCAACAGGTCTTCAATATGAAAACTACCCAAATTTGCCCTCAATATTTACGTGGGAAGTGTTACTTTAAGAGCAAAAACCAATGCAACTTTTACCACTGCGATACTGCATTTCAGTGGCAGATTCACCAACATGGTGGTCTTGATTGGACGGACTTGGTGAGACAGTCCAATAAAGGTATGGAGGAGTGCTACTGTGATGTCAACAATAAATACTACCAGGGAATAATCCTCACATGGTAAGCTGAAGAGGAGTTTAAACTCCCCATATGAAAAAGCTTTCTAAATAAATGGACTGGCGCAATACTTTTGTTTCGTTCGAGCGCAGATTTTTTTCGTTCGAACGAATATTTTTTTTCGTTCGAACGAAGATTTTTTTCGTTCGAACGCAGATGCATACCTTCGAACGCAGATTACTTTTGTTCGAACCAGATGTTCTTTCAAATTGAGAGGACACATGAAATAAATAAATCAACAAATAAACCTTCATATACTACATACCTGGAATAACTGGAATTGCCAATCATTCAAAAATGTACTTCGCCATAACTTCGTCCATGCATTGAAATCGAAGGGAGTCAAGCACTATGACAACTAAAACCACTTCCCCAAGTCTATACAATACTTCGAATACCTTTGAGGGTAAGTTACCGTTGTTTCTTGGATAATAGTAAACAGTACACATAATGGGAGACTTTTGAGACGATAGCGGGCGTCCCACAGACCGGTCCTTTTCCTTTGTTTTCATCGCTGAGAACAATGGAAAAGGACCGGTCTGTGGGACGCCCGCTATCGTCTCAAAAGTCTCCCATTAAGTAGTCTTATGAAATACATCTTAATAAACTATGTGTTTGCTTGATTTAGTGATGATAACGACGGCAACTTCGCCTCTGAGGTAATTATTACTTTTGAGGCTGATGGCAGCCTAACAGGACATGATGTAAATGGTGATAAGTTGAATGTGAGACGACTGTCAACACCCTCCAACATCCTCTTTGAAGGATCGCTCAAGAATTGTTGCACTCAATGGACATGGTACTTCAAGGATAGGAGTGACCGTTGGACCCAACACACAGAAGAGGTACACAACACTTATGATTAAGGACTTACACACCTACCAGGTGCCCATATTCATAGAGTTTCTTAAGCAGAAAATACTGCTTTACATTCAGATTTCTAGTGAGCAAACAGTAGCAGGAAACCAGTCACAAACGGCACGTGTGACGTGGCATTTTGGCTGGTAACCTTGTTATTCTGGTAAGCGAATTTGTTTTCTGCCAAGAAACTGTTGAGCTTAAGCAGCTCTATGAAATTGTGCTTAGTTTCACAGAACATAAGAAACAAATTATTTGGTTTACAAAACTAATGCTGATCAGAAAAAAGGTAAGTTACTTTTCGCAACTGGTGCCCAATCTTTACTGCTTTATACCCAAATTTCATAGCACCGCTTAACGGTAAACAAAGTTTCTTGCCCCTTTTGCAGAAAATTTGCTTAGGCGCAAACGTGTCTCACAGGTGAGCAAGAAAATAAGGCGACCAACTGCGCGATCACAATGGATTTGCTTTGTTATGAAATTGAGCCCAGGGAAGAGTTTTATAGACATTCAAGCTTAAATGTGACTCATGATTCCTTTTCACGTTCAAAAACAAAAACAATGTGCGGTTAAACAAAGGAAAATTAACTAGAATGGGAATTGAATCTGCGACCTCCGTAATGGTTGGTAGAGCGCCGGCACGTTAATCTGGAGGTCACAGGTTCAAATCCCATTCTATAGTCATTTGTTTTTTGTTCACCCCAAAACTGAAATAAATCTACCCGGTCAGTTCCCTTTAGGTTTATTACTTGATATAAATATATATACAAATATACATGGGGTGAGCAAAGAAAATGTGGCTGATGCCGGACTCGAACCCGCGCCCTCTCGAATACCGTACGAGCGCTCTAACCAACTGAGCTAACCAGTTAAGTTAAGTTGAGTTTTTCTTTATTACTATTATTAAGTATTATTCTTAAGGTCTCTTACTACAAGTTGACTAGCACGCGGTAGTCCAATAATGAGACAGTGGAGCAGTTTTTTAATAAATGATCACGCCTCATACGTTATCGTGACCATTTTCTTACCATTCAAATATAATCAAAAATCCTTATTATTTTTTGCTTTGTTTGTGAACAGATAGCCTTCAAGATAGAAAGAACTTACTTGGATTATAAACGGAGAAAAGTATCTGCTGATTGGTACAGGTTTACCATGGGTAACAATCTACTAGTGATCAACTTTTCTTGCATGACCCAGAATGGACTTTGGGGCGATCTCGTTGCGGTTGCTAGGAGACCCAAATACACAGAACAGACACCTTCGTTAGGTAATCAGTTGAAGAGGTAGGTCCAATAAACATTCCGACGCACGATACTGTGTCAATCGGTTAAATATAATATGAAGTTAAAATCATGAATGGGAGCTCAAAACCAGCACTGTATTCCAGAGAAGATACCAGGGAGATAAGCCGATGACGAAATGCTCAGTTTGAAATGAGGGGGAAACCCCAACAGGGAAAATCCACGTTAGGTGTGGTCCGAAAAACCAACCCACATTTATGGGCTCCTGCGGAGGGATTTGAACTGGGGTCCACAGAGGCAAAGCAACATACCACTAGCGGATAACTAACCTCTGCATTTAGGGCAGATTTAAAGACTTCTTTATTTTCAAATAAAAGAGAACTAAAACAGGATTCTCTAACCGTGGATAAAAAGACATTATTGTCATTTTATTTGGCAGATTTAATTTGATTTAATCATGACTTGAAAATTTAACTATGTTTTGTTGATTTTACTCTTTTATTTTAAAAGCAAAACAGATGCCAGGCAGTTGACTTGCGCTCTTCAAAAAGTCTCTAACGTAAAGGACCAAACCAAGGCCCGACATTATAGATCGGTCAATATATTATCACCACTGACGGAATCCCAAATAAAGGCCCCACCATCAAAAGAATCCCAGAAAGCAGTCTTACAGTCTAAGGTTTCTCAACCTGAGAGTGTCGTAAGTTTGAGATCTAGCGGTGTCGAAATGACTCCTGAGAGTTTACCCGAGAGGTTGAAGTGTCCTGAGGATTCATCTAAGGAGAAGGAGAACCCTCTGAAGATCTCCTCTGAGACTCAACAGGTTGTTAGACCAAAAGATCAAAAATGTGTCCCACATACAACCCAAGATAAATGTGACTGTGATGATACTCCCGTTGCCAGTCAACCACCTCCTCACCAAACAGACGCCCTCTCTATCTGCACAAAACATTTCCGTCTTGGGGAATGTGAATTTGATCAAGATCCTCACAACTCAAACCATAGTGGCAGGCACTTCGATGCCCCGTTCCAGTGGCAGTTCGAAAAGCAATCGCTTTGGCAGGACCTCACTAAGTCTGGAAACGAAGCTGTCGAGAAGGCCTTCTGCGATGTCAATACAAGAGTTTACATTTCAAGAAGGTGAGCTGCGACCACAGGAAATAAGACCTGCGGGTAATGCAGCGGTAAAAAGACAGTTTTTGGTTAATCTGTGGCAAATCCACACCAACCTGTTCAGATTACAACAATGTCATTCAAAAGTCAAAAACAAACAAACAACCCAACAACCCAACAAACAAACAAACAAAACAAACAAACAAACAAACAAACAAACAAACAAACAAACAAACAAACAAACAAACAAACAAACAAACAAACAAACAAACAAACAAACAAACAAACAAACAAACAAACAAACAAACAAACAAACAAACAAACAAACAAACAAACAAACAAACAAACAAACAAACAAACAAACAAACAAACAAACAAACAAACAAACAAACAAACAAACAAACAAACAACCAACCAACCAACCAACCAAACAAACAAACAACCAACCAACCAACCAACCAACCAACCAACCAACCAACCAACCAACCAACCAACCAACCAACCAACCAACCAACCAACCAACCAAACAAACAAACAAACAAACAAACAAACAATCAAACATTGATATCCAAACAATCTACACAAATTTTTGATAAAGCTGAAAATATTAATCACTTTCAAGAAATTTAAATGTATTCTGCTCATATTTATTGCATTCGCAGTGATTCTGTCAAGATGCATTTCGATCTAGACCCTATGGTCGCCATCCAAAGCAGCGTTCGTTATAATGCACGTCGACTGTCCACTCCATCCAGCATTCTGAAGACTAACTGGGAACAAGCATTTTGCATCGAGTGGCTTTGGTATTGGTACGAAAAAACAAATACTTGGATTGTCTACTCTCAAAAGGTTTGCTGTTGTTTGTTGTAGTATTTAATGAACGAACAAACAGAATAGGACGTTGAACAAAAACTGTTTAACTAAAGAGACCAATTTTACAAAAACCGAATGTTCAATAAACTTATCGAGTTTGAGGGGAAAACTACCTTTTTTGGATAAAACAAAAATTCGTATTGTTTCGCCTGTTAAGTCTGGATAATGCTACGTCATAATTAGGTTAACTTGTGCTCATAACGGTGTGGTACATCTGAACAGTTCTAGATTACAAGACATTTTAGGTTTGAGTTCACGTTACAGTTTGTCATTTTACAAAAGGTCTTAAAGATTTTTTTTTCTCTTGTAGAACATAATAGGTAGAAAGGCGGGCATTGACAGCGCCACGATTGAGCAAAAGCATCTGGACTATGAAAGCAAGCAGGGGGCTTCTAAAATCAGTTTCACGGCCGGAGATCATAGTTATGAGCTTGACTTTACAACGATGCAGCAGAGGAACGTAAAGTACGGCACCTGCAGGGCGGTCAGAAGGAGACCCAAGTTTGTTTCGATGGAGGATCGAGTAACCATTTCAGAGTATGCTGGAATAATTCTAAAATGCATTAACTGTTCATATAGCTAGTTTGGAGAACACACTCCAATAACCTTTGATAATTCTTGTAACTTAGATAGATAGGAAAGTTCTTGCAAGAGGTACGGATTTTATCAAAAAGTATTTCGAAACATACAACTTGACCAAATTTCTTGAGGAGGACTCTTCTTTCAAGGACATCCGAACAGTCCCTTCCACCAAAATATGACAGTCATAAAATTTTTAGTAAGTCTACCCTCCCACTAAAACGTCTTGGGAAAACACTGACGACACTTTTTGAAGGCCCAATTTGGTTAAAGTAACATTTTGCTGTTCTTTCGTTTTTTAAACAGACATATGTCTCGATCTCGGAAAGATTGTGTGGTCATGCCAACACTTCATCTGCCTGACTGTATGGTGCCAACGACCTGGGTCAATCCTGGTACTCAAACAGACATGCGATTGGTGAACATCACTGACTACTCCAGTCCAGAGTACATCACTCTTGCCAGTTTGTTCTGGGATACCATGGGTGATTGTGCAAATATTTGCTCAATACAAAGAGTTCAAAACCTGGAGCTGTGGGAAGATTTCTCAATGTATGTAATATTATGTTGTGTGTGACTGTTTATGTCCTTAACGCTTCCAGCAAGTTGACTGACAACACATACTTGTTTTTTATTGGGGGGGGGGGGGGGGCGCTGGGTGGTAATGGACTTACCAAGTAAATCCATCGTTTTCGGGAAGTGTGGGCATGTTCATCCTTACGTAAACATCGGACAATTACCTGGTGCGTCTGATGCCACCTAGCACCGCAGCTTTGTATCATTTTGAACTGACTTGGTGACTAACTTGAATTGCCAAAGACTAAGTGACAGATGCCTTATGTTTGTTGAGAAACCGGATGTAACTGTAATACCCTCAGTAACCTTTGCACTTTGGCCCCCACACACTGGTCAGGCATGGGACAAAAAAATCCTACCTAATTTATGTGAAATTAATCATTCATCAGTTACAGTAAATGACCTCACTTATGCCCTCTACGGCGTTGTATGTATTTCTACAGTGATCACAAGGAACTGTTAACCCTTCCTGGTACAATGCTGGCACTGAAGAAGGGAATTATTATACCCGATACATGCAGTCTAACTTAGTTACAGTGCGTGCATGCAAACCAGGATCTGGGTGTTTTTTCTTGCCTGAGGCAATTTGACAGCAGCCTAACCCCTTGGACAGACTCGATGGAAAGACCCCGTACGGGTGATCACAAGGATCTGTTTGCCCCTCCTGTCACTGAAAGTACTGTTTCTCAGAAGGAGAGATTTATACCCAATACATGTACATTCTTTCTAGTGCATGCATGCCATGCGTATCAGGGTGTTTTGTCTGGCCTGTGGCAATTGACAGCACCTCACCACAGTGACCCCATGAATGGATACTGTCACCAAACTACTGTTCACAATAAATGACCTCGGTTTTCATTGTTAAAGGGGCTATGATGTTTTTGAATGATACATAAATTTTGCACCCAAATCGTAATAATGAGTGTAAAAACGTCAATTTAAATTTCAAATGTAAAATTAAAATTGTTCTCTATTTACAGAATGAGAGAACGAATGAGAAAGAAAAACAAGGGTCAACCTGTTTTCCAGGAGAGGTTATTCCACGGAACAAAAAAGGCGCATTGCGACGCCATTTGCCGACAGAACTTTGACTGGAGACTCAGCGGGACGAATGTAGGAACACTCTATGGAAAGGGTAGCTACTTTGCCACTGATGCAAGTTATGCTCATAGTTACGCAGAACCAGATAATGATGACCATCGCTATGTCTTTGTGGCTCAAGTACTAATTGGAACCTACGCATCCGGAAATAAGTCATTTGTTCGGCCCCCATCTAAAGATAGAAACCCACACGGGGAGTTGTACGACTCCTGCGTCGATGACATCCGTAACCCTCACATCTTTGTTGTCTTTGAAAAAATGCAAGTTTACCCTGAATATTTGATCGAATACTATCTTAATACAAAACAAATGCAATCAGGACGTGGTTTGACCCAAAACTACTCACCGTACAATTATTTTGTACCGAGTTCCACCACAACCGGGAGCCAACAATCACCGCCTACCAGTCTCTATCAAGCTGGGCCCACTGTTAACTATCATGTACCGAATTCTCTAGCCACCGCTAGCAAAACCCACAAGTTTTCCACCCCCTCATCCAAAAACAGGTGTAGCATACAGTAAGTTTTTAAGAACATAGTATCCGATTTCTGTCACCATTTACATTTACTCGCCAGAAGGTGATGTATCTGTAAGATTACAGTTAGAAGATCCTCAATCAATGCTATGAACTTTCTTTCTTGGTTTATGATTCAGAACATCTTTAAGGCATTATATAATATTAATCGTCAGCTATGTTCTGACGTCAACAATAGAAAGTTCTGTCTTGCGAGAGTTCTGTCAGTCGCTAGGCAATGTAAACTCGCCCAATTCCCGGCATTTCCTGGCATTCACTTAACTTTCTCTTGGATATTAAGACACTGTTAAAAAAAGTCTCTGGTGGAACTTAATGTTTTATTTTGAATGCATTGGAGTTGGTTGCGTCCAAGTTGCCTATAAAAAGTGTCAAGTTTGACAAACAGATTGGCTAGAGCCGCAGCTTAAATATACCCATATACGAGGGGAGAATGCAGATTTAAGGTGCTTCGATTAGCTTCCCTGGTTCGACCCGTGTCTGACCCCAGTGCGTTTGACTCTTTTTGACGTCATTGACGTGGCTTAACGGGGTCAGCCCCCTTGCGGATAAGGTGCATAACGTCACAGCGAGAAACATGCTCTATGGAGAAATTTGTTTTGTTTTATTCGGCGGGACTCTTTTAGGAAGTTTGACACGCATTTTGTGAGCATTAAGTATTTGTTTTATTCGTAGACGCGTATATTTGTACTAACTATTGCTGATGAAATAATCTAACTAATTTTATAATTAATATACCATTTTCATGTCTTGAATGCTAATGTATTAAATACACATTAAAACTCATTTCTGGTACTACCTTTATCACTTACTTTGAATGGGATATTATCATGTCTAGTCACGATCCACCTAATCGAGAGCAAAAGTGTTAGTTACGATTTTAAGTATTTCGAAGACGTCAACCTATTGAGATAAGAACATATTATGTTGTGTAGATTATTTTATAAATGTACATGTAGTAGTACATTTGTTACGAATCTGCAGTTTTTTACAGACTCTTTACGACTCTGTGGGTAATTTTAAAGCTTTTTTTGGGAGTGAACTCAAACATGCAGTTCGATTTGTTTAATTTAGAATAGGGACAAAGTTTGAGCAAAGATTTATCTGTCAGGACTGTAGAACACAATTTTTAAGATAAATAATCGTTTTGTACAAAGGCCATTTTTACATGGTACATCAAAGAGAAATAAATGATGAAAAAGACCAATGTTTTTGGGGTAAATATAGCAAGTTAGCGAATAGACTCGTTGGTTTATATTTAATCCTTCGGCTTGTACATTCCGTCACTAATTTCCCTTTTCTCTTCTTTCCCATAACTTAAGTATAATAATGTGTAGTATAATGTACAGACGCACACGATAAGCATCATGACTGTCTCAATTCGAGCTTCAAAAGACACATCTTTAACACAAAAGATACATTTAAGACTGTTCAACCTTTGTTATAAACATAGAAGACACGTTCGCGACTATGTAAAATAACCGTATTTAAGTATCAAATATCTAGCAGAGTTTACTTGAAGTCGCAGTAATTATTGATATATCGCGCTTGTCAAATCTGAGAAACGCTTTCAACAGTTGAAATCAAACCGAAATCTACCTTTAAAGTTGTAAAAAAAAAACTTATGGATACTTTATAAATTGTTGGAAGCTTTCTTTAAAACTAGTATAATGGCTTTCTTATCTTTGTAGTAGTGTAAGTACACACGTAAACATTTACTAGTTTTCACCCACTTGATTAATTTTTAAACTAGTGTTCAAAATTAATGTCCACGTTGGAAGAATACAATTGAATGTAAGCAACCCAAGTGCGCCCTCAGTGTTCAAGTGGAATCTAACTTTGTGATTTTCATATTAACAATAACAAGTTAAAGTTCTGCGACCTTAATAGACTAGCGCTTTCAGCAGCGAAAGAGCACATTTGAATTTTGTTGTTCATTTTCTCTAATTAGATGGCCGGTCTCCTTCCCGTGTCTCTACATTAGCATGTTTTTTTTTACTGTAATTTTAAGTATACATCAGTAAATTTCTCTTAAAAAGGCCCACAAATGTTCTTTTAAAGAACATCAGTAGGGTAAGGGACAAACGTGGTTTAAAAATGTGTTTTTTAATTTGAGTGCGTCCTGATAAACTCAGAAGGTAAATTTAAAACTTGGCCAAAAGGTACCTGTACTTTCTTTAAGTTGTATATTTGTTGACTCTCTGTAGAGCTGTCAAACAGTGTTTGTAATAATTTGTTTTACGTTGATCTATAATCAGACACAGACAAGGGGGGCACTTTTAACTGCATTGTTCCTTAGCAAGCTTGTTTCCTCACCCTTTTGCTATGCCGTTTGCTATTTCTTTACAAAATAGTCTGACGTCGAGGTAAACAAAAAGACATTGTCTACCTTTAAATTAAAATAAAGTGTTTTTTTAATCAGGAAATTTTTAATCTCAGAAGGGGGTAGGTTGCATGTGCCCCCCCCCCCCCCCGCCGGATACGCCACTGCTTGATTTTGTATAATTTAAAGACACTGCCATTTCTTGGTACTGTTGGATGTTAATGTCATACGAGGGTTGATCCGACAGCCACTTCATCACTCACCATGACCACAAATAGTCCCTATTTTCCCCACAATTAACAAGGTTATGTTTTGGTCATAACGAGTGGCGGTCGGGTATATCTGCACAACTCTAGTCTATTTTGAAGACGACAAAAGTATCGATGTATTCGTTGACTGCTAAAAACGATACTGTCTGGTAAGGTTCAGTTGATCTTATTTCAAACCATTGATTTAGCTTGCACATAGTCAATTAATAACCGTAGAAAGTTCGGGCTGTTTCTTTCATATATAAAATCTTGCACCTCATGAAATAAAAAATGGGACTCACCAGTACTTTCTTTACAGTAAAACGTTAGATGGACTTGCAGCTTCCTCTCTCCGTATGTGTGCTGGTCCGACGCCCTTACAAATACACATGTATGCGTATTTTAGTTTTAACGTAGACTACACTTTGTTGAAACTTTGGTCGATGGAAAATCCTTTCAAATCTGCTCAATCCATAGAATTTTAGGCTCTTGAGACACGATAACCTCTTCCTTCGAGAGTTCAACAACACCTTACTACCGACTCCATACACAACCGCACAAAACTCCATGGATATCCAGTAAATTTCCACAACTTTGTACAACCGCTGTTAAAGTAAATCCGCCATGTTGTTATGTGACCATTCAAAGATACTGCAATCTTTGGCCCATTCATTTGCGCTGACAACATAACTGCACAGCACGGAGTACGCGCCGATAGGCCGTTGCGTGAATTCTATTGGTCAATGCTTCTTTACGTAACGTTCCACAGGTGTTTGTCGAAATCGTCTGCATTCTTTGGATTGTTCTCAACTACTTTGCTCAATAAAAGTAGGTCGCATAATCGTAGCCTTGCTCACACTACAAGCTGATTGAATTAAGTACGCCTACCATGTATTGTGACGTAACAATCTGTTGTTTAACTCCCAAATGCCGAGAGACCATGTATATTTATCAGTATTTTTTTTTTCGGGACGGACTCTAGCATTTCATCCTCAAATTTCAACTACGATTACGCCCTCTTGCGACTAAGCAGGGTTTCTACTCGCAAGTTTTTAGGCAAAAACGGTTGCTGCCTATAGTAGCAATAAGAAATTCTTTAAAAAAAGAAAAGAAAAGAAAAAAGACGATAACAAACCGTTTGCTTTGCTTTATTAAAAAACTTTTATTTTTTCTCAAACAAAATTTATTTCAGTTATATTAAAACGAAGGATACCAACTTCCTGCAAATAGTATACCTAGCTATCTTAGTAATTGTGTATATTAGTTGATTGCCCTTTACTAAAATAACGCTATCCTAGTGTATAAAAAAAATTACCGGGTTAGTTGAATCATTTTCATTTTTGTAGTTAGTGATTTGTACTTTTGACGTTGTATTTTGTATAAACAAATTCTGTGTAGCAATTAAAAGTGAAAACATTTTTCTGAGTAAATCCATTTAAGTTTAAAACCATAAAAACGCCTCGATTCTGAGTAAAATATTTGTCAGCTCACTCTATTTCCTAAGAGATTAAAATCAAACAAGACGTATAATCTTCAACTTCATTCATAGACCTTATGCACTGACGTTATCTCGCTGCTGTCTTATATAAAGAAGCTATGCAGGTTGCGGTGCACAGAATGGGCAAAATAGAACATTCTCTTGAATTCTGTTAGAGGGAACCTTACTTAATTAAAGGGACACATTGCTTTCGGATTTGGGCACTTTTGGCTATAAACAGTGTTTGTTATGAAATGAATATGGTTGTGTAGATATTTCAAAAGAAGGACTTATGTGATTCACATAAATACCTCTTGAAATTGTGTGGTTTTTGTTTAAATCTGTTACAGAACACAGTCCGCCATTTTGTACAACCAAATTTTGGACTCCACAAAATGGCGGACCGTATGATTCTATGTGCAGAGTGTGGTTCCGCTGGTTTTTCAGAATCGAATATGAAGGAAAAGGTATAGAGGTATTCTCCGTCACAAGTAACTTGTTTTTAAAACCCGCACTGTACATAGCTACACCACACTGCACTTATTGGGTCACTTGTCCCGCGCATGCGCACAACACACAGTGCATTTACCCTCAAGAACTTGGGCTGCACTTCTACTGAAGGATGGCGCAATCCCAATAACATTTTTTTTTAAGATTTGAAGGAAATGTGTCCCATAAAATTAAATCACGCCATATGCATAAAGTCTATTGAAGGAGGAAAGAGGGTCTTGAAGCAAAACAAACAAAGTTAAAATCTCGTTAAAATCAGCGTCTGTCATTTTGACAAATCATCCATGCATTTACCCCCCTACTTCGAATTCTAAGGGTCTGTTTGATCGTTTATTCAAGTGACAATTTGGTGCAATGAACTCCAACCTCTGACCTGATTTATTACTAGAAGCATAAACGAGTGCAAACAGAATCAAACGTGGCAATTTCTAAGACACTTGCGGTGCATCTTCATTGGCATCTTCATCACCTGAGTTACCACTTTCCTAGAAGAACTCATTGAATCAGAAGATGATAATGGTTTCATATTTTGTTGAAAATAAAACAGTCTATTTTAATTTTATTTGCCTATTTACCAAAAATATTTTTCTAAGAGCTGTCATCAGATGTAAATATTCCCTTCGAGGACTGGATACAGTGTTAATAACCAAGTATGCTTTTGATTAAAAATGAACTCGTTTGAGAATAATAACCAATCGTTTATTTTATTTTTATTAAGTCGAACATTAGTTTTGATATTGAAATTTATTTTGCCCTTTATGTTTTGTATATACTTGCTTGAAGATTAGCAAAATTTTAACTTAAACACAAAATGTTTGTTATGAATATGGTTTTAAGTTTGTAATAACTTAAAGTGAAATTGTTGCTGCAATTGTATGCATCTACACATGTTTTTTCCAAAATGTTGTTCCATATTGATTATTGTAATTGCAATGAAGCTTTTTTTAATAAAAGATTGACTTAAAACAAAATATCTTACTGTGTTTTTCTTTCGAGCAATGGTTGATGGTGTTGTGTAAAATAACCTGGTGTACTAGGTTTTGACCTGTGACCGAGTTATTAAAGAATGGTCAAGCAGGAATCATTACATCTCCGTTTCCTCAAGATCTTCAGGGGTCAAGTCATCTTCTTTTATGCTAACCAAAGATCCAGGAAGCTGCAAAGACAAGTTTGAGCAGAGAACAAATTTAAGGTTGTACTTAGAATTTTGTTTTGTCGCATTGTTATCAGCTCATAATTGTAATCTCCTTTACATTTCAAACCGATTCCAAATTGTTTTAGATCTTAAAATGCTATTAAATTTTTTTTAGGATAATGCGATAAAAACGATATTTTATTTTCATACCTGACTCAGAGAGGCAGCACGCTCCTCTTTACATGAGCGTGGAATCTTTCTCTGGAACATGAACCGATCCTCTATGTCATCACCCTCAGTAACTTCTTCCAGTCTTCCAGAGCTTACCGTAGCGTTGTTCCACCCTTCCTCCTTGACAACGACTACATCTCTTGGACTTAAGTCACCCTTTGGCATTGTGGTCTCCGCCCATTTATCATCTCTGATGGGGCTCTCTGACAAGGGCCCTGCTGTGGACTTTGAGCGAGGCTCATTGGAAGTTGCAACATCATCCTTGGCGGGGAATTTGTCAACCATTAAGGGTGCAACTCCTACTGAGTTAGAACGTCCACTAGGAGGGTGAGGTCTTCTGAACTTCTCGCTATCGGACCTTATGGATTCCGAAGAGCCAAATGATGATCCATTTGACTGGGCGGTGCGTGTTGAGGCGGTTGAAGGACCTGGAGAAGCAGACGCCGGTCTCTCTTGAGAAACAGAAGGATCGTGTGGGTTGATGGAAAGGATGTCACCAACAGGTTCAAAAGCAGGATTTGCGAAATTACAAGACCCCCTCGGTGTCTGCACAATTTGCTCTTCGTCATCTTGGCTGGGATGAATGTGGGATCTAATAAACGTAAAATAAGTATGAACGCTTTCAAAATGCTGTTTTTACATAGTCAAATGAGATTAGCTACACAATGTTGCTTAAGGCTTTTCCAGGGATGTTTTAACAAAATTCATGTCTTATATCTTTCAAACCTGCATCATCAAAGTGTTACGGTAAAACTTTTTTATCGATAAAGTGCACAATCATTTCATGCATCTAGTGTTTAGGAGTATCAGATGATTCCACTTACTTTTTGGCATAGCCCTTCTTGTAGAAGACGAATATGATCAGAATGGTCACAAACAATCCAAACACTGTGCTGGAAACGGCGATTATAATCTTGAATCTAAAACAAGGTAAACAATCAATATTTAAAACCGTAAGTTGACGATCTTTCCGCTTAAAAGGTTGGTAAAAGTTGACTATATGAAGGAATAGGAAAAGCTTATAAACAATTCATATCTTTTTACTAATGTATTTATTTATCAATTTATTTATTAGTTTAGGCTTTAAAAACATCAACAAACAAAGTATCTAAAAAACCAAGCGGTTTAAAATTACGAAAACCAATAGGACATATTAATATACAAAGAACAAACAGGAGCATAGGGATTCCTTCACATTTCTTGTCAAGGATACTACAAAGTTGTCAATGTTATTTTTTTTTTAATGGACTGAGTATATTATCTTAAATTAGTTAGTATCAGTAACAAAATTCCAGCCTAAAACAAAGAAAAGAGAAATATAATTTTTTTTGCATGTTTAGGATCAATGTACTGCTTTGTTTTAGAAAGTAAATTGTCATATCACTTTATTTATGTGCCCTTTAAATATGCAAGTCAACTCTAAACGATTTTCATTCTTTCAAATATAGGGATACAGTACAGCGCTTGTGGCTCTCCACACAAAAAGGTTGGTATTCAGAAACCTCAGTTACTTAATCATCATTATCTTTTTATCTGATAGTTTGTCAATTCAAATTGATTGAAACATAAACTGAATAAAGTACTATCTAGATGAACCCTGACCTCCAATCGAGCCCTGCACACATTGGGTCGGACAATGGGCATGCGCACTCAAATCCATTGAACAGATCGTAGCAGACAAATGGGAATTCACAGGGTGCAGATACACATTCGTCATAGTCAATTTCACAGGTGTCACCCACCCAGCCCGATTCACAGATGCAAAAATACGAATCGAAACTGGAACTGCGAGCTGGAGAAGTGCAGTCTGGATCATCAGAAGGTCCTGTAGAAGAGAGAGCGGAATATTTTCAAACCTGTCAAATTTCTCCCTTTGTTTTCAATTGATTTGATTGGCGACAACTTACAGTTTCAAATATTTCAAAGGTATCGGGATATTGATGTACTCAGCATCATTGGAACCTCTTTTTCTTCTAAATAATTCTTATAATTTACTTCCATGGGTAGTCTTGCTGAGAAGGCAGATGACGCTCTGAGGAACAGGAAACTACCTAGATGTCTGCTGCCAATCAGCGTCTCAAACTCTCCAATTATGCTGCTGGAATTTGCTGTCTTTTTGCTTCAAATTTGATGAAACGCATGTTTCAAAATCAAGTCTAACAAAATCCTTAAGCCCTTAAAAATCGTTTGCAACCTTTTCAATGAAAACAATTTCAGTGGGTTTGTTTGACATTGTCTTGAAATCTGTAAAGATTGGAATACGTTTTGGCACCGTCCTTTTAAATCAGTAAGCTCCAATCTTACTTGTCTACATACCTCCACAAACTCCCTCATTGATACAAGGATTCATCAAGACTGCAACTTCTATCTTCAGCAGCTGAGACACTGCGCCTGATTTATCTTTACTCAAGACCAGGAAACTATCCTTTCCATGGAAGTTGGGATTAGGGGCGTAGGTAAACGAGGACGATACCCAACTCATCTCCTCCTGAAATCCAAACCAAATCCAAATTTCAGTAGATTAAAAATGTCTTTCAAGGCGACGGAACCTTAACTCTCCCTAGTGATTTACCAAGACCCTTCCCCACTCAAATATAAACACCAAATGGTAACTCAAACCTCAAATGTAAAGCATAATCACTTTGCTATACAGTCGAGCGCAGTTTTTAGTCCAACAAATTCTAAAAAACATGCAGCTGATTTTGAAGATTTGGGGTGTTTATGATTACTAGAGTGCTTAAAATATTTACCAAAAATGATTAATGAAGAATACGATACATTTGCTAGCCTCTACGCCTCTAGCTCTTCTCCATTTTTCTAATGACACTCTATACGAAAATGTTACATAAGGACTTTTTTCAAATAAGTATTTAGCACATCGTCTTTTAAGAGTCACTTTTTAATCAGTTCTTGTTATTGCTGTATCTTTTTTTAATCGTAAAACTCAATTAGAGGATGTTTAAAAATATTCTTACCGCTTCATGAGGTGGTTCTAACCCACATGGAAGAACATTCTCTTCACTGGTGATATTACGAGGGAGCGTACTACAGTTCTTCCTCAGCGGGATTGACCTATCCTCCTCTCTCAATGTAAGTACACCGTACGTTGTTGGTTGAATTAGAAACGTCAAGTTGTCATTGATGTCAACATCATACGCCCCTAGTATGGCTTCCAGGTCCTTGTAAGCAATGTTGGTTCCTGTGTTCTGCTCTACTTTCAGCTGTCAAAAGAATATTTACGGTGTAGGTGATAAGTGAAGAACACAAGTTTGACTGGTCCCCAGCAGGTACAAATTCGGTGCCACTCGCCATGATAAAATTTACTCACTGCAATTTTTTGATAATGGGACAGATGTGCTCAGTTATAATTATATTTACTTCCCTCTCTCTCTCTCTCTCTCCATACAAAGAAGTGAAATATCACCACTATTTCATTCAAATTAACAGATTGAGTTTTAAGTGAAATTTGACATTTTGCATGACGGGAATATAACGCTTATGATGAGATGACACTATTGAATTTTATCTCTCGTGTTTCTGAACAGAGTTTTCCGTAAGAGAACAAAATAGCTCTTTAATCTGACATTTTATACTTCAAAATAATGTATTTCCCCCCTCCCCCCCAAAATGGTAGCTGTAAATGGCAGATGTAAATGCAGATACAAATGTAATTGCAAATGCAAATGCAAACGACCTCTTCCAAACAAAAGAAGAAAAACATCTTCTTACCGTTGCATCCCGTCCATTACCGGCAACTTCTCCATTCAGAGCAACATAGGTGTAAGGATTGTCATTAACCGGGTTGACCGCCATTAAGATATTGACGACAGTAGTCAAAGGCTCGATCTCGCTCACGTTCTGTATCTCCCTCACTAGGGACGGATAAGGAAGGTTGGGAAATCGTTTTTCAAGAATGCCATTACACGAGCTATAATAACAATGTATTCTTAAAAAATCCAGAACATATTATCACGTTAGTAGTATGTCTGCCGCAAATGGAGCCCCTTTTGCGGCGGTGGCGGACTGCAACATGTGTGGCGGGTGTGTGGTGCGCATGCGCATGATGAATATGGATGAGGGTGTGACGTAGGTATGACGTCGGTATGACGTCATGTGTATGGATACGATGACGTCATGGTAGGTTGTAGTGCGCATGCGCGACAATTGATTTTGGGCAAGTCTGGACAGGTCTGTGGGTTCACGCGCGGTGACGTCACGCGCGGTGAAGTGAAGGGCTGGTGGAGCTCTGGGCTTGCCCAGACATGCCCTGAATTGAAATGGACTGAAAAGGTGTGATTGGTTGAAAGTTCGCGCGTTGTTTTGAGCGCGTTTACGCGCTCTCTGTGATTGGCTAGTTGATAGACGCGGAGTGAGACGGAGTATAAAAGAAATGAATTTGAACGAAGAATATCATACTTCCGCTGATATTTTAAGTGAGCACACACCAACGTGTTGTTTGTGAACTTGATGAATTGACGTTGCATCACTTAGGGAACACGACAATGGTTGGACACCCGACATTGCGGTTGAGTTTGCCTGTTGAGCCTGCCTTGCCAATGAAAAAGATGGAATACTGACCGCAGACTGCTGAGAAGGGACCCTGTAGACGCTGACGATTAAACCTCATATTTGTAGAGTTCTTTTTGAGAAATATGTTGAATTCGGGTAACTGGGGCGGTAACCCATAGGAATCAAAGTACTCTGCCGCGCCATCTCCTGTAAAGTAGATGCCTATCCAGTGTTGTCCCGGTTTCTCAGCAGGATCAGTGTTTACCACAAAAGCGCTCGGGTGACGGACAACATGGTTGGGGAGAACATTGCTGGCGTACACCCCTCTGAAGGCATGCCTGGTGTATCGATCTCTCTTTAAAATACGCTCAATCTCCCTGGTGTCCATATGTGGGCGACCACACTACGCCCTTCAACTGGAGTAGTCGAAAATGATATTGCGAGCCTGATCAATTTCCACGATGTTGTCGAATTCTGCGTAGATAATCACATTCACAGTTTCTGTGAGGGGCGAGCCAAAGTGAATCTCTAACCGCAGGTTTCCGTGTTTGACGAGATTAAAATGTCCACCAGAGTTCATGTCGGGAGTGAGATCTAAGGCATAAAGTGCGTAGCCGTCGGAGAAATCATCACGAGTGATGTCATTACCCTCATTCTTGTACATTTTATCAGTTCCTGAGAAGAGGGTGTGGTAAGCTCTGACATAATTCTTGGACGTCGCGGTAACGTTAGGTTTGAGAGGGGTGTACGGAATCTGATCACCGTCAAGGTACACATATAGGAAGTTGGCATTCAAGTGTTTAAAGTTAAAGGGGTTCTTTGAGTAGCGTCCGTTGAAGGCTTCGTTACTCACGGCACCTATCACGATGCGCGTTGGAAGCTGTCCAAGAAAGATGTGGTCCTGGGTCAGTGTCAAATTACCAAGGGGTACTGATACCATCTTACAAAGCACCCGTTTGATGGGGTATTTTGCGGTTCCTTTTTCCAAGGCCTTTGCATGGCCCAACATGACAGCGGAGCTCACTTTAACTTTCCTGACAAACACTGACGCTGACTGAATCATAACTTTGTAGGAAGGGTCAGCCCCCGAGGACATTAGGGAGAAAGCATCACTACTCCGTATCAGTTTAAGTTTCAGGTCAACCCCGTTTAACATGTGCCTGTCTTGAAAGAAAATGTCACTGTGAATGGGACCGATCATATCCACCACGCGACTACCTTTGATGTATTGATGACAGGCCTTTAATCCCTTGTTGACCGCAGTGTTTGCCGCAAGGGGATTAGCACTATCCATTTTCCCAGCTGTATCCTTGGAGAACAAGGCAGAGGTCAGATGGGAGGTCTTGGCTTCGCTGCCGTAACTCAGAAGACTTTCCATCATGGCGCGGTAGGGATAAGTAGGGGTGGATAGAGAGATGAGGCGTTCGTTCATAGTAACATCGATCTGACTGAAAAGCGAATGTAGAAATAAGTTGACGGGGCCAACCGATGCGTCGTCGGCCAGATCTGTGCCATCGGCGTTGACCACTTTTGCTTTGACGTACATCTGTGTTTGCGAAAGATCCATGTAGTCTTCCCCGGATCCAGGGATGACGAATTCGATGGGACCTCCATCGGAGATGTTGGCAATAGGGTGGATTTCAGTCCACTGACCTTTCTCGATGCTTGTCTGAGTAGGTGGAAGCGAAAATAAATCCAATTCGGACTTTGCGCACTCGCAAGAGTGATCGTGTAACAAAGACATGGTGATCCGGTAGCTTCAGAGTGTGCACAGAACACTAGTAAAACACGTCGAGAGACCTTTTCACTCTCTTGCTTGGAATCGAAGTGACACGTCTGCCTTGTGTCTTTCTTTTTAAACGCCTGCCGCGAGTCCGTTGTTCACCGACAGTGGCTCTCGTATTTAGGTTTTGCAGTGGCCGGTTAGTGAGTCGACGTCCGGCGCTCCGAATCCTAGCTTTGGCTGCTGATTTGATGTTCTTTCCTTCAAGGGCGTCTTGGGCAATGCCAACGCCCGTGCGAAGAAGTTGTTTTCCAAACGTCTTGGCACCAGATTTTAACAGAGGTACCGCTGATCTAAAGAGACCTCCCAATAAACCTCCGCGTCCAAAACCTCGCTGGGTGCGTGGTCCCTCAAACACGGGTAATCCGAGTCCGACTTGATGAGTGTAGTAATCTTCATAGTGTTTCGCGTGAGGTATGTATCTGCGTTTCGTCATGGCGACTAGTTGAAGTATGGTGAACGCTGCTGTCTAAAGTGTAGTTTAACGATGACTCTACCGTTGATGAATGGAATAGGTTCACCGGTGTCGTCTCTTATATCTATTTTTATGGTGTCGATCACTTTTTGCTTCAGAGGAAGGTAATGGGGGTTGTCGTATATTTTGGCCACGATGTCGCCATAGTTTCCGTCTACGTTTACGATTCTCAATAAGGGTGCCCTCGTATCACCGACTGAATTGTACTAGATGATGTTAGTATACACAAACATGGAGTGAAATGGATGAACGTCTACTGTGCGAGGAGCCAGACCAATACCCGTCAGGCTGCATCCATCATCGAACCCAAGCAATGTTGCCAACCGGCCAAATATATTCAGCCTTGCCCCATCTGATAAATCCGACCTTATTTTCTGTTTGTGTTGTTAAAAGTTAGCATGACTGCTCCGTCGTGGGAGAGAGGAGGTTGAAAAGATGACAAAATTTCATCCGGCGTAGAATAGAAACCTTCTGGGACCGAGTAACCGTGAGACCCGCGTCCCCCAGCGGTGCATAACATTAGATTGTCACCCTGAATGACATTCAGCCAACGGTGTGGATAAACAAACTCTGCAATGGTGACTTCCCATTCTCCAGTTAGCGTGAGATTAGAGGGCAGTTTGACAAAGAAGTGAGCCAAAGTATTGTCAGGGTGCACATCCATCGAACTGTTGCTTGGAAGCGTGACGTAAAATGAGGCCTCCATGATTCAGTCATTTGCCTGAAATGACGTTAGGCCTGGATCCTGGGGGTCTTTATAGACTGTGCAGTTTGGACACCCAGCTGTTGAATTTGTCAGGATATCCGACCCATTTCACAAAGTACTCTGTGTGTCCCCGTCGCTTTCTTTTCTGTAGAACTTTTTGGACTTTGTATAGGTCGTCCTTCTTCACCACATGCTGTATTTCCTGCTCGTAGAACGTTCCCTGGAGAGGTTCTCCCTCATAGTCACTTAACGTGTAGACGGGCGGCTCTCTGGGTAGTCTGGCTGTGATCGTAAACAGTTCGGTCGTCCAGTTGGGTAAGTACCCCTTTCGGAAAGGTCTTGCGGCCATACTGATACGAACTCTATCGCCAACCTTGAATCTGAACGCGGTTGTTCCAACGTTGGAATCGTTGGCATATAAGGCTTGTCTTATCTGATCGACATTGGAGGGATTGACTGAAGCAGGAGTGGATTTAATGCTCCTGTGAAACGAATGATTGTATGCAGAAAGTAACTTGGGAAGTACTTTCAGGAACGCGTACGTATTGTTGGCCGTGAAATACTTCCACATTTTTGTCTTCAGCGTTCTGTTAAATCTCTCCACAATACTGGCTTTGGTTTCATTATTGGTCGTGAAGAAATGGATGTTCTTCTTCTTGAGAAAAGACTGAAACTTTTTGTTTAGAAACTCGGTACCTTTATCGGTCTGAAGAAGACGTGGCTTCCTCTTTCCTTTTAAAATGTTGTTAAACGCTTTCACTAAGGTGGCTCCAGTCTTATCTTCCAGGGGAACGGCCCAAGCATACTTTGAAAACACATCAATACACGTCAGCAAATATCTGTACCCTTGGTTGTATTTTTTAAGCGAAGACATGTCTACAAGGTCTGCTTGCCATTGGTGGTCAATGCCATGCACCTCGACCCTATTTCTTTTAAAATGTCTTCGGATGGGTTTGTGTAACGTGTAGGTCGGCTGCTCGCGAAGCCATTGGTTGATCTCCTTCTTTTTTACATCGACGCCATCTTTTACGGCAGCACGGTTAACAGCCTCCAAACCTCCAAAAGCAGCAGGGTGTTCGGGGTCGTAATACACCCTTTTCAGGTAGCTCTCCGCCATCGGTCGCATCGGAGTGTGTAATGATGACGGTGCTTTTGCAGCAAGCCCACGTGCAACGTATTTTCTTCAGAAAGTGTTGAGGTCCACAGTTAGGCTTGGGAGGACAACAATCCATGGTGAACAAAATGTTCCAAATGACAAGGCAGGGTTCGAAACCCCGTCTAATATGGAGACCACTTCGACGTCGTTTGTCTACGTTTTTTTCTTTTCTTCTTCTTCCCTTGAAATTGAGGGGATGACAAATGTGTAGCCTCGGCATACAGTTGAGGTAGACCATACGATTCTCCAGAAGATTCCTTTAACTCTACTTTGATTTTAGAAGGAAGCTGGGCGCCCGGTACTTGATCTAACTTTGGTGGTTCACTCATGATTGATGGTTCCAACTTGGGGGGTCCGTCTGTGGCATCCTCGGTACTTGTTTGCAATTTCATGGTCAGGGGTGCGCTCCTCTGACGATTTAGAATGGTGTACCTCCGAAGAGTCTGGTTATATAGCTTTATCTTTTCTTCATCCGTAACGTCCTGCCTTCCTAGAAGCTTCCTCATGTCGTCGTCCAAACCGTGCACGACACGCGTGGTGGGTGTTTGCTCCAGGAGTCTTGCAGCTTGCAGTTGGGAGAGGGTATCGTGCGGCACCAGTACCATTTTCTTGGTGTGCAGCATTATTACTTCAACAGCAGACTTCCAAGGGCACTTAATACAGGCGTTAGGAGGGCGCCTAAGAACCCACCTTTTTGACGAAGAATTTTCTTCTTTTTCTGAACGCCAGTACGTTTAGAAGAGAGAGCTCTGATGTGATGCTTGTATTTCTTAAGTCTTTTTTTGTCCGTGGGTTTTAAATTTACGTTTCCGTTGAGGATGTTGAGGGCACATTCGCACACACATGAGATGAGTTCTTTACTCGCTCCATGAATCACACCCTGGCGCTGTTTAGTGTTCCCCTTTGCCAGGACGTGTAGGTAAGGCGCGTGGTTCCGCACACGCTTAGACATCTTCAAATGAATAATGTCATCTAGCCCTCACGTCATTTATACCTTCGGGACATACACGATAGGATTTTCGCCTGGAAAAATCTGTGACCTTAATCTCATTTCCTCGGACGTCTCAGGTTTAAGGTCAATGAACAGGTAACCGTAAGGAGGTAAAGTGGCATCACGGTAGGCTTCAACCATGAACTTGGATTTAGTGGGATACATTTGTTTGGCCAGATGGTTTATCTGGCCAACGGTGTGGATAAACAAACTCTGCAATGGCGACTTCCCATTCTCCAGTTAGCATGAGATTAGAGGGCAGTTTGACAAAGAAGTGAGCCAAAGTATTGTCAGGGTGCACATCCATCGAACTGTTGCTTGGGAGCGTGACGTAAAATGAGGCCTCCATGATTCAGTCATTTGCCTGAAATGACGTTAGGCCTGGATCCTGGGGGTCTTTATAGACTGTGCAGTTTGGACACCCAGCTGTTGAATTTGTCAGGATATCCGACCCATTTCACAAAGTACTCTGTGTGTCCCCGTCGCTTTCTTTTCTGTAGAACTTTTTGGACTTTGTATAGGTCGTCCTTCTTCACCACATGCTGTATTTCCTGCTCGTAGAACGTTCCCTGGAGAGGTTCTCCCTCATAGTCACTTAACGTGTAGACGGGCGGCTCTCTGGGTAGTCTGGCTGTGATCGTAAACAGTTCGGTCGTCCAGTTGGGTAAGTACCCCTTTCGGAAAGGTCTTGCGGCCATACTGATACGAACTCTATCGCCAACCTTGAATCTGAACGCGGTTGTTCCAACGTTGGAATCGTTGGCATATAAGGCTTGTCTTATCTGATCGACATTGGAGGGATTGACTGAAGCAGGAGTGGATTTAATGCTCCTGTGAAACGAATGATTGTATGCAGAAAGTAACTTGGGAAGTACTTTCAGGAACGCGTACGTATTGTTGGCCGTGAAATACTTCCACATTTTTGTCTTCAGCGTTCTGTTAAATCTCTCCACAATACTGGCTTTGGTTTCATTATTGGTCGTGAAGAAATGGATGTTCTTCTTCTTGAGAAAAGACTGAAACTTTTTGTTTAGAAACTCGGTACCTTTATCGGTCTGAAGAAGACGTGGCTTCCTCTTTCCTTTTAAAATGTTGTTAAACGCTTTCACTAAGGTGGCTCCAGTCTTATCTTCCAGGGGAACGGCCCAAGCATACTTTGAAAACACATCAATACACGTCAGCAAATATCTGTACCCTTGGTTGTATTTTTTAAGCGAAGACATGTCTACAAGGTCTGCTTGCCATTGGTGGTCAATGCCATGCACCTCGACCCTATTTCTTTTAAAATGTCTTCGGATGGGTTTGTGTAACGTGTAGGTCGGCTGCTCGCGAAGCCATTGGTTGATCTCCTTCTTTTTTACATCGACGCCATCTTTTACGGCAGCACGGTTAACAGCCTCCAAACCTCCAAAAGCAGCAGGGTGTTCGGGGTCGTAATACACCCTTTTCAGGTAGCTCTCCGCCATCGGTCGCATCGGAGTGTGTAATGATGACGGTGCTTTTGCAGCAAGCCCACGTGCAACGTATTTTCTTCAGAAAGTGTTGAGGTCCACAGTTAGGCTTGGGAGGACAACAATCCATGGTGAACAAAATGTTCCAAATGACAAGGCAGGGTTCGAAACCCCGTCTAATATGGAGACCACTTCGACGTCGTTTGTCTACGTTTTTTTCTTTTCTTCTTCTTCCCTTGAAATTGAGGGGATGACAAATGTGTAGCCTCGGCATACAGTTGAGGTAGACCATACGATTCTCCAGAAGATTCCTTTAACTCTACTTTGATTTTAGAAGGAAGCTGGGCGCCCGGTACTTGATCTAACTTTGGTGGTTCACTCATGATTGATGGTTCCAACTTGGGGGGTCCGTCTGTGGCATCCTCGGTACTTGTTTGCAATTTCATGGTCAGGGGTGCGCTCCTCTGACGATTTAGAATGGTGTACCTCCGAAGAGTCTGGTTATATAGCTTTATCTTTTCTTCATCCGTAACGTCCTGCCTTCCTAGAAGCTTCCTCATGTCGTCGTCCAAACCGTGCACGACACGCGTGGTGGGTGTTTGCTCCAGGAGTCTTGCAGCTTGCAGTTGGGAGAGGGTATCGTGCGGCACCAGTACCATTTTCTTGGTGTGCAGCATTATTACTTCAACAGCAGACTTCCAAGGGCACTTAATACAGGCGTTAGGAGGGCGCCTAAGAACCCACCTTTTTGACGAAGAATTTTCTTCTTTTTCTGAACGCCAGTACGTTTAGAAGAGAGAGCTCTGATGTGATGCTTGTATTTCTTAAGTCTTTTTTTGTCCGTGGGTTTTAAATTTACGTTTCCGTTGAGGATGTTGAGGGCACATTCGCACACACATGAGATGAGTTCTTTACTCGCTCCATGAATCACACCCTGGCGCTGTTTAGTGTTCCCCTTTGCCAGGACGTGTAGGTAAGGCGCGTGGTTCCGCACACGCTTAGACATCTTCAAATGAATAATGTCATCTAGCCCTCACGTCATTTATACCTTCGGGACATACACGATAGGATTTTCGCCTGGAAAAATCTGTGACCTTAATCTCATTTCCTCGGACGTCTCGGGTTTAAGGTCAATGAACAGGTAACCGTAAGGGGGTAAAGTGGCATCACGGTAGGCTTCAACCATGAACTTGGATTTAGTGGGATACATTTGTTTGGCCAGATGGTTTATCTGGGACGCATCCCTTGGGTTTTTGAAGAGGACCAGGTAATGTGCATTGAGACTAATAGTGCGCATCTCTTTGCCTTGATGAAACAAATTCTGAAGAATCAACACAATCGAAAGATTTCTATGATGGCTTCCTTTAGTGAATAGCTCCGTAATACGTTTGCTGTTACCAGTTTCAGACATGAGGTCGTCAATTACAATCATATTATTGCTGTTCCTGTGGAGTCTCGTGTAAAGGTCTTCAGGAATTCCTTCCACAAATTTAATATCATGGACCACACTTGCCAAATGAGCGTATGCATCTTGAAACTCTCCGTAGCACCACACAATGTTGTCTGGTGGAGGATCAATGACTCTCTCGTGAGCTGGAACAAGCAAACGTTTTACAAATTGAGTTTTTCCTGAGCCCGTTGGTCCTGCTATCACACAAGTGAAGGGATGTTTCATTTGCTGATTCATGGCTTGAAATGAATAAAGGTGGTACATTCCATCAGTTTAATACGCATGTAGGGTATCAGCTTAAGAGACCATCCTAGCAGAACAGGCCTAAGTAACTTTGACTCGGAAACTTGGTTTCATTTTCATGTCATTCTTTTCTTCGTATTTTTTTTCTGTTCTTCTGTCTTGACACTTTATTACGTTATAACTGAGTCGTAACAACTGAACTGAATATTTCATAAATTATTGAAAACAAAATCAACAACGAAACAAAACATTGATCAAGAATCACTCACATAACACATACATTCAAAATGGCAAGAAATGTCCAAGGATCAACGGTTTTCCCTTCGTTGTTTGTAGGAATACATCTGTGATTATTCCAATGTGCAAAGGCGTGTTTAAACAATGCTTTAATACTATTATAGTAATACTTATATTTGTGTATAGTATATTTCTATATATAAGTTACTTTAGTTTGGTTCGTTTGTGAAAAAAGTGGCAAAGAATGGCTAAGTATCAACAATTTCTCCCTTTATTTTTTATACTGTTTGCACAGGAGTACATCTATGAATGTTTTTTTTTTCTTTCCGATGACAAGTTTGTGGTAATGGCGACAGACCGTTTAGACTTTTAAGGACATGGGGCGCTCCAAACTGTACATCGGTCCAAAAACTTTACAATTCCAGTGGAGTCGTTGATACACCGTCCTGGGCTACTTTGCGTTTGGGATAAAAGTATGTAAATGCAGTTTTCTCCTGCTCGTATGTGTACATGTTGTTTTCGTGCATACGGAAACCTCTGTTGACACCACCCTCACCACGCTGTGTTTCAAGAACCCTCATGAACTTTTCTTTAGTAATGTCGTTGGTCCGTTTATTGAGTCCCTTGCAGCTAATCTTGTCGGTGTTCCCGAAACAGTAGTACGTCTTGCTGCACAGGGCGACGATGCCATCCCCCTCCCACTCGACCTTGAACAATCCAGGGGTGCGTTTGTCATAGGCCTTCTGCTCCTCGGTGGCATCACGGGGAAACCAAAGATGTTTTTCCGCCTGGTAGATTGTTTTCATCTGCGGCTTCACGATGTCTTCAAGTCTTCCTGCAGAGATGGCAAGGTAGGTCGAGTCAGTATCCATCTGACACAATTGAAAATCGGACGGGTCGATGAACCTCAACAAAAAATCGAAGTAGAACTCAAGCATTCTTAGCTTAGCATATTGGTAGACGAAGAACCCAACATGTATAGGTAGATTCAGGCGGATACTTCTTTTCGTCATGTCGACTTCGTATAAGTCGTCGTTGAGCTCATGGAGGGCGCGGAAGTGGCCATCGTTCACCAGTCGTGAGGCCCCGGCATCATCGCACACACGGACGTTGGTATGACGCTCCTGATTTGTGACAGTCTTTCCGTAGGCCGAGTTACCGAGGAGCTTCATTGTGTCGGCAATGATGGACTTGTTCGGGTCCTTATCCCCTGCTCGTCTTGCATCGCTGACGGCGTTGCCGAAGGCCTCAAAACACTTGCTAGGGCAATACTGGATGACCTCATAGATGTGTTCGAGGATTAACCCGTGCTCCAGGTACCATCTCAGAAGGGGCGTTGTTAAGAGAATACGAGACCCGAACATGCTTCCTATCAGGCTGCGACGTGGAGTCTTCATCACACCCTCTCGTTCGGCGAATTCTTTCATATGTTGGCCGATGTCATTTCGACTGATGTTGACATTTTTAAATATGGGCGGCATGTCACTGAAGTGTGTCTCTAGATGAGCCGGTACCCGTATGTCGCATTCGACCAGTCCGAACATCTGATCACGAATGGCCTCTGTAATTGTGTCTGGAGTCATGGTCCTCTTGTCCTGGTGGGGTAGTCTACGAGACTGTAGGTACGCTTGCAGAGCTGGGTCACGCTTCTGTGCGTCGTACCACTCACACTCCCACATTTCAACTAATCTGTAGCCTTGGCTGGATATGTAGGATGAAGTTTCCTTCGTCTGGGCCAGAAGATCCGCGTTGGGGAGCTGCCTGACAGGGTTAAATTCGTCGTTGTTAAGGCGACAGCTATGACCGTGCCAGAAGCAGCCTTGAAACTGGTACACGGTTCTGGTTTCTTTTTCAAACCCGTCCACTGGAATTTTTCTGGGTCCGATGCGTTTCTCCGTGCTATTAAATCCGTGACGGATGTGCACACCACGGACTCGGGCTTCCCAGTCTAACCAATCTGTTGCCATCACGCCTCGACGTAGACCGGTCTCTGGTTGGAAGTTGGTCTCTTCCCTTCGTCTCACAAAGACTCCGGAAGGCATGTCTTGCATGAGGGACCAGAGGTACAGGGCATTGGCGTCAAAGCCGACAATCTTCTGGCAGGGTTTGGTACCATTTCGGATGAGGGTCTTCTGTCGTTCGTGGTAGCGATGGAACACAATAGAAGGACCGCCCACAATGTTGTCCTTTAGCTTGTAGTAAATGTCTTTGTTTTTCTCGTCAAATAAAGAGAAGTAGACCTCATCTGACAGGGTTGAAAACAAATAATTGAGGGACAGACCCGGGACGGAGATAGCAGATTTAAACATATCTAGCCCTTTGCCTCGATAGAAATTAAACATCTTCTCAATGGCCTCGAGAAACGGCACCACGTCTTTGTTATTGTACCACACAAGAAAATCCTTCATGGTGTCCATGCCCTCATCTCTCCAGACTTTGAGACAGTCAACGTAGTCGGCTTGGCTGATATTTTTACCTTTCAGCTGGCTGAAGAAGTTTTCGTGGGGTGGAAGGGCCACGGCGTTTAATTTATCCAAATCATCCAGCCACTCATAAGGGAAGCTTCCTTTTCCTTCACTGCAGCCATATGCAGTCAAGAATTTGGCGTAGCTGCAGCCGGGGGCGAGATAATTTGTGATGTCAAGGAATTTTAGGCGTGCGGTCTTAACGGCCATGTAAATTCCCGTGCGCTTGATGACGAAATCGATGGGATCTGTGCGCTGCAATTCAGGATACAGGTAACGTTTGACAAGGTTGAAGTCATACGAACCAGAGTTGAATCCGAGCACCGGCAGCTCCATCAAATACCTCTCCAAGTCGTCCTTCAACCTTTCAAGCGGGGTTTTCCTGCGTGTTTCATCTTCCGCAGCCTGTATCATAACGGGGTTCGTTTCGACGGTGTTGTTCTCCTGTCCAATGGCGTCATCTAACTCCTGGAACACTCCCTCAAAATGCTCTAACATACACCTGTAGGCGGCCTCGCTGACTTCCCGAAGGTATTCCACCATCTTAGCCACAAGGTCGTTTGTATTTCCCCGTGTAACGAAACATCGTGGAGCCTCGAAGTTTGGCACGTTGCTTGAGACACTGACACTCAGAGGCACATGCTGACGGTTCCAGCGCAACTTGTCCGCCGCCTTGGGTTGTTTGGCTTCGGGGACGGGCTGAAAGTAACTTTCAAAGTCATAAGTGGCTCGATAGGGATAAAACTGATTGGCCTCGTCGATTTGGATGCCTTCTTCCATCAGCTTGTCAAGCACCGAAAGTGGAAGATGGTAAGCACCGCCGGGGAATTGGTGTCTTACGTTGGTCTGGCAGGTCACTTCATGTCGGTAAAGGTCGTTGGACCGTCTAAATGCTGTATTGCATTTGGAACATGTGTAACAGCGACTGTACGCTGCGACATCTCGAATGTATGAAAAGTGTGCCCCGTGCAGGTTGAGATTCAGGAGATCCTTGTCTCGACGGTGACTTCTTCTGAGCAACTCTGCCACAGTACGGAGACGAGGCTCCTCACCATCCACTCCGTCTTCTGGCGGTGCAGCAACTTCACTGCGGAGGAGGGTGTAGACTCGAATGCTTATTTTGAACACATTCTCTAGATGGGTAAGCTCATCCATCGTTACCCCGCCGTGGTGCTGTCTGCCTGTCTTGCGCCGGTATTCTTTCATCAGGGCTTTGGTGGGCCTTTCCAATGATCTGACGTTAGCCCCTCGGTGCAATGCTAGGCATCGAAAAAAACAATGATCATCGTTGAAGCACCGGCCATTGCGTTTGCTTCTAATGAGGCTGATCAGACCAGGGTTGTGTTTGATGAAGGGAGGAATATCTGCTGGTGGCGCACCAATAGGGAAACCCGTCATCTTATTGACAAAAACCGTCATGTTGGAGACAAGGGCGACAGTCCATTTCGTATCGGGCCGTTGCAGGATGCCAAATTGCAGCACATCGGCCTCCTGCACTCGTTCCACTAGGCGGTTGAAGTCGTCTTGTGAGGACACGAATGCAGGGGATTCAAAGAGTCGGGCGTTATTCTCGCTGGGATGAAAATATCTCAAGGCTCCCGTCTCAGTGTGTCGGAGGATGAGTCCGAATGAAATGTTAATTTTCACTCGGCATCTGAGGCGTTGAAAAATTTCATTCAGAGCATCCTCCACAGGAACATGATGCGAGCCAACCAGGCGAAAATTGTAGATGTCTTGAACCGGACGGTCGGTGTTGTGGTGAGTCCGAAGACATCTCCAGTTCTCGCGGACCACGTGCTGAATGTCTTGAGCCTCCTCCTCCCCCTCTTCCTGCTCATTCCGAAAGATGCGTGGGTCGTACGCCTCGGGATCTTCCTCTAAGGGTACATCTGGTTGGTCATCAGGGGCTGGGGGAGTGGACTGAGGTTGACTGGGTGGTGGTGATGGTCCCGGCGATGCTTCAGTAGGTGGTGAGGGTGTGCTCGATGGAGCCGTTTGGCTTGTGTGGAGAGGTTGATCATCCCGGGACACCGGGTCTTGTACAGGCGCATTACTTTCTCGTGGCTCTGCACGCTCGTTGTTAGCGTTGCGTCGACAATAACTCTGTCGGTGTTTTTTCAGTGTGGATCGTCGTGTGAACGACTTTCCACAGGCCCGGCAAAGATGTCGTTTCTCCGGTGTTTTCTTTGATTTTTTTGCGTCATGGGGGGATTTCCTCTCCTCTGAACAAGAAGGATGACATGATCCCCTGTGTCGTTTAAGGCTATCCTTCCTGCTGAAACCTTTCCCGCAGGTGGGGCAGGACAAAGCACACCCTTGCTGATGGATGGTCTTGTGCCGTTTTAAGATGTCTGCGCGTGCAAATTTCTTATGGCAAACGGAGCACTTGAGGTGACGGTCTTTCTTTATGTCAGCGTTTACTGGAGTCTGTGGTAAGAGAACAAATTAAGGAAAAAAAAATAATAAATTAAGAGTCAAACTGTCTGTTTACATTTGTAATTTCAGCTCCTTCAGCAATGACTGAAAGTCTTAGCTTTACTCACCGAGGACAGTGGAGGGGGTGGAGGAGAGTCTTTAGCGTCATAAGCGACAGGGTCCTCGGCCAAGCTGTCATCTACCAGGTGGGGCAAAGACGCGGGCGTGTGCGCACCAGTATCCTCACGGCCGCGGGAAGGGGACTTGATGTCTTTATCCGAGTCTTGGGGAGATTCATTTGCACCTCCACGCTCTTCGTCCTCAGGAAGAGAGTCTTCGTTAGTGTCCTGCAAAAAAATAAATAAATAAATAAATAAAAATTAAAAAAAAGAAAATTAAAAAACAAAAAAAAAAACTCATTTTGATTCAAACTGATATATTGCATCATGTGCATTGCCATTGCAGTAGGTATTCCAACTTGTCAGTATCATCAAAGGAAACTCACCATCGATTCGGGTTCACTCATGCCTTCGACACACCGTTGGAAGGTGTCACTGGGTGGGCGTACCGCCCACACAAACACTGACGGGGGACTGTTACCCTAGCAAGAATGAACGCGAAAATGAATACATGTAAATAATTAAATATTACAAAATAAGTTGATAATATTAACATCAGAAAAAAATGAAATCATTTGTTTTTTCAAACAACTAGTGTTCTTTACAAAGCTATTACTTCCGCGACTAACACATGCGTGTGAACATGACGCTCGCGTTTTCTTTAATGAACGCAGCGCTTAACCATCACAAATTTATAAATAACGGGAAGGGCGCCCTCTCTTGATAGTCTTAAACAACAAATAATTTGAAATGCTGTGAAGGGCGCCCTCATTTACTATAAGAAAAATTGGCACCCCCCCCCGTCCCATGAATTATTTTTATTCAAACCAAATGCATCATTACAACATTAATGCCACTGGTGAATTGTATTTACAAGTTACGTTGCACACAGAATGAATTACAGCTGAGTGATACAAATCTTAAAGAAAGATAGTATGTAGTTTTCACCTACCTCATCCGAGATATCCATGTCCCTTAGTTCAATGTCAGCTATTCGCTGCATCTTTTCTTGCTGCGACAAGGTTGGATCTGGGCTACCAAAAGGCCAGTAGCTGTAATGCCCCAACATCTCGTCGGCAACTTGTTGGATAGCTTCCTGTTGCAACACAGTTGGATCTGGGCTAAAAAATGGCCAATCCAAATTCCCCCAGTCGTCCATTTCGTCCAGCTCTGACGGTGTCGGGTCTGGGCTGAAAAAACCCACCACATTTTCCCTCTCCATCTCAAAAAGCGTCGTTAAACTCACTCGAAATTAACGGATGGCAAGCGATAAAATGGCACGACGTCTTCTATGCACTCTTATTTCCAGAAGAGTAATCATTCATATTTGCGTGATATGATATTGCAATGCAAAGCTGTTGTTTTATAGCATAGACCACCTCACTTTTTTTTCTCAAGGGGTGTTACGAAAGTGAAACTTTTTTTCTATATTAAAACAGAATCAATCGTTATTATGTCTCCGTTTTTTATTCCATTTCAGACTATTAACAGTAATTTTACCGCCATTTTACTATACGTAGGTCATCACTAAAATGTTTCATCCATTCAAACGCTAATTTACAAGAGTCTATTACCCCTTCCCAAAAATAGAATGGTACAGTCCAGTTTTAGCGCGAAATATGAAAAGTAGTAAAAGTGGTGTGGTTCATTTTTGCGCCAAAATTGTGCGCGCGCGCGCACACACGTGGGGCGCGCACAAGGACAGAGCTACTTCGTGAAATCGTTTTGTTCACATTTTGAGTATGGTGCGCGCCGTGCATTTCAATGGTAAATGTTACTTGCGTTCCAGTTCATACCCCTCCCATGTTCTGTTGCATTGTTATGATTATGTGATCTACCTTTTGATTGTATGGGTGGCTCTTAAAAGAGCCCACTTCTGTTCAAGAAGTGTTTAGTTAATGATGTCGAGCAAAACTGTCAAACGGGTCACGGGGTCCATGATGTGTATCGCCATGGCCACCTCCACCATCGTACAAACCATTGCAGAATTAGAGTCGTTGCTGTGATGGTCCAGCATATGAGAGCAAACGCCAAATAATTCCTCCTTGCTCAGGTGATCGCAAATGGAGCAAAACGCCGCTATGAATTTCTCCATTTCGGTTCTAGCGGCTCTATAACCTTTTTTCGCATAGTGATGGATGCGGCGTTTAGCGATGCGTTGGCTTCGCCGCAACGTACAACCACCAGATCTTTTTCGGGGGTAACTCTCACCCCTAATGAGGCACGCAGGGGTCCTGAAATACACCATCTTTAAGTCGAACTTAAAGAGCAACAGCAATTCAATAAAACAAGTCGGAGTAGTCGCAGAGGCAAAAAGAGTGAATCCCATTTCAAATTGTTGCTTCTTTTATACTCTGCCTCACTCCGCGTCTATCAACTAGCCAATCACAGAGAGCGCGTAAACGCGCTCAAAACAACGCGCGAACTTTCAACCAATCACACCTTTTCAGTCCATTTCAATTCAGGGCATGTCTGGGCAAGCCCAGAGCTCCACCAGCCCTTCACTTCACCGCGCGTGACGTCACCGCGCGTTAACCCACAGACATGTCCAGACTTGCCCAAAATCACTTGTCGCGCATGCGCACTACAACCTACCATGACGTCATCGCATCCATACACATGACGTCATACCTACGTCATACCTACGTCACACCCTCATCCATATTCATCATGCGCATGCGCATCACACACCCGCCACACATGTTGCAGTCCGCCACCGCCGCAAAGAGGCTCCATTTGCGGCAGACATACTACTTTCGTGATTTTTCTTTTGTAGACTGGCTACCGTTTGTACTCAATTATGTGAAGAACCCTACGAGATAAATTGTGGCACCTTTGGATGGTCAAGCTGCACTCGTTACAGGTTGGTTTCTTGTAGGCTTATTTAATGCGATAGGTCAGCAGCATTTGTTCATTCCCTGACTGATCCGGTAAGTATTGGGAAAATAATCTGTGACAAAAATTCGTATAAATGACTTTGCTACAATTTGTTGAAATGGTAATTACCCCCTCCCTTCTTTGCATATAGTATGTAAACCGCGAAGTTATTCATTTTTAGCATGTTTGAAGGGCCTTTCGATTGTAAATCATGTAGGCATATAGAAACTTGGAAAAAAATCACAAAATGATTTGTTGGTATTATTTTAATAAATATTCTAATTATGTCACATACAATATTAATTAATTATAGCACATACATACCAACGACATTATTTGCTGTTTAGCGAGTTGCAAAACTGAGACGTTTGAACATTGTCCTTCCTTCGCAGAACGGTTGAATGTAAATGTTTTGGATCTACTTCCTGTCCTAACGGAGGCACGTGTTCTACAACTGATCATTACAGTGAGTGCGATCAAGGTTACTATTCACCGCGCTGTAATGGTAAGTACAGTCTTCTGAAAATAAATCTTTATTAGAAGCATTGAAGATATGCCTGACTTAGTAGTAGTACTATTATGTTCTTATTAATTGGTCGTTGAACTCTCTCCAAAATTATGGAAATACTAAAATCACATCCCACGGGCCTTTCCCACGATAGAATGTTTGTTAACGGTGTTTTCTGAAAAACTCGTGGTGGCGTACTGTCGTGTGAATTGCCCAAACTAAAACTTGCTATCTTTAGACATATGTAGCCTACAGACAACAGTAACCGTGTAACTCACAGTTATAAGACCGTCTGGATTAATTCATTCAAAATAATTGTGGCACCGAACAATATTTTGTTTTTGAAGCGTGCACACAGATTAACAACTGTCTATCCGTGTCCTGCACTAATGCGATCGATCAGAAATGCGTCCGCTGCAACGGTGAGTTTAGTCCTCCTTCTCGTGGTTCAGCCTACAAGAAGACGGACGGCGACAGGCAATGCATCAGTGAGTAACAACATCCTAACAGTTTTCTGTTTGTTAGTGTTACAACGTGGGGACTGTTGTGATCCAATTTCGTGGAGCTGCTCAGGCAAAATATGATAACAAACAATCCACGAAATAAACAACTTGGGAAAACTCATCATGATAGAAGTAAAGATGTAGTATTTTAGAAGGATTATGCCTCTTAAAGTAAAAAAACATATTGACACACTTGTGCAGTCCCACGTGTTACATTGTACAATGGTTTCAACCAGTAGGCAGAGTGCTCTGCAGAGTCCAGTCCAGTCATTGTTTCCATTAAAAAAATCAATGAATCGCAATTATTATATTTTGACAGTTACAAGTGCGGCGTGCCATCCCAAATGAACTTAATTAATGATCAACATGAAAAAAATTCCCCTAGGAAACTTAAGATTTTTACCATGGAATTTGTAGAACAATTTTAACAAAATTTCTTATTTTAGTTTTATTATGACTGCAGCTGCATAACGTGTAGGTTTGGCACGAAGGATTTGTCAATAAATCGTATCCTGCAGATTTTAAGTTTTCAGAGATGTCAATTTTGCCAATTCAATGTCCAAGTTTATATCACGCCTGCTTACTACTTACAGCACACTATTTTTCACGAGGGTCATTCTCAAAATTACCTCCTCTTAGAGCAATGTTCATGGAGGACAGACAGCAACGCCTGCTACCCGGGGACATGCACGAACGCACAGTGTTCATGCACCGCTGGGTTCTCAGGAACCGACTGCAGAACGAGTGAGTTAAAATTATAGCTACTGAAACTGCATTGTGTTTTGAAAGCGTTGTTTAATGGAAATTTACGGAAGCCGGATAGTGCCAGGGGATAAGAGATGAAATAGTTTGTTCACGAATGCATGCGTTCTACCATTTATCTGACGGCCGCCACATCATTGAAGCACTCATGAAAAACAAATTTACCTCTTATTCCCTGGCACTACCCGGTTTTCGTACAGTAATGTATCTGCTCTTAGTTGAAAGTGGAACGACAAGCAAATCAATTGACTGTTAACTTTCGTTGTACTCATACAACAGTGGCTACAAGCCAAGCGCCTGTACTGTCAGAGCATCGTGCAACCCTAAAAATGGATACCACCACCTTAGAATCACCGACCATCCAGGGCAGCACGGACACGGTCTACACCAACGTGAGAGGCTTCACTGAAATTCAGATCATATGGAAAAGCTCTTACCTACCCACCCATCTCCCACCTCTAGGAGAGGCTGGACATCCGTACATTCAAAGTGCCAGCATGGGTCTTGTGTCAGCGACCGTTACTGCCGTCATAAACCGTGAGTTCCTAACCATTCTTTTTTGGCAGAGCCCGAGTTTCAAAACCCTATCTTTATACCCAGTAGCGGAACCAGCGATGTGATTCAGGGACAGGAGCCCCCCCCCCCCCGCTCGAAGCCTCCCCCTCCTGCTCCCATGAGATCACCCCCAAAAACGCAAACGATGAATGGTTCGATACATCAAAAGGCTCCCTATTTATGTATTTGCCTCCGCTTGCCCCGCCCCTCTCGAAAATGTATAATTATTACGCCACTGTCTATACCCCCTAAATGAAGTGTGCCGTAATATCAGCTTCCTCAGAGTTAAAATATTGTATACAATCTAAACAGTTTTTAAAATTAAACAGTTTTTTAAAATGACCACCACTGAACTACTACCGTTTTAAATCAAAATTCAATTGTTTTTTTTACTTTCAACATCATGTGTCCAAGCCCTTTTTTGTGTGTGGTGTAACCATAATGGTAGGTATGTTCAAAAAGCAAAATGCTGAAATGGCACACACTGAATTGAACCAGTTCTTTGTACCTCTTGATTTTTACAAAATCAGGAGCTGGAAGAAACATCTATTCAATCGTGACATCGGAGTCCTGCTCAGCAGCGGGGTCTCGGGACAGTCCTGCGACTGCCTTAGCCACATGTAATCGTACTTTCCAGATCAACTATAATTCATGGACGCCCGCCACTGGAGACATGTAAGTGAAAACCAAAGTGGCGCTTTCATAATGGTGGGCATGAAGGGACATCGCATTTACCGAATATTTGCCCATAAGTATTTCCGATGTCATGGAATTATTCGGAAATTTGTACGCATATAACTGTGATGTCAGGGATTTTTTTTTCGCAAAAATAAATGTGTGATATATTTATGAGGCAAGAAGTTATTCGCTTATATGTGACTCAGCCTGTGTAAATGAGACACTTTGAGGTAAAAATTTAAGTCCAAATTTCATCATGTAGGGCATCTTCCAAGGATTAAAAAGACACCACACTGACCTCTACAGAGTTGACTGTTCTGGATTGGAACCGTAAACTCTGTAGAGGTCAGTGTGGTGTCTTTTTAATCCTTTGAAGATGCCCTACATGATGAGATTGAAATTTACATTTTTACCTCAAAGTGTCTCATTCACACAGGCCGAGTCACATATGTGCCGCCAAGGGAAAAAATCATATGGGAACCAAACTGCAGTGTCGTTTGTGAAAACAAAATCAATATATAAATAAGACAAAGTCACCTCCGTATATTTTCTTTTATTTTCGTCATAATGCAGTTATATCAAAATGTTTATTCTGTTAAAAATAACTTTCAGACTAAGGTATGACGTTACATCAGCCAATGGTGGCTATATGAAACTGTACGATAGGGATAATTCAGACGTAATCATCACCCGTTACTACACCGGCAGGACGACGTCGGGGTACTCAACTTTCCCATTTGACTTCAATGACCCCTACCACTGTGTGGATGTCATCAGCAGATGCCGAACAAATATGTTGCACGCTGGTGATGACGTCACGTCACATGTAAGATTCAATATGACACATTAGTTCATTTCCCCTTAATGGCATTGCAAGTCGAGGTTTCCAGGTCATAAAGTGTTGGCGTGAGTTGAAAATACTACCCTTTAAGCCATTGAAAGTATGAGATTTTCTTAAGTAATTCTACAATGCATGACATGTTCGATAGAGTTAAATTAATTGTCATTATTACTTATTTTTAAAGGCAATGATTACGGTCACGTGGGAAGGCTGGGTCGACGATCTTTCCGGTATCAAAGAATTTGACCTACAAGTGAGACAACTGTCAGGTAGCCACGGTAGCGAGATGACGGAAATCTTCAACAGTCCAGCTGTTTATTCCAATATCACTGAGTCTGGACAGGAGATCACCTTACCTCATATTGGTATGTTCATATGTTCATAAAAAACGCTTAAACGTCAAATCAAGAAACAACTATTTACAAATGGAGGATGACATTATTTAAGGAAAAAGTAAAGTATAAAGCGTAAGTAGAGTTGAGATTGTCGTTGTGCCAACAGAACTACATGGTACAACTGACTGAAAAAAGAAACGAGTTAAACAAAAGTATTTTGAAAACGGAGGCGGGTAAAACATATTTTTTCAAGGGTTAACTGTGGAGAAGTGTTACTGTAGCATGGTAAAAAGCTTATAAAAATTTTGTTTATTGCCTCAAGGGTCTGACTAAGCACATATTTCGACGGCCAAACTGGATCAACCACGTTTGATGGTGTTCTGAAAGCCACAGAATTACTCAAATAAAAAATCAAAAATGAGAATATGATGTATTTCCTTTTCGAACAAAACCTGAAGGTGTCTACTCCATAGTCCTAACCGTGATTGACAATGCTGGCAACACTGAGCTGAGTAGACGTTTCGTCTTCTTTGACAATGACCCGAATGACGTGACCAAGCGGGACACAAACCCGATGCGTGTTCTGTCTGCGACCGCAGAAACCAACTATGAGTGGATCACGGCACTGGAAACGTCTGGGAGAACTACCTCTATACTTCTTGACTGGACGAGCCATTTCATTAACTTGCACCATCATAACCAGGGGTTGTTAAAACCAATTGGTCAATGGGTTAGTGAAAGTATTGACGATGGTGAGTAACCTCAATGTAATGTACAAAAATCGGATTTAAAATTCCAGGTTATTATTTTAGAGTAGAGTCAGATATCTTCAAGCTTAATTTAACCATTACTTTCATCTCATTTTCTTTTGATATTGAAGTGATACGTTGTTTTGTTGTTACCTATCCTATGGTTTTCCTATGAGCAGATTATGACCAGAATTTTGGAAAGCGAGGTCGTGCAGCCATCCCAAACGCCCTCGGCATTACACAGTTCCGTGTCCTTCACAACATTGACCATCAGGGTGGTAGAACAATTGTCAACGTGTCTGACAATTCGGACCACTGGATTAATGAAACAACGAACACACAAGCAACTTATGACTTGACATTGGTTGACGGTGATTCCATTCGCTTTTGGGTGGAGGCCAGAGACATCGCCGGTCACTTTGTGAGGGACAGTGTATTAGTTCATGCTGATTCTTCACCACCAATCATTGAAGGTTTCTGGCTTGTTCGGGGCAATAATGTAAATGTAGCCGTACATAATTCAACCGCCTTGCACGATTCAAGGTAAGAGTTATTATGTAAAGATTGTATTATGACCTAAATTTTTTTACAATCTTTTCATTGAAGTACTTTATCGTGGAGGTAATTACAGTTACTATTCACTTTTCCAGTGTTAGTGTTACTGCTTCTTTTTCGAAAAGTGTATCCATTTTCGTTGAAAGGTTCGACTGTGGAATAATTTTGAGAGTGTTGTTCTGCGCATCCTATGCCCAATTTTGTTGCGGTTCGTTCAAAAAAGAAACCACAGGCGTTTGAATGGTTTCAAAGAATCGTGACACAATAGACCATTCCCACAAAATATGCAAATTTCACATCGCGCGTGCGCACTAAGACTGATGGTTGTCAAAATGAAGGGAAATCGTGTAATTAACATGCATTTATTTTCCATTTTGTCTATCAGTGTGGAGTTTAGGACCTATGACATACACAGTGGGATTCGAACCATCGAGTGGCGTCTATTTGACAATCACACTGGGACCGAGGTTGAACACGGGAGTCAGACAGTTGCTGCAGTCAAGGTTGATCAGGTAAAATGAAATACATCCGCTTAATTGCCTTTCTCGGCAGTTTTCGGAGAGCTATTGGTGAACGCAACCAATTAAAGAAAACATTACGTTAAAATTCCGGTTATCCTTAGATGATATTTATTGTTTTCATAGGATAATGAAGACTGCGATCCAGTAACATGTATGTGTGTCCCTGTTGGTGACTGCTACAATGTAGACTACGGGTTCAGACCTACATTCCACGTTGGTGTTCATGACTTTGACTATTACATCATGTTGACGGTTACCAACCATGCTGGACTGGTGACATCTCAAACAATCAAGGTAGGATCAAGATAATCTCATCGAACAAGCACGTAGTGGTTTAACTAAATCGATTTAACTGAAGGGCATATGACATTTTAAAATACAAACCACACATTTATCTTTATAGATAACAGTGGACGCATCGCCCCCTCAAGCTGGTGTGGTGCATGATGGGATACGCGGTTCAAGTGAGGTCGACTTTCAGGAGGTCATTGACCTCGCTGCGCACTGGGAAGGATTCTTTGACAGGGAGAGCGGGGTGAAGTTTTACGAATATCTGTTTGACGTCACATGCTGGAATAATGCAGATTTGATACATTCCATCAAAGAAAATGTAAGTTCTCTCAGAATAAATAAACTCAGTCAATGTCAAATTAAATTTACAGATGAACTCTGTTGTTCATCAGGACAACCATATTTTGTTTTACAACGGCAGATATTTGATTTCCATACTGATTTGGAAAATCTACCATATTGATACTGGATTTAAAATAATCAGTTTACTTTTTTTGTATTTCACGATAATACCCAAACCGTAGATGACAAGAACTACCGGCACACACGCAAGTTGGACGGCGCCCTCACCGGGCATGTACTTCATCACAGTCATTGCCTACAACCGTGCCTTGGAGCCTTCTATTCCTATCTGTTCTGATGGTGTCATGATCGACACCAGCCCTCCAGAGCTGTCTAATATCTCTATCAGTGAGGCTCGAATATGGCCTGGTCTTGCCAAGAATAGTGAGGGACGGGTGTGGTTTATCGATGAACATCGCAGGAAGACTGAACTACTGAACGTGTCTGACGTGTGCAGGTAAGACAGCCAAATTTTGTCACTCATTGCAGTTTAACTCAACATATTCACCTTTTGAGGAGGATTGCTGGCTATCAATATTTTGTGCAGTCTTCATTCTTGTCTTCATCAATTGTTGCGAAGACCTTGCTTTTACCACAACGCTGTTGTTGCTAATACTAGCTCCTAAAACATAATTCGGCAGATCAATCTAAGTATGCTAGCCTGGTATTAAACTGTCAAAAAGATTAGTTTAGGATTACGTCTGTTAATCTATGACCATGTTTTTTTTTCATCAAATTCAGGTCCAAGGCAACGGTGGTGAGCGATATAACGGTGTATCCTGGGAATGATGTCTCCAATGACACGATATCATTCATTGGAGAAGACATTAATTGTCCCTGTACATCCGGTATACAAGAGAAGATCTTTCTCCCTACCCACAAACACGTAAGATTTTCAAGTGTTTGATAAGCCACATTCTTTGGCAAGCAGCGGTTGAAAGGAAAGAAAAATACTAATTGAAACTTTGTAGCCTGTAACTCTGTTAAGTGTAACTATTAACCTGTAGAGGCTTTCACAATACAGATCCAAGATTTTAGCAAATCAAGGACCTTAAATGAAACCAGTCTTAATGACAGACATAAATTCATTCTGAGTATGAAATACTAGCCATGTGGAAGCTTATTTCAACGTTGGTTCTTCAAAGTTTTGCTGCAATATATAAAAATAATTATGACTGCATCAGTCACCCAATTCGACACATAGCCACCACCACTTACAAGAAAGGCTTCCAGGCAAAATATGACTCGCTTATAAAGCTTCCGTGAAAACGTTCGAGATATCTGAAGAGTGGATGTTCTATCATGATGGCATGGCACTTTCTTCATGGTATGTTTCTTATATGCGATGAGTTATTAAAACATTGAAGTGACGGTGCACCCGCTATTTCAATTTAAAGAACTATGTTTGATGTAAATTAACAATTTTTGTTTGTTCCCAGATTATCTTGTCTTGGTCAGGAAGTGACGTACAGAGCTCCATTTTCGACTACCAGATAGGTCTAAGCAGTGACCCATCCAATCCGACCCCTGACCTTGTGACATTCATGTCAGCATCCGGTCATGATCGTTTCGTGATGTTTCATCCCCAAATCAGCCAGGGAAGTGTTTTCTTTGTGGTTGTGAAAGCTATAAACAAAGCACAGTTGGCTTATTCAAAGGTATGTATTATAAATAACAAAATAAAATACAAAATAAATATTAACAACAATTTCTTTGTTTTATCCTTTTTTTTCTTTTTTGATCTTCACTAATCGGTAAATTGACAATTGCATTTAGCGTGTGTGAAAGATACAGCAGACGGATAAGTGGAGTTTGGGTGAGAATTTTTTGCACACTCATAACAGAGTGGGTTAAAACAATGCAAAGGCATGAAAGCTTGGGACGGTTTTGATTTTGTTTATAAAATCTCGGGTTTCTTCTTTGACGATTGGCAAACAAGTTTAAGAAAAAACAAACGAAGAAAAAAAGTATTAAGTAAAATTATGCAACCATTTTAATTCCTTGTGAAGTTTGTTGGACCTATCATCGTGGACACCACAGCACCCATGTTTGTTGGCAGTATTCGTGTTCACTTAGACGGCGGTTATTTGGTCACTGAATGGGGTGACGACGGCTTTGCGGACGCTGAAGATACAGATCTTGCGTATCAAGTTGGCATAGGTGAGCTCCTCAAAAAAATACATGTTTTACAACCAGGATCCACTTCCACTAAGGTGTGGAATAATTAATTCCTTTATTAGCTCTTATTGTTTGAAGATGGAAAGTCTTTGTAGGCAAACCTATCTCTTCTGAAATCGTACAATGTATAGTGGGCACATTGCGCTGTACAACCAAACTATCAAGATGCTGTGTTAAATTTGATCTTTTATAACAACACTAACGACATACTCTTTTAAAAGAGGTTTGTGCCGTTATGCTTTTCCTTTTTGGTATTGTACGTTAGTTAATAATGAAGACAATCAGTTGTTTTGTTTTTGTACCGTTATAGGAAACACTAGAGGTGGCACAGAGACCATCTCCTTTCGATCCAAGAGAGACTACGCCATCGGTCCATGTGAATCCCGTACCTCATGTGCAGCGTTCCTATTGGATGATCTAAGTTGGTATCTCCATGGTGATCATGAATATTACATCTCAGTCAAAGCTGAGAATGGTGCTGGATTATTAACAGTAGGAACCTCGTCTGTCTACAGGCATATCGTGCAGTTGCCATCACTGGGGGTCGTGCTGGATGTTGCACCATCTGGTGCAGAGGTTGTCAATGACTTTGGAGTAAGTATCTCACAGAGACGTGCACTTGGAAAGAGAATGGTATGACGTTGTTGGTTAAGAAATAAACGAAATTGTATTCGTTTGGAATATCTTTTTGTTTGTCCTTAACAGTTTTACTTTCTTTTTAAATTAGATTACTAAGGACGTTGATGTTCAGATGAATTTGTCAAGAATCTCCGCTCGGTGGTTTGGCTTTGAACATCCTCATCTTGATATCAATTATGAAGTTGCCGTAGGCACAGGAAGAGACGGTCTGTATAACGTCAGTAATGGCTTCATCGACGTCCGCAATGCAACTTTCTAACAGTTAGACGGACTCGATCTTACACCTCTCATGGTAAAAATATGTTTGAGCCGGTTTGCCGACATAGACTTACATATTATTCTAACTTAAGTTGGTGGTATACAGTATATAACTCAACGGTCAAACATTTAATAAAAATGGATACTGTTAAGAAAACACTTCACATTCTTTGCATTGTCTAGACTTACTACTTTACCGTCCGGGCAACCTCTGAAGCTGGAAGCGTCAACGTGACGTCAGACGGTATCAAGGTCATCCCAGACGGTCAGATCTTAGAAGGTGCATCAATCAAAGATGGACTTGGATGTGATTACGGTAACGGTAAGAATATCAGCTGTGTGTTTCGCTGCAAACAATATTTAAGGTTTCAAGTGTTTCATAAAATGGTTGTTTCCACACTTAGCATCCAACAACCAAGGAAAGGTTGAAACCCGTTCGCCTCCTCTCCGAGGGAAATCATGATATCTCTTTAATGTTTGCCTTTTTACTCGGCATTTCTTAGGGGTTTTCTGCGGAGCATTTACTTTATTTGTAAACGATAAAGCAATTTTTCAAACCTCATCTCAAAATTGACTATTCAATTGTCTTTTGTCAGTAACCACGTCCCCTGAATTGTCTCATCATTCATTGGCTCCTCTCCCACCCTGTGAGGATGACGTCACATATCAGTATTCTTCATCTATTATCTCCGCACGATGGACCATCCCAGAGATGTTACAACCATTCGTAACCAATGTCTTATGGGCAGTGGAACAAGAAATTCAGACCCACCATGGTAGTAGTTTTAAGATTATCAGAATATGTACAATTAAGAAACCCAATTTCTTCAAAAGAACAAAATCACATAAAAATCGCACATTCTGGCCTGGTTCCTTTGAAAGTTAAGGCCCAACCTATATGGAATTTCCAATTTAGTTTTCAGAATTCAAGTTTGATAAAAAAGTACATTATGTAAGGTTTGGTGACCCTTGTGAGTGATGATTTGTATCAATGCTCATATTTATCATTATTTTTTCCCCGGATAGATGGGGACACCTCAATGCAGTGGATAACGTTATTGGATTATCAAGATCTAGGTATGACCTTCAGTCATTTAGATGCAAGCCTTGTACTGCACGACGGGGCACATCTGAGGTCTAAGGTAATAAAAACATGATAATATTGGGACCAATATTGCAAAACATTTTTTTTTTGCTTGGTTTGGTAAATTTTTTGTAAGATTTAAGCAGATTGTTTAGCATCATCATATGAATTTTTTGATACATACTTACGTGCTCGCGTACCGTATCATATGTAAGATGTAAGAATCTTGCTTAACATCGTTTGAAAATTGAGATTAATGATTTACACTTAGTGACACATGATTTTATTAAAATATATATTTTTGTAAAGGGACACTCTTGAAAAGAATAAGCTGGAAATTAAATTCCTTTTAGACAATGATTAGCAAGGCTCCATATTAAAATTATGGATGGGCGGACTCAAAGATGTTAATGACGAAAGTAATTGCAAAGCTGATTGACAAATTGTTTTTTGTAACAGGTTAAATTCTGCCACGTGAGTGTCTGCTTTCAATCGATTATAAGTGACGGGATCTGGGTACTCTCCCAGCCTCCTGTGGTTGGCGATATCACAATCAACAATATCGAGACAGATTCAACAAGTACAAATATCCACGTGGTCTTCCAGACATTTGAACACGAGTACATCAACCATGATATACAGTCAGATTTGATGGATTTCTACGAGTGGACTATTGCTGAGGATGGGGAAGACAGTGCCGTGTTGATCGAATGGAAACGCATTGATGATTTGCTCACCAATGGTGAGACGGTATGTTTCTAGTCCTTGTTGTTTAGACAAAAATACCTGAGAAAAGTGGAACTTAAATGAATCACACAAAAATAAAAGTAGCTGTTGCAAACTGCTTACCAACCACAAGGACCTGTTGTATAAATGCAGAATTTGTTTTTTGACCTTAGCTGAGCCTTGCTCAAAGGCTAAATGGCAACACAACACACACATACAAGTATATACTGAACCACAAGGAATTACTTCAGTCACTCAAAAACATGGCTGGGATAAACACAACAAATACCAGGTAAATATTGTCTTTTTTTGTGTCATACAATCTTTATAATCTGTGCCGAAGAAATTTTGCAAACTAAAATACCATGCCATGTTTTTAGCGGGCCTTTGCTGATTTATACACTGCAATTTAATTTCTATAGTGAAACACGTTCAACTTTTGCTCTTTTGTTGAGATTTGAACTGATGATGAAAAACTATGTAGGGCAAGAACCGTTTAGTATGTTTAAAAGTCTTACGATCCTGAGTATACGGTTTATTTTTTGTTCTGTTAGAGTTCCACCTCAGAGCTGGTTGTACAATGGGAGTCTTTCATTGACGTCGAGGAACATGACCTTGCACGTCATCACTCTGGAATCAAATACTACGAGTATGCAATTGGTGAGATTCTATAGGGTCTGTTATCATTTACCAATATACCTTTTGGTATTTTATAACACAATTATTTCAAACACCTGTTTATTGAATAAGGGTACTATGACTTAAATATACCGTTTAAATAATGGCTGTAATTGTTAACAGGATCAATGCCAGGTGAGAGTGACGTTCAAGACTTCACCCGTGTCGGTATCACCAACAGCATCATCATACACAACTTGAGGTTACAAAATGGACACACCTACTATGCAGTCATCAGAGGTAATGAGAAACTTTCCTGATGTTATCTTTATGAATTGAGCCATACTTTTAAACAAAATAAACGAAGATTTGAAGAAAGACGGTCAGTCTCCTGACGAGTATACTGTTCGAAACGTTGAGTAAACCAACTCAGAGCCACCACCTCTACAAAAGAGTGTTACATGGCGTCACCGTAAACCCTTTACTTACGATTTAATATACTAGGACAAGATTGCTCGAGAGCATTAGTCATAAAATAGAAGACCGATAATGAGTGTTTGAGGAAACATCTGTGAAGATGCAAACCCTTGTTGAATCTTTCAAATTATCAGATATGACTTTACAGACCTTCGTAACTCTTCGAATTATTGCAAGAAGAGGCGAGATGACTATGATGTTTTACTGTAATAGTAAATTGAAAAAAAGAATTGTCATACGATTTAAGCATGACGATCTCTCTTCAGGTGTACATAAGTTATAAAAATAACATTTTAACGTTCATGTATTATTGGATATGTATAAAAGATTAAATTAATTGCACATGAGCGAAACATATATAGTGATAAAAACATTACTCCAACCATTAAAAAATCACAAATACTGAGAACAAAGGTATCTCATAAAAGAGGTGTATTTGAAAAGGGTTGTTAACTATCTGTGATAAAAGAACTTTTCCATTTGATATCCTCTGTCTAGCCACTGACTTTGTTGGCTGGTCCTCAACATCAGTGTCTGACGCAATTATGATTGACACGACACCGCCTTCTGAAAGCAATACATGCACGTTGGACGTTGGAGGCAACTTTCTCTTGTCGACAACCTCTATCTCAGTAAGGTGACTCTAAAATAAAATTGTACTTTACATATTGAATTGAACTCTTGCCAAAATCTGAAAAGGTTGATTCATTGATCAAATGGTGAATTCTCAAGATTCAGTGTACATTAACCAGTTGAATTTATAAATGAAATGCAACCTTGTTCATTTCCCAGTTGGGAGAATGTTTTCTCAGACATAGAAAGTGGCATCGCGTACTTCGAGTGGGCAATGGGTTCGTATCCAGGTCATGCGGATATTATGCCATTCTCCAGAGAGGATTCCGAGTCTGGAGTGACTGACCCTTCAAGACATTTGACCCTTCATGAAGGTCACTCGTATTTCATTTCAATTAAGGTAAGATTTTTGCAAGAGTGATAAGTTTCACGTATCATCATCAATCCCTTATGTTTGTTTAGAGACCGCCTCGACAACGCGGTTTCCAATCCAGCCGGTTCTTGGCGGTATTTTAGATCCAAATTGTGAAAGTTATTGAAACACAAGAAATTATAACGATGGTGTTACACAGAGGGAAACTGCATGGAAAAAAAATGTTCTATGAATATATACTTTGCATAACGAAATGCGAATTTAATTTATGTCATACACGTTTACAAATTCACTTATTGATAGATTTTGACATTGGTTCAATTAAAACTATTACCATGTCAGGCTATCAACCATGTTGGGTTGATCACATTGAAGGCGTTCGGTGCATTCACGGTCGAAGAGAGCCCTCCAGTGGCTGGTCACGTCTTTGATGGAGATCCATCCCTCGCATCATCCAATCACAGAGATCTTGACTTCCAGAAGGACCGGAAGACAATAAGTGCATTCTGGGAAGGGTTTCATGATCCCCATAGCGCCCTCATCGGTTATTCATGGAAAACAGGGACGTGCAAAGGTTGCAGTGACATGGATACTGGTAAATAAACATACATCATCAAATATATTATTATTTTTCTAGTACAATTTGTTGTTTGAAAACGGTCAATTCCGAATAAAGTACGTCACCAAGGGCCTGACCAAGACATGTCGCATTTAAAAATAAAGTGATGTTTGGATCAGCTCATGCTTATAACATATACTTTGCGATGTGTCGTGACCTGTTCGCAAATGGGCAATATCTCCGACAGAACAACCTGTTTGTGGCGCACTTGATTGTGTTTTGCACTTATTGTCATTGAAATCTTTTAGGCGATGTACATTAATTGCTCAAACATTTAAATTTCAGAATCCAAAGCTGACAACCTGAACCTTGTGCCTGGTTTCACATACTATGTGACTGTGACGGCCTGTAACGCTGCGGATCTGTGTACTTCAGTGACATCTGATGGGGTCCTGGTTGATGACTCGCCCCCATTGGTAGGTCGTGTGTATGATGGAAGCCCTGGTGGTGAGGACATCAGCTTTCAGTCGTCAAGGTTGGTTTCCTTCTCGAGTTTGACTTTACTTTCTTCATCCATAAAGTGAAAAAAAAACCTCTAAAGTTCAAGAAATCTAATCAAATTACCACCCAATTCTTTAATATTTAACATTTGGAACTGGAATTAAAAACTAAAACATCATTTCGCGGAAATTATGTTCATTCTTATGCGGAAGAAAACAAAGCCCCCTTTAGGTACTCAGCTAATTGACATCAACATTGGGTCTAAAACATCTATAATGACAGTTTTTCAAACTGATGTCTTGACCGGGACATATAAATGTAAATATGTAGGTTATTGTCCAGAGACTTAAAGAAAATAAAAAAATTGATCCTGACCAGATATTGGCGTTTACAAGGAGGAGATGGGGGCATCTGCCCCCCCCCCCCTCCGTGGAATATCTCCTCCCACCCAAGCTGTGCTTACCTCCTTTGCTGCCCTGCAAAAAAGTGCTGGCTACGCCATTGGATACAGTGCTATCATTGGATAATTGTACTTTGTATAACTCCAAATGAAAGAAAGAAATGTACGTTGAACCCATCTCACATGCTTGAAAATTCCTTAGTCTAAATACACCAGATCGTGGTTGATGTGTTTTTAATGTTTCGTTGTGTAGGATACAGCTGTCTGCTCATTGGTGGGGTTTTCATGATCCTCATTCCGGCCTCTCTCACTATGAATGGCGAGCTGGTACCACACCAGGCTCTGATGATATCCTTTCATCAACACGTGTTGAACTGTCAGAATCTGCTCTGATATTCCTATCAGAGTCAGATCAGATGCCAGAAAATACTGATATCTACATCATAGTACGTGCTTATAATGGGCTTGGTTTGTGGAGTGAAGCTACATCCAATGGGTTCCGTGTAGATGCAAGCCCTCCTCAAGTGATTCGAGAGCCAACTGTGAACGAAACAGTCGGGATAGTCGTTAGAAACACTCAGGTAAAAACTGATGTGAAAAAATAGTTTGAGAATACCAAAAGGCTTTAGTGTCAATGTTTTAATTGTATCTTAGTATGCATTATTTGATTACAATTAATCAATATAACATATGAACTTGTATATGCTTCGCCAAATTATATTTAATTCAATATTTCATGGCAATTTCTACGTTTTCTTGTAGTGCACGTTTACACTGAAATGGCTACTTGACAAGACTATCATGCAAAGGATATTGAAACATTATGAGAAGAAGCTGTATTAAAATCTGAGAGTAGGTTGATAAAGTGTACACGTGATCTTGATTTATTTGTAACGCTGACACCGTCGAACTCCATCTCATAGATTATTTTAAGTTGTTTCTAACTATTCTATTATGTTTAGGTTCTCTGTGATGTCATTAGGTTCTCCTGGAAGTTCAATGACACCGAGAGTGGCATAAAGGACCAGTATGTGTCAGTGAGCACACATCATAATGGAGATGTTAATATTCCAACAGTAAAGGTAATGTTGTTCAATCAAAAAGCATTGTACAATGCATGGGAGGTATAGCACTATGAAAGATAGATTGATTTTAGGCGGCTGCGTTGAGCTTACAGCGGAACTGTTTTTGTAAATGTTAAAGTCGTTTGAATTATTATAGTTTGAATAGATGGGAATGTATTATAATCCTCAATAGACTTGTGTTAAGCATTTTACGTCAAAAACAAAATCAATCGAATGAGTTCCGTTTTCAACAAAGAACACAAGAACGAGGGCGCCTCTACTGCTGCTTGCTTGGATGTTTGCTTAAAACCGTTATTGTTGAAATGTTTAGTCTGTTTAAGATTCATAAATGTTAAGTTGAAAAGTAAAGAAATTTAATTTTCGGCAATAATTATGCAGATTGCAGGAAGTGAGGTAGATCACACCGTTACCAATTTGACCCTACATGAAGGAAGTCAGTATGTCATCACAGTGGTAGCCTGTAACCATGCCGGTCTCTGCACGGAAGCAGAGTCAGCAGAATTCCTTGTAAGTTGTATCGATCACAATTTAAAACGATCGCCAGGGATTTTCCTTAAAAACCACTAATGAAAACATCATCATAGGAAATTGTTGTCAGCATGTGTCAGCATGTACCTTTCTCTGTTACCATTGTCACCTGTCCACCAGTGAAAAAATCCTACCCTATGAACAGTAATCCAATAGTGCTGCATTGTCGATATTTCTCCCCACTTGTAAATGTTGACTGTCGCTCCCCAACCGTGGGGACATTTGCAGCTGGGACAAAGAGTGCAGCTAAACATGAACGTCATTAGATAATTGTAATTATTGAGTGATGGCATTCAGTCAATATTGATTATGAGATTGTCCTACCTGTTGAACTGAGGTTTATAGTGCTGCGTTAATGTTTGGCTTTTGATATCATTTCTCACTTCTAGGTTGATTGTAGCTCCTCGACTGTTGGGACGTTTGTGGTTAAGACAGAGAGTGCGGCGAAACTGCAACGTCATCACATTATTTGGATAACTCCAACTGAGCCAGAAGCAGTGCAGAGTACTACTACAGTAGGTCCACGACGAAAAACTCAACTATAAGTCCCCATTTGCTGTTTCACTGTTTAATTGTAAAGCCTCTGAAAAATTTTAGTGTTTTTTTCTTATTTAAAATCCACTCTTAGATTTAACTTTTTGTTTAAATCATTTAAACTTCAAAAAATGCAAATATGTTTGTTCCTTAAATAAATTATTGTCCCTTAGTAGTTTTGTGCTGAATAATATTGTTTAACTCGATGGGACGAAAACTTGTTGGTGAACCAAAGAGTTGTGGAACTTCAAACATTTCCCCCAGTCATACATTAATTCCATATATTTTACCCTGAAGCCTGAAGACAGTTATAACGAAACGTCAACTGAGTCATTAAACTCCACGACGGAGACAGTGGCGACCCCAAGACCTCTACGCTATCATACTGGTTGGATGACATGGTTGGAAGATACGAATTCCTCCACTGGATCCCTTGCTCTTGCCTGGCTTGGGTTTGCTGATTTACACTCTGGCATAAGTCACTACTACGTCTCTGTTGGACGAACATACGGAGGCTCAGAACTCACACCGGTAAGTAAAAATACATGCATTATTTATCAAACACTTTGATTTAACCCTCCGTTTAAAAACCACTCGTTGTGTTTCTGTTCTAGAGTGAACCAGTGCGTGTGAACCACAGCAGTGATGGCATGTCACTGGATGAAGGCATTGCGCAGACGGCAGTTATACCAATAGAGGGCAGTATAACGGACCCCAACTTTCCATTTCTTTACGTATCTCTATGGGCTGTAAATGGGGTCAGTGTTAATTCAGGTTTATATTTGTTTAACTTTAAAAATAATAGTAATTTGTAATTAAATGAACAAATTTGTGCTTGTGGTTCAAATGTTGGAAACCTTTACAGACTCACATTATTTGTTATCACTTTCTGAGAAGTGAACTTTCTAAAGGTAAGTGCAGTAAGGATCTATACTGTTTGCGTATTTGGATAGATTTTGATTCTTTTCACTTTCTTGATAAAAGCAAGAATTTCGTTGCAAAGAAACTGGCATAAATCAAATATTATGAAGACAATTACTATTATCTTATTTTTTTGTAAATCACAGCTTTATTATTTATTTTTTTATATTGAAGGTTGGGCTACCAAGTAGTCGCCACCATTCCACATTTGAAGTTTCTCGAACATCACCCGATGAAGGCGCTTTGGTCCTTTTACGTCGTTGCCAATCAACAACATGTGAGGGTCACTGTGCTTGTGCGCCAATTCATAGATTGTGTAATCCCTTACATGGACTGTGCAATGATTTAACTTCAAGTAAGTGGACCTATCATTACAGTTCGAAGTAGAGGTTGGAGAGGGCTGACTATTCCAACTGTCTATGACACTGTTTAATTTACCATGATCTCAAATTTATCTACAATCTGGGACAATCTCCTTAGGATACTCGATCAGTTCCCACATTTAATCAATCCATTCCCAAGTTATAATGTTTGTTAAAAATTAGGTGACAATTTGCGGCCTAGTTTCAGGAGTTAAGCAAATCCCATTATTTCTGCATTAAACAAATATTGCAAACACCTACACAACGCGTCACCACGTTCGTTAAAGTAATCCATTTCTTGTTCCCTCAACTATTAAGACAATTCTAACACCGAGATTGAGGTCCTGGATGTGGTTGATCTGAACTTTGACGATATCAATAACTTACTCGATATTGATGACACGGCCACGCGGTGTATGATGGCTGCTGCATGGCGGGTCAATGAGCAGAAAGGACTTGATATCAAGTGGTAAGTCTAAGTATCTCTGCAATATCGAGTGAAGGAATTGCTACGAAATCAGTTTGCCATTTATCAGCAATATTTTATAAAGAATATATTATTTCAGATTTCAGAGGGCACTGTACACAACAGACTGCTTTCACTGACATGTATGCTTAAGGACTTTAAACAAGTTTCGAACAATGGTACATGAAAGATGTCCCAACAATCGTGTTTTAAGATCATTAGCATGTCGCCCCAATCCTTGCGTATCCTCCTGTCCTATGTCACTCAGATTTCAGAGGGCACTGTACACAACAGACTGCTTTCACTGACATGTATGCTTAAGGACTTTAAACAAGTTTCGAACAATGGTACATGAAAGATGTCCCAACAATCGTGTTTTAAGATCATTAGCATGTCGCCCCAATCCTTGCGTATCCTCCTGTCCTATGTCACTCCATTTCAAATAGTTTGGAATTAGATAAGATTGGAATGCCTGCCTAGTGATAACCACTTGTTATTTGGAACTACTTGACTCATTTGGGACTGTAAGGGTTTTTAGATTCTAACTCGACAGTGTATGGTGGGTTGGAGCTTTAGACTTTTGAAAAGCATCATAAAATGTTAACACTTATAAACTTCTACTGATCGAATTCGGTTGAAGGTATGAATGGAGTATTGGGGACGACTCGTCATCAGATGTTGATCCCGTAGGGTTATTCGACCCAGCCAAGGAAAGGGTTTGGTTTGACATCGGACAGGAAAATCATACCATCGTCATGCTCGATAAAGGTAAGCTATCTAGGAACAGGAAATGCGAAAAATGAAAATGTACTGTTACTGTTTGGTATTAGTCTGGTTACTTTATGGATCATTTTGGTCGGGTACCAAGAGGAGAACCTAATTGGCTGTATGTTGTTATCCTCGGGTCGATTTCACAAAGCACCAAGATTCATCTTAAATTGAGTTGTCAGTATTACCATAGTGATTTACATTGTGACACTACTCTTTGCTTAGTAATTAAGAGTGATTCGAAGTTACGATCAATCTTAGCTTTTTGTGAAATCGAGCCCAGGGGGTTCATCGCACCTAATCGCCACTTGTCACTTTTATCTCAAGGTTTCAGTTTTGTTAAACAATATGAAGCAATTGTTCTCCCACTAAAGCCATATCAAAAACACTGTATGGGCACTATACGAAGTAATACATTGGTATTCATGATTAAGGATCAGTACTACACTGCTGAAATGCTATGCCAAAGACCGAGGCCAGTCTGAAGAATTTGACCTTTGGTCTGTCATAATCCAGAATTTAAAGGTGACATCAAATTCCATTTGAAACACCGGTTCCATATAATAATCTGTGTTAAATCACAAAAGTAGGCCTAATTCTGAAAAAAATATGGTATTCAAGGTAACGATTAACATTTTTGGTGTCATATTTTTTGTAAAAAAAAATCCAGACCGAAAGCTGACTGCTGGGGTGAGATATCACTTTTACATCCGTGCCTGGTATAATGCCAACACGTACGCCGTGTTCAGATCAGATGGTGTTACCCCAGATATTACGCCTCCAAAAATCTCGAAAGTCAAGGGAACAAAGGTAAACTTGAAAGACAGTTTAGTTTTGGTTAGCAAGCAATTTCTGTTTTGTTTTTAATAATGAAACAAAATTCAGTCATGATCTATTACACATTGTAACCTTGATGCTGCAACGATATGTGAATAGGGATACCTTTTGATATCTTTAAAAATAGTATTTTTAAATTTTAAATTGCGTAATTATTTTGAATTTTTCAGATAAAGGATCTAGCAACCATCGAGTCTTCCGAGGATACGGACTATCTCACCGATCCTGATACTCTGTACCTCTCTTGGGAGGGAGTGTTTCGAGGAGATGAGATATCCCACTACGCGGTCTCGCTGAGCAGTTTCAAAGGAGGTAAGATCATCAACAAATTTGAGGATAATGGACTACGTGCTTGGAATCTCTCAAAAAAGGTGCGGCAAAATGTTTTAATGGGGTGTGTTCCCTGGCTACTCGACAGTAACCGAGGGCTGATAGGGCTGATAGCTGAGTTGGTAGAGGGTGGGTACGTATAGCCGGTAGTTGCAAGTTCAAGTCCCGCTCCAGTCAATTTTTCTTTGTCGCCCCAAAATTGATTTAAAATGTACCCAGTCAGTTTTCCTTGTGGTTTCTTGCTTGATATTTAAAAAATAAAACCTTATGGTAGATCCCCGTGCTGCCGCTTCCCATGATATATCCATGGAGCTCTATGGTTGTATCGTATAATGGGTGGTGATCCCTGGCTACACGGCAGTAGCCGGTTGAATGGCTTCTGACTGGTACCCCCGAACAAAGATATTGACACAATAGGGAGACCGCGAACATTAGGGCTGGATAGCTGAGTTGGTAGAGCGTGAGTACGGATAGCCGGTAGTCGCAGGTTCAAACCCCACCCCAGAAATTTTGTCTTTGTTCACCCCCAAAAATGCAAATTGTTTTGCTCTAAAAATGTAAGGCATGTCCGGGCTTCCAAAACCGATCGTTTAATACCATCCTTTGTCGTGACTTTTAAAAAAAGTGTTCACCAAATTGTGTTTGTACCTTTAGGTGAAGATATTTGGCCTTTTGCCGACAGTACCCTACCGGCGAGTTACTCAAGGACACAGTTCACTAGGCTTGGTCTGCAGAGCGGACGTCGTTACTACAGCAACGTCCGGGCATTCAACAAAGCTGGTCTTCACACTCTCAGAAGCAGTGATGGATTTATGGTTGATCTGAGAAAGCCGGATGCTGGTCTGGTATTTGATGGGATAGGTATGGCGTAGGCCTATAACTCTTTTTCAATTCAAACTTGCAGTGGTACCATGTTGTTCGCTGTTCGAACGAAGCAATCAAATATCTGGCATGTCAAGGTCTACTATTTCCATAAACCCCCAAATCGTTTTTGAGATATGGTGGACACAAGTCCACTATTTGGATTGGGTAAGTCTGTCGATATACACCCAAACCAAACAGTGCACTTATAAAGTGCCGGACATTTTCTCTAAAAGGCCAACAGACTTTGATCTACAGTAATTGAACTGCCAATAAAATTGATGGAAGAAACAAAAATATCCCAACCATTCACCAACATGCGAAGTATGTATTCTCTCCATAGATCTGCATGATGTTGAGTATCAGAACTCAAGCACGCGGATCTCAGCCTCATGGCATGGCTTTACTGACCTGGAATCTTATATTGATCACTATGAGTGGTGCGTTGGACAGACTCGTGAACCTTCAGATGATGGCGTCGTTCCGTGTACCGATGTTGGTATGAAACTGTCGGCAACAAGGACACTACCAGAACCTCTCACAGGAGGTATTAAATAAAGGGACAAAACAAAATTATTTTTATCAGTTACCTGCATATACAGATTTTTACATAAATTGTTTTCATGTCATTACTCCATGTGGTGAATGAAGTTTTTTTTATCAATGCATAGTTTAGGCTAAGTAAAAACAAATTAATAATAATAATTACAAAAAACTATGACAATTCCATCGAATTAGATTGTCGTGTACGTGAAATGCAACCGAATCATATATAAAGATTTCGAAGATACTTGAATTTTTCTCTCTTCTTTTTGGTTAATTTGAGCTTGCAAATTTCAATAAGGAGGAATGACAGAAAAAACATTTTATTTGTACAATTTACAGCTTTAAAATGAATTTTTTTTCAAACAAATCTTTGTTTTTGTTTTATTTATACCTTAATCATTACTGATCATATATCGACACTCATGATTGTATACTGAAATGTGTTCTTTTATTTTTGTTGCGCGCATTAACAGGTGTTAGGTACTACTCCAGGGTGTCAGCCATCGATGCAGCAGGTAGAGCGTCAGAGCAAGTCTTCTCTGATGGATTTGTAGTTGATACCACTCCTCCCGAACCACAAAAATACCTCCAATCTGGAGATAATCTCATCGTAAATCCATCATTTGAAGGACGAAATGAACCAGGTATGGAATGTAACCCTTTCCCAGTACATGACAGGAAAAATACAGGTCCGTTATTCAAAATCATAACATATAACAATACAATGGATATGAAATCTGCTACTATGGTTCCTCCGTCTTAGTTAAAGTTCATTGAAACTGAGGCTGGAAGAAAATGGTTTAGTTTCATTTTTTCTTTTTCACAAAATGATAAATATAATTTTTATGTACATACCTAAAAAAAATTGACTGTTTGTAAGAGATTTATTTGTGAACCTGATTTCGATATATGACTTTAAAAAGTTATTTTGTTGATTTGAATTTGTGTTTTTGATAAATTCTGGTTTGCAGATCTTCAGAAACAAATTTCAACACAAATGACTGAGGCTGAGTTCAATGACAACTCGACCATTGATTCTCCGACAGGACGCTTGTAGTTGATTCCACACGAAAAGCTGAGGACGAATCTGAAGGTTCACAAGATGAAATAGCTCCATGGGAAGTTGGGTCTGATACCCGAACCACTGTACTCACTCGTGGAAAGAAGATTGCTCCTGATGGACGTTCTTTCTTATCATTGCACGGATCGATCTCACAAAGTTTCAACTCAACCCCGGGAAGCCACTACCGGGTTGTCTTCTTCACTAGTCATGTTGTCCCGTCACACGAGCCTCTGTTAAACCAAGAAGGTCGCATTGAAGCACCCGGATTAAACCGTGTCTTCAGGCTGTACAGCCGACCAGCACACGCTCACTCTGATCAGAGTCTTTCATCCATACAATGGCATGAGCAGAGGTTTTATTTTACAGCAAACGAAGCTCTATCAACACTGAGAATATCATCAGTTGGACGATCAAATGGAATCCTGCTTGACAATATCCAGGTAAGAAGGAACCTACCAAGATGATGATATATTTTACAATAGTTTAATTTAATTATGCCCTTTATTAAGTCAATCAGAACTTTATTTTTGCATTTGGCTTTTTTACCCTCCGATCAAAAGAGGGTACAATGTCTTACATTTTACACTTGTACACTTGTTACCCTCTTAAAACCCTCCGAGCAACCCCATTAATCAACAACTTCGCTGGATACAGGAGGTTAAAATTTCGTACACCCTGTCTTTAAGGTCAATAAACCCACCCTGCAAGCCCAAAACCATTATAAATCACTGTGGGGGTGAATTGGAGTGCCAGTCAAGACTTAGACTTGTGTTATTTACGACCAGTGTGCGGCGCAAGTTGTTTTCACAAAGTGCATCCCGCCCTGTGCCAAGGGAATACTTGGCACAGGGTCAATCAATTACTGCACTGAGACAGGTGGCTGCTGTCTTTCAACACTCCTTACTCCGCAGTGCTTAGGGTCTGTCCAATGGGAGTCTACAGGCTTGTGGGGTATACCAGGGGTGAGGACTACATGGAATCTTGGCCTTATTGGCCCATTGAAAAAAAAATGACCATATTTGGTAACAATTGTATTATTTTTTAACCTCCCGGCTGACACCAGGGTTTAATGGATACTGTTGGTATTCAATAAAAAGTGTTGACAAAATTGTTTCACCCCAAAAAGAAGAGGGTAATTGACGTACTTAGACTTGGCGTAAGTTTAGAGTTTTTCTGATTATAAGTAAGAAAGTACTAAGCCATAGTTATTTTAAGTTCTATATTCTGTCTGATTATTTGTCAATTCTAGGTGACACCGATAGCCGTTGAACCGAGTACTGGTCAGGGTTCAGTAGAAGTCCATACACAGTTTATCCACAACTGGTCATCACTCCAGGCCAAGTGGCATTTCTTTGACCTAGAGAGCCCAATCGTCGAATATAACTGGGCAATCGGTAAGTTCAGGAACTACACTTCTTCGAAAATCTCCTGTTTTCTTTATTTCTCTACTTGGTATGAAAACTCTACATATATTATTTGTGTCAAAGGTAATTGTCTGTTTTATTGCAATTAGGGAGTTTGATGTTTTTAGTTAAGCTATAATTACACTTTGTTGGTGTTTGTGGCTTTTTTTAGTTCTGATTCAGTGCATTTTGACTAGAGGAAACATTTGGAAACGCTAGGTGGCAGCATACTTGCAGATTAAATCAAATGTTATAGGTGTAAAATATTACAAAGATGTCTTGTTCAGAAACCCTACGGTATTTATTTTATTTCAGGAACCAGTTCAGGAGGTACCCAATTACAGAACTTCAAGTCCGTTGGAACCCAATCAGATGCTATCAATACTGAGCTCACCATGTCTCACGGTTCCCGTGTCTACGTCACGGTGACGGCAAAGAATGCTGCAGAACTCACTTCCGTAGCGACCTCTGACCCTATCCTAATTGATATGACATCTCCCATTATTCATTCTGTTCTAGATGGGGGAAATGAAGAGGGTAAAAACAAAAAAACTTTAATTTGACTGTTGATTCTTATTTTACTCAAAATGTTCAACAATAACAATTATTCACAGTACGTTCTACCATTTGAAACTAACCAGTGCTTCTAATCCGACGGTAGTCTGCAGTGTTTTAATAAAGACTCAGAGTCAGAGAGAGTTAATCTATATGTAATGATCATTGATAAGCATTATTGACGAAGAAATGATTGACAATAAAGTCGACAATTAAAGGTGAAGGCCAAGATGAGCAATAACTATGCGGAAACCTTTTTTCATTTACAGATATTAACTTCAGTTCAGATGATACATCTGTCTGTTTTAGTTGGTCCGCGTCTGACCCAGAAAGTGGAATCGATCACTGTGAATGGGCCGTTGGTAAGATTTGTTAAATAAAAGCAACTGGAACCTTACTGAAGCTAGTCCTGATTTATGATGCAAATGACATTCATTTTTCTATGATGAAACATGTCTTAGATGTTTAATTTCCAAAAGTTTGAGGTCTTATTAAAATGATGTCACCGAATTAAACATTTTCTTTTTCAGGTTTAGAACCAGGGCTTGATGACGTCTTACCTAGCTCAGTTTCACCCGATTCCGAGTCAAAGATCACTGCAAATCTCTCCATGGTCATGGTCGAAGGTCGGAAACTATTTGCTACAGTTAAATGCTACAACAATGCCGGACGGTCATCGTGGAAATCATCTGACGGTGTTACCATAGTAACAGAGCCGCCAAGTTCACTGTTAGCCGTCGTTAATGTGAAGGCTGTGTCTGACACAGAGTATGCAACGCGTGACGGGTACCAGTCCCAGAATAACTTCCTCAAAGCATCATGGGAAGGATTTATGGACCCATTTGGCATTCAGTTTTACCAGGTCAGTATCGCTGATATGACAAACAAACATTTATGTTTTTAATTTTAAAAACTTTTTTTTCTGAACCTTAATCACACAAATTCAGATAGATTCATTTACATGGCCACTTTATGGAATGTTTTACTTTAAACGAAATTAATTTCAATATTTAAATTTACACAATGTGCCCCCCTACTGATTATTTTCCCGTAACTTTTTAACGCTTACTCCGATCATCGCGAAATTTTCTGACTTTTTCCAAAATATATCGACTATCATAATGGCAACAAATAATTGATACTGGGGGTTAGCTGTTGTCATGGCAACCATTTGTTTGATCTTGGGTTACACGATTTAACTGTTTTTAAGTAATTTGTTTTGGACTAATTTTCCACTTATTTCTGATTTCTTTGCTAGAAAAATGATTGTGATGACTCACGTGATAGCCTGAAATGGTTTTGGGAATTCAAAATGGCCGCAATTTTTGGCGGCCATCTTGGATTTTGTGTTTTCAGCCTTTAATAAGGGGGTCAAATTTTAATAATTTTTGTAACAAAAGAATATTTTTAACATGCTAATTTTTTATTTTTCAGACCCAAAAAATATTTGGATTTGTCAACCAAGCCTTATCATTTCTCCCTGGGCCCTTGGCGGCGGCCATTTTGATTTTAATGTGAAAAAACGCAAAAAAAACCCTTTTTCCCAAAATGACATAAATTAATGGATTATAACGCATCCAAAGGTGACTCCAGTAACCAAATAAGGTTAAAGTTATATTGATCTTGTAAAAATGTACAAATTTGCCAAGTTTCAAAACATTCTGACGACAAATACAGAAGTTATGGGGAAAACACGATTTTTGACTAAAAATGGGCAAAATAAAAGTCAAAAACGCCCTCTAGTGACGGTTTTGGAAAGAAATGTTGACGTCATCATGTAGAACTTGGTAAAATAAACATTTGTGGCAAGTTTCATCAAAATCGGGCGAACACTTTGGGAAATACGGAGGGTAATGTGCCCCCCCCCTGGTTCCCGTACATCCAAAAAAAGCCTGGTCCTGATAGGGTTAGTTATTATCTCAGGGTAAACAAAAACACAAAACTTTACCACTTAAAACTACTTACACACAAGTATTTTCCCACGTTTTAGTGCCGTCTCACTGGCCCTAATTACTCTACATCTCCATGGAAACGATGTGGATCCACATCAGAAGAGCATCTTGATTGGTCAGATCTTACCCTCGAGGACGACGCAACATATAGCCTGTCTGTCAGAGCTATCAATCATGCGGATCTGATCAGCCAGGCTATCACTCAGAATTTCACAGTTGAGACATCAAGACCTACAAGCCAGGGTATGCGTTAACATTTTTCTTTTATTATTTTATATGTTTTCACTTCAATTCAGACTTGAATTAATAGAGCTTTTATTGTACGTAGAGGAAACTGACTTGATACAAGTCTTTTCAGTTCTTAGCTCAGTAGCCATTTAGTCGTGTCAAGCTAAAATTCTAGTGCAGCTATATATATTTTTTTTCAACACATTATGTTATTCCAATGACATGCAAGATAAAGTGCAGTCATTTATGCTAGAGGTGTCTGTGTCAAACTCTATGTAGCAAATACAAACTGCACCTCACAATACAAATAGAACTGTGTTTGAGTTGCAGTGATACCAACAGAGAAACAAAATGGCCGCACAATAGTAAACAAAGGCCTACTTTTATTTACTCTCTACAGGTTCGAATCTTCTCACCACAACATTGCATGGGAACGGCTCGGTTGATTTGAGCTGGGATGGAATGTTCGTCTCCTCCTCCCCGATGTTTTTTGAAGTCTCCCTTGGTACCGTCCTGGGCGGAAGTGACGTCATGCAGTGGGTCGAGACCATGTATACTGGTATGCGTGTATCGCCGTTGGTTCCCCATACAGACTACTTCCTAACAGTGACCGCTGTCAACGCAGCAGGGTTGCTGCAGACAGTGAATGTGGTTATTTATGGATAATAAATCCAAATATAATCCTGAAATCCGAACTGAAATATTTTTACGTCTTATTTTCATACTGTTTGTATTTTTTTTTTTTATATATCTCTGTTAAATGATTTCGCAAAATAAACTAACATTTTTACGCGTGAAGACAAATTGGATACTACAAGAAATGTATATTTTCATGTTATTATTTTTTTCTAAATATTACAATAAGTAAGTATGCGTTTCTACACGTAAAAAAATTAAAGGTTTGTTTTAGTGCACTCTCGGAATTTGCCAAGTTGTTTTTTAGTTTCAGAAATAGTTAATTATTCTCCACATGCAGTAAATAGGGTCTGTTAACTTCAAAATTAACTTTAAGTAAACATACACTTTTGAAAATGTGGCTCCAAAACAAAACATCTTGTGTAAAAAATAGCTGTAGATTACAAGGTGGTAACATAAAAAAGATACTAACGTGATGGAAACAGTTTGTTCTCTGGTTTCCTATGTGCTGAGCGAAAACAGTAGTCTGTGCAAAAATGTTCCTCTATGCAGAACCCACCTTCATGACATTGCTTACCATGGATGTATGTGCTGATGTATGTGCCCGTAGAATCGCGTGGCGTTACAGGACGCCATACGAACAATGTGAAGTGGATACCAGATAACAGGACAGGGAATCTGTTTCTGTGTCATTTTTTTATGACTGTTTTTTGTTGAAACTTGCAGAGCCCTTCCTACTTCATGAAACTGCCGCGGAATTATGTGCTTTCAGCCCATAGAATCACGTGTGGTAGAGGGCGCCATACGAACAACATTAAGTCAAGGGGTGCCAGACGGGACAGTGAAATCTGTTTTTGTGCCACTTTTTATTACTATTTTGTTACTATTTGTTTTATATATGATTTGTGAGCTTTTTTTGTTTTTACTTTTATTCATCTTTTTACTGCCCTTTATGAAATTTCTAACCGTTTAATCATCCTTAACTAAAAGATCCTCATTTTTCTTTTTTGACGAGTAATATGTTGTCTACCGTATCTTTTTAATGTCTATTTCCTCAAATGTTTTGTATTCGTGTACCTGTGATTTTTCGTTTTAGTAAAGCAATGTTCTAATTGCTGTAAAGTTTGTGAATTCTTTGTAAATACACTTTCTTTACATTTTAGAAATTGAAAAATATTTTACCCAGATTTAAATTTAGTTACCACTGTTTAATGCCGTGTATTGCCCATTAGTAACCTCAATTATAACTTGCTGTTCAGTCATCATCATGAAAGTGTCGCACTTTAAAAGTCGGGGTACAACCTTACTACCCTTTTTAAAAATGATTATTTTGCAATCGTTTCTGTCTTTAGTTTTATTAATTATTTTAAGAAAGGCGGACTGATATCCTTTTATGTGACCATTATAATACATAATGATATGATATATGTCCCCTATATTTCTCAATGAACACGTTGTGACCACAAGATCTGAAATTTTGGTAAGTTTTGAAAGTTTGTTAAATATTTACAGAATTTTCAGAGTAGTATTTAAATGTTGTGACCACAAGAATTGAAAGTTTGTTTGTTTTTGAAAGTCTGTGTGTTGAATATTTACATCATTTTCAGTGTAGTTTTGAAGTATTAAATGTTGGTGAAGCACAGCATGCATATTTCGATCATTGTTTGTTTTGCGTCTGACAATGTGCTATTTGCGTCATTCATTAACACTCTTGCATCAGCGGGGAGGTTAAAAAATAATGCACATTTTACCAAATATGGTCTTAATTTTTCAATGGGCCAATAAGGCCAAGATTCCATGTAATCCTCACCCCTGGTATAGACTCCCATTGGCCAGACCCTAACCACTGCAGAGTAAGGAGTGTTGAAAGACAGCAGCCACCTGTCTCAGTGTAGTAATTGATTGACCTTGAGCTAAGGATCCTTGGCACAGGACGGTATGCAATTTGTGAAAACGGCTTGTTCGGCACGGGGATCTTAAATAACACAATTCTAAGTCTTCGCTGGCACTCCAATTCGCCTCCACAGTGATTTATAATGGCTCTGGGCTTGCAGGGTGGGTTATTGACCTTAAAGACAGGGTGGACGAAATTTTGTCCTCCTGGATCAAGCGAAGTTTTTGATTAATGTGGTTGCGCTGAGGGTTAAGGCAAACACCTCCAAGACGATGATCATCGTGCTCATTGCATTTGTGGCCCGGTGGACCAAATGCTCGACGTTTCTCCTTGCACAAATACTCTTGGCTTTGCTGTCTAAACCTTAGCTGGGACCTATCGATTTCGTTATGGTAGCAACCAATGAGGTAACATCGTGAAGAAGGGAACGTTACAGTGCATTGGTTTCCATTGTTATGAGCACAAGAAAGCTTTTGATGAATGTTCATCAAGGTGGATTTCAACACAGGAGACATCCACGGGAAAAAAAAATGTTTGGATGTACATTTTTATCACAAAATAGGACGGTAGAAACTCTCAATGCACTATAACAAAAATGAGCAAAGCATTGTACAAAGAATTGTATACTGTCTAAAAGTTGCATTTAAAAAACGACTGTGTATGAGTTTATTGAATTAAAACACTCAAACTGACAATAAAATCCATGTTTGACAAAATTGAAAAGAAATATTTGTCCAAATAACATTTCTTGAAAAAAGTAAAATTAATGGACGGATTTAAAATAACCTTTAAAATAAATGAAAATAGCAATTTGATGCTTATTGTGTGCAACATTCACTGTAGACTCCATGAATTCAGAAGATACTTTTAAGGCAATATTTTCATAAACTTTAGCAAATCTGAGTATAATAACATTATTTTTTATATTAAAATCTGGGTAACTTAAAAATTCCATACACAGAGCTATAAGTCCAAGGCGTACCCAAGGGATGGGGGTAGCCTTTGGGGGTTCGAGCACCACCACACTTCGACCCCCTCCCCTACCCCTCCTCTCCCCCTCCCCCCGTCCAGAAAAAAGTAAAAATACGATAAAAAAAAAAAGAGGCTTCCGATTGTATATGATTAATTGAGAAAAGTCCTCCCCTAATCCCCGTCGAAGGAAACATATTATCAACGTTTTTCGAATAACTATTTTTTCTGGGTACGTCATTAAGGGTCTGGGTATCAGATAATTATCTATAGCTAAATACCACTGAGCTGCACACAAGACGATTTTGACTTAGCATATTGAATGCGATAAGCAAACAATATCGCGAATCGAGACTAATTCTTTTAATCTACGGTTACTTTTACACGAGACAATTTTTTGTTGACACAAACTGGAAGTTCACTCACACTCAATTGACTGTTGGCTGTTTGTTTTTGTTTTGTTTTTTGGTAGATTTCAAAAGTCCATGAAGCAAAAAACTGTCGTTCACTTTTGATGTCGATGTGTTTTGTAATGCATATTCTGCTCTGCTCTAACAAAACTAATGTTGTATTTCAGCGTGCACAATATCTGATTCGTTTATTAAAGAAGATAGTTTTTCAGCCGAGGTATCCAAGGAATAATCTTGAATACCTTGTGGTGTAAAAAATATATATATTTCAGTTAAAACTTCTGGGTTAAAATTTTGATTTATTATCCAAAGAAAATAACCATATTCACTGTCTGCGGCAACCCTGCAGCGTTGACAGCCGTCACTGTTATGTAGTAATCTGTATGGGGAACCAACGGCGATACACGCATACCAGTATTCATGGTCTCCACCCACTGCATGACGTCAGTTCCGCCCAGGACGGTACCAATTGAGACTTCAAAGAACATTGGAGAGGAGGAGACGAACATCCCGTTCCAGCTCAAATCAACCGTGCCGTTCCCATACCTTGTTGTGGTGAGAAGATTCGATCCTACAAAAGCAAAACATTAATAATAATTTAATTTCCCCGATATCCAGTCTCAAGTGAGAAAATGTACATAGTTTAAAGGAGAGCAATGCATGCTTACCCTGGCTTGTAGGTCTTGATGTCTCAAGTGTGAAATTTTGAGTGATAGTCTGGCTGATCAGATCCGCATGATTGACAGCTCTGATAGACAGGCTATAAGTTGCGTCATCCTCAAGGGTTAGATCTGACCAATTAAGATGCTCTTCTGATGCGGATCCACATTGTTGCCACGGAGAGGTAAAGTAACTTGGGCCAGTGAGACGGCACTAAAACGTAGAAAAGGACTTTTGTAAGTCTTTTCAAAAGTTTGTAGTGTTATTTTTTTTGGTTATTATTATTTTTATGAATTGCTTGTAAAATGCGGTTCAAGAAACGTAGTCTTCTGCCAAGGGTATTTAAGTATTTAAGTATCAAAAAACTACATTTTAAAGTCAACTTATTGTATAGCAACACCAATTATAAATAGTGTCAACCTAAAATGTACCTGAAGTATCTGCATGATTAAGAACAGCCTTGTCGAGAGTAAATTTGCAAATTTAAGGGAGAAAAAAGTAGTTTGCAAATTTTATAAGAAACTGATTCTTCCATCAGATCAGTGCTACTGACCTGGTAAAATTGGATGCCAAATGGGTCCATGAATCCTGCCCACGATGCTTTGAGGAAGTTATTCTGGGACTGGTACCCGTCACGCGTTGCATACTCTGTGTCAGACACGGCCTTCACTTTGACGGCGGCTGATAGTGAACTTGGCGGCTCTGTCACTATGGTAACGCCGTCAGATGATTTCCACGATGACCGTCCGGCATTATTGTAGCATTTAACCGTAGCAAATAGTTTCTGACCTTCGACCATGACGCTGGAGAGATTTGCAGTGATCTTTGACTCGAATTCGGGTGAAACTGAGCTAGGTAAGACGTCATCAAGCCCTGGTTCTAAACCTGAAAGACATAATGTTTAATTTATTGACAACTTTTTCATCAGACCTCAAACTTTTGGAAAGTAAACGACTAAGAAATGTTTCATCACAGGAAATAACGAAAGTATCATTCGCATCATAAACTGAACGTGACCTGAATTTTGATTGTCAAACAGGGTACCATTGACTTTTTGATTAGACTGTCATCCAAACAACCATACACCCTAAAACAATGCCAAGAGAAGAAATTTCAACTCAATAATTAAACAATCAATGATCGCTTCAGTAAGGTCTGTGTTGCTTTTATTTCGAAAATCTTACCAATGGCCCATTCACAGTGATCGATTCCACTTTCGGGGTCAGTCGCGGACCAACTAAAACAGACAGATGTGCCATCTGAACTGAAGTTAATATCTGTAAATGAAAAAAAAAAAAAAGTTTCTGCATAGTAATTGTTAACCTTGGCCTTCACCTTTAATTGTCTACTTTAATGTCATATTATTTATTAATTGCAGCATCAATGCTTATCGTTGATCATTAAATAAATAGATTAACTCTTCTGACTCCGAGTCTTTTAAAACAATGCAGACCACCATCGGAGAAGAAACACTGGATAGTTTCAAATGGTAGAACTTACTTTGTGCAATTGGTATTGCTAAAAATTGTGAGTAAAAGAAGAACCAACAGTAATAATAAAGTTTAACTGTATTTACCCTCTTCACTTCCCCCGTCTAGAACCGAATGAATAATGGGAGATGTTAGGTCAATTAGGATAGGGTCAGAGGTCGCTACGGAAGTGAGTTCTGCAGCATTCTTTGCCGTCACCGTGACGTAGACAACGGAACCGTGAGACATGTTGAGTTCAGTATTTATAGCATCTGATTTGGTTCCAACGGACTTGAAGTTCTGTAGTTGAGTACCACCTGAACTGGTTCCTAAAATAAAAGAAGTACCGTATGGTTTCAGAAAAAGACATCTTTGTTATATTTTACACCTATAATAACATTGGATTCAATCTACATGTCCGCTGCCACCTAGCGTCTCCAAATGTTTCCTCTTGCCAAAAATATGCGCTGAATCAGAACTTTACAAAGCCACAAACACCAGAAAGTGTAATTATAGCTTAACTTAAAAGAAATCCAACTCGCTAATTGTAATAATACACAAAACTATCTTTGACACAATTAATATATGTAGAGTTTTCATACCAAGTAGAGAAAAAAAACAGTAGAGTTTCGGAGAAGTGTAATTCCTGAACTTACCTATAGCCCAGTTATAGTCGACGATTGGGCTCTCTAGGTCAAAGAAATGCCACTTGGCCTGGAGTGATGACCAGTTGTGGATAAACTGTGTATGGACTTCTACTGAACCCTGACCAGTACTCGGTTCAACAGCTATCGGTGTCACCTAGAATTGACGAATATTCAGACAAAATATAGGACTAAATACAACTATGGCTTAGTACTTTCTTACTTATAATCAGAAATATTTAAAACTTACGCCAAGTACAAATACGCCAATTACCCTCTTCTTCTTGAGGTGAAACAATTTTGTCAACACTTTTTATTGGATACCAACAGTATCCATTAAAAAAATGAGGGTAACAAGTATACAAGTGTAACATATAAAACATTGTACCCTCTTTTGGAGGGTAAAAAAAAAGCCAAATGCAAAATCAAGTTCTGATTGATTAAAAATACAAGACATAATTAAATTAAACTATTGTAAAATATATCATCTTGGTAGGTTCCTTCTTACCTGGATATTGTCAAGCAGGATTCCATTTGATCGTCCAACTGATGATATTCTCAGTGTTGATAGAGCTTCGTTTGCTGTAAAATAAAACCTCTGTTCATGCCATTGTATGGATGAAAGACTCTGATCAGAGTGAGCGTGTGCTGGTCGGCTGTACAGCCTGAAGACACGGTTTAATCCGGGTGCTTCAATGCGACCTTGTTGGTTTAACAGAGGCTCCTGAGACGGGACAACGTGACTAGTGAAGAAAACAACCCGGTAGTGGCTTCCTGGGGTTGAGTTGAAACTTTGTGAGATCGATCCGTGCAGTGATAAGAAGGAACGTCCATCAGGAGCAATCTTCTTTCCACGAGTGAGCACAGTGGTTTGGGTATCAGACCCAGCTTCCCATGGGGCTATTTCATCTTGTAAACCTTCGGATTCTTCCTCAGCCTTCGGTGTGGAATCAGTTGCAAGCGACTCTGTCGTTGAAGCAATTGTCGAGTTGTCAGCTGTCGAGTTGTCAGTTGTCGAGTTGGTCACCGGCATTGCCATGGGTTTCTCAAGATCTGCGTGTTAAAGGATTTCATCAAAATGTATTTTTAATATTCTTCAATAAATCTAATAAAAGACTCTCAAAATATGCCACGTACAAAAAAAGGAACATATTGAAATCAGTTTCTGCGTGAAGGTTCTCACAATGGAAGGCATTTCATCGAGAATTACTTAATATCATTACTTACAAACTGAACACTTTGTCCGATTCTATGTTTACACAGGACAGGAAAAAAATCATTTCATTAAAAATAGACAGGCCTTCCAGCCACAGTTTAATTGAGTTGAACAGAAGGAATAGGTACACCTTAATAGAGAAAATCTCCATATTTCTTGACATTATATTTTTAATAAGGGACCTGTATTTTTCCCATTATATACCTGGTTCATTTTGTCCTTCAAATGATGGATTCCCGATGAGATTATCTCCAGAATGGAGGTATTTTTGGGGCTCTGGAGGAGTGGTATCAACTACAAATCCATCAGAGAAGACTTGCTCTGACGCTCTACCTGCTGCATCGATCGCTGACACCCTGAAGTAGTACCTAACACCTGGTGGATATGCAGAGCAGCAATAAGGGGTCAAGGTTCAATAGTGATCAATAGTTATCGGGGAAAAAAGTTTTATCCAAGTGTTTATTTACTTCTTTAACTTCATATAAATACCAATTTAAAATGCTTCCATCTGAAATCCTTCGATTTCGCGAAGCCAACGCCATTTCCTCCCGATTTGCCAACTAAATTAAATACTGAAACAATTATCAGGAACTTGACAAAGATTTACCTCCAGTCAGTGGTACTGACAGTGTCCTCGATGCCGATAGTTGCATCCCAACACCGGTACATGGAAGGACGCCATCATCTGAAGGTTCACGAGTCTGCCCGACACACCACTCATAGTGATCAACGTAAGATTCCAGGTCAGTAAAGCCATGCCATGAGGCTGAGATCCGCGTGCTTGAGTTCTGATATTCAACATCATGCAGATCTACGGAGAGAATACATACTTTGAATGTTTGGTAAAAGGTGGTGGGGTAGCAATATTAGTTATCTAAAATACGTTATTAAACAAGGATCAGATTGAAACTATGAGATGCAAACCCGTTATTGGAATGGGAAGGCACAACACTGTATAAGAGTGTAGCACCAACTTTTCCAATCGGCAGTCTCCTGACGATGACTAGAGTAGGCTAGTCGAAACGTTGAGAACAATGTCTCACTCCGCGGCAGTGAAGTTGGACACGAGAAGTCCCCTCGATACACTAAGCGAAATCAGTAGTAGCTCCGGCCAATTTTACTCTTGCCCAGGTATTACTTAATAAGCAGGACAGTTCTTTTCAGAACTAAGTTGTGCCCCCTGAGCTCCGAAATCTACTCCGCGGTAGTAGAATAATAATAGGACAAGTTCTTACAAGAAAAATCTACTGTATGTAGCAAAGTGGATATAATCACATAGTGTTACCGCAAACCAAGTATACGTGGATTCCTGACCATGCAAAGCCTCAAAAACCATTTATTTCCAATCAACTTTTTCAGTATCAACTGCGACTGTGCTGAAACCCGAAGTTGAAACTGGCATTATTTACATCACTGCACAATTTGTTTATTTTACCATTTCAAAAGGCAGTCGTACTTTCTGCCTCGAAAATTCATAAAATGTTTCCTTAAACCATACAGAAAATCCAATTGCTAGTTTCACAAAGTGAACAGTGTGCAACTTGATGAAATAGAGGCATCGGAGAAAAGTTATACGTCATACCTATCCCATCAAACACTAGACCAGTATCTGGTTCTCTCTGATCAACCACAAAGCCATCACTGCTTCTCAGGGTGTGCAGACCAGCTTTGTTGAATGCCCGTACGTTGCTGTAGTAACGACGTCCGCTCTGCAGACCAAGCCCGGTGAACTGTGTCCTTGAGTAACTTGCCGGTAGAGTATTATCAGCAAAGTGCCGGATATCTTCACCTAATGATAGACAGTGATACAATTATAAACATATTGTTAATTTTCATATATACGTACTAAAGATTTACCTATAAGATATTCTCATGAGAGAGCATATGTCGGTTTGGAAAGTACGGACATCCCAGCAATTGTCATGGCTGAATCATTTTAGGAATAATTTTGGGGGGTCTAAGCCGCATAGTATCTAAATTTACATTGTAGTTTTACCTCCTTTGAAAGTACTCAGCGAGACCGCGTAGTGGGATATCTCATCGTCTCGAAACACTCCCTCCCAAGACAGGTACAGAGTATCAGGATCAGTGAGATAGTCCGTATCCTCGGAAGACTCAACGGTTGCTAGGTCCTTTATCTAAAATTTCGAAATAAAAGTCATCAATAATCGACTCCAATGCCTTGAAGATGAGCAAATACATAAGAGTGATTAACCAAACTAAAATCAAAAATAATCCTGGCCAATCAAATTACGTTATTCTTTCAAGCTCACCTTTGTTCCCCTGACTGTCGATATTTCTGGAGCCTTGATATCTGGAGTAACACCATCTGATCTGAACACGGCGTACGTGTTGGCAGTATACCATGCGCGGATGTAAAAGTGATATCTCAACCCAGCCGTCAGCATCCGGTCTGAATTTTATTTTACAAAAAAAACATGAAACCAATTGTATCTGTAAATACCCTAATACATGCTTCAAAATTCCAATTGTACTACTTTTATTTGGAACAAATGTTTAAACGGACCTTTGACTTATGAGAGATCAAACATTACATATAAGATATTTTATAGTAAATTGACAAGTTAAAAGATTGCGGTCATAAACTTATCAGACCACTTCAACCATGCCCTGTTTCACAATATACAATGGATGTTAGTGTCTGCATCATCGGCCTTCAATCTATTGCAACCTTGTGTTTAATGTTATAGCATATTCAGAAGAACAATAATTGAACACAGTGAAAAGCAGCCACAAACATTGGATAACAGTTTATTAAAACCCTTGCATCTGCGGGAAGGTTGAAAAATAGTGTTACCAAATATGGTCATATTTTTTTTTTCAATGGGCCAATAAGGCAAAGCCTGTAGATTCCTATTGGCCAGACCCTAACCGCTGCAGAGTAAGGAGTGTTGAGAGACAGTAGCCACCAGTCTCAGTGTAGTAATTGATTGACCCTTGTGCCAAGAATTCCCTTGGCACAAGGCGGTATGCAATTTGTAAAAACAGCTTGTGCGGCACATGGATCTTAAATATCACAAGTCTAAGTCTTGGCAGGCATTCCAATTCACCGCCACAGTGATTTATAATGGCTTTGGGCTTGCAGGGTGGGATATTGACCTAAAGACAGGGTGGACAAAATTTTAACCTTGTGGATCCAGCAAAGTTTTTGGTTTTTAAGGGGGCGGGGGCGGCTAAGAGGGTTAAACCACATAGACAAATTGGCTTTCATCTTGGTATACCAAGAATATATCACTATATCCCTGAATGACCAATAATGTATCAACCTGACCAGACCACATAAAAGCACAGTAGATTCGGGATGGTGCTGTGTCTCCTAAATTACCTTTATCGAGCATGACGATTGTATGATTTTCCTGTCCGATGTCAAACCAAACCCTTTCCTTGGCTGGGTCGAATAACCCTACGGGATCAACATCTGATGACGAGTCGTCCCCAATACTCCATTCATACCTATACAACCAAGTTGGACCAATAACGATTCCGGATTTAGTGTACACTATTTTCATTGTATCTTTTGTCAGCTTGGCTAAGAGGCTTTTTCGTGTACTTCACCTCTGTGATCCTGGTTCGAATCCCGGACCGGAGCCTTGCATGTGGAATGGACTCACAGTCCTTACCTCATTGAGTGGGTTTTCCCTATTAATATGACTTTTCTTTAAAATCTCTTCCCCAAGTATTTCAGGCCTACGGGTTTCAGTGCTAGTTAGTTTTGAGGGTCCATCAATTTTGTTACCAGAAAAATATAAACTTGTTATAATAATAATACTAATAATAACGATAACAATAACTTATCGAATGTAAATAAACAAATAAATACAAAACTAAATAAATATTAAACGTTTTGAAATGGTCAAATAATTCTGTTGCAGTTCATTGCCGCTGCGGTCAGATTCCGAAGGATTGACTGGTAAAACTTGGTTCTGATCAATGTAACACACTCTGAACTCTGCAAGGTGATACGATGTATGAAGTATATCAAATTTTGATGAAGTAATATTTTGGATCCGCAAACTGACTTTGTTTGATTCCTTTACTCAATATAGTAGAGATACTTAGGCTTACCAACTGATGTTCAGTCCTTTCCTATCACTGACCCGCCATGCAGCAGCCATCATATACCGTGTGGCAGTGTCATTGATATCAATCAAGTTATTGATATCGTCAAAGTTCAGATCAACAACATCCAGGACCTCGATCTCAGTATTTGGATTGTCTTCATGAGTTGAGAAACGAAACAGAGTAGTTTGATATTCGTGTTGATTATTCAGTATATGTGTTTGCATAATTTTTCAATTTACTCTCTTGATATATATATGTGACAACACCGACATGGTGTTAATTTTACCAATGATAAAGCAATGGGGATAACTAAAACACCATGTCAATCAATTTAACACCCCAGTTTTTTTTAATGCCAAGCTCATTGGCCCAATTCCAAATGCTTTAGAACCCATTAGAACTTGGAGAAGAGATTGTTTGAAATTGAGAATAGGGTCTGGCCATTAAAGGTCCTAAGAAAACTGCCCTGTATTATTAAAATGGGTTTGTAAACCACGAAGGATCGCACTCTCAAAATGTGGAAAGAGTAAAAATCTGTTTTCCTTTCCATCCTCCCGTTCAAGCCCCCGAGACTGGTTCACCACTACTTCAGTTTCTGTGGGCTGAAGGCATATGTGTACTTACTTGTTGTTAAATCACCACATAGACCTGGTGTTGTAGAACAGGCGCTGTTAATGGGTGCACACGCACAGTGACCCTCACATGATGCAGATTGGCAACGACGTAGCAAGACCAGAGCACCCTCACCGGGTGATGTTTCAGAAACTTCAAATGTGGAATGGTGGCGGCCGCTTGGTAGCCCAACCTTCAGTTGGACGAAAATGGGAATAAAGCTGAGATGAACAAATGCACTATATATAATTTTTACGACGACAAATCTGATTAACGGCCCTTTTTTGGCAAGTAATTTCGTGTTTAAAATTGCAAGAATCAATACCAATCCATGACCAAAGTTGGACCTTCAGTTACAGAACTTTACTTCTCAGGAAGTGTTATTACAGGGGAAAATCTAAACATTTATGGCAATGTAACGTTAACAGTTTCAAACATTTAAATCGTAAAAACAATACTGTATGCAAATTGTTCAGTAATGTATGTAGAGTCAAGTCTTCCAAGAGAAGGAACATGTGACTGTAGAAGTAATCATATACTTTTTCCATTGAAAACTAATAAATCAAAATTTGTAACTTACCCCATTTACAGCCCATAGCGATACGTAAAGGTAGTGATGGTTGGAATCAGTTATACTGTCCTCTACTGGTATTATTGCCGTCTGTGCAATGCCTTCATCCAATGACATGCCATCACTGCTGTGGTTCACAAGAACTGGTCCATTCTAAAAAGAGAAACAAAACCAGTTGTTAAAAAACTAAAGTTTCATATAACAGAATTGAAAAACAATTGAAAAAATCTTGGTATGTATATTTACCGGTGTGAGTTCTGAGCCTCCGTATGTTCTTCCAACAGAGACGTAGTAGTGACTTATGCCAGAGTGTAAATCAGCAAATCCAAGCCAGGCAAGAGCAAGGGATCCAGTGGAGGTAAACGTGTCCTCCAACCATGTCATCCAACCAGTGTGATAGCGTAGAGGTCTAGGTGTCGTCGCCGTCTCCGTGGTGAGGTTTGCTGACTCGGTTGACGTTTCGTTATAAGTGTCTTCAGGCTTCGGGATAAAAGATATGAGCATAACGTATAACTGGACAAATTGTGAAGTTCTCTAAATCTTTGATATGCCAAGTTAATTAACAGTTTTCAGCAGGTGTAAATAACACTACATACTTCAATAAAAAACATCTTTATCCTGTACAAAAATATTATGTAAAAAAAAAATAACGGCCGTAAAAAAAATAGTCAAAAAAGCAACATTTGAATAGAAAATATCATGAACCTACTGAAGTAGTCGATTGCACTTCTGGCTCAGTTGGAGTTATCCAAATAATGTGATGACGTTGCAGTTTAGCTGCACTATCTGTCTCAACTACAAACGTTCCAACAGTCGGGGAGCTACCATCAACCTAGAAGTGAGAAGAGATATCAACCACTACTAAGTAAATTACTAATTCATAAAAAAGCCTAATATTATGTTTCTAAGTTCAACAGGTAGGACAGTCTCATAATCAATGTTGATTGAATGACATCACTTACAAGGAATTCTGCTGACTCTGCTTCCGTGCAGAGACCGGCATGGTTACAGGCTACAACTGTGACGACATAGCGACTTCCTTCATGTAGGCTCGAATTGGTAACGGTGTGATCTACCTCACTTCCAGCAATCTGCAGAATGATGAAAAATTTAATTTCTTTACTTGTTAAGGCTGAGGTTTGCTTCTAAAAAGTAACAGGCAGACTTAATTGATGACGTGACAATAACGTGCATTATGAAAACGTATTGTTCAATCTGGCTAATCCAAACATAATTCATTTTAACTAATAGCCTACAAGTAGTCTTGGTACCATTCCTTTTCTATCAAAATGGACACATTAATTTATCAGTTCAACGTGGTTTGTTCAGCCACAGTTTGGGTAACATATAACGCATCCTCATTTACTCCAAGTATTAAAATGTCGACGATTTCAACACTTCACACAAACATACGCTATTAGCTTATCAGAGCCATCTAAAACCAACCCATGATTCACAATTTTACCCTCTGCCTCGTACTACGTTTGATTCAGGAACATTACCTTTACTGTTGGAATATTAACATCTCCATTATGATGTGTGCTCACTGATATGTACTGGTCCTTTATGCCACTCTCTGGGTCATTGAACTTCCAGTAGAACCTAATGACATCACAGAGAACCTGAAAATATATAGAATGGTCAGCAGAAATTTGATTGTACACGAGATGAAGTTCGACGGTGTGGGCGAAGTGTCAGCGCAACACAAGTGTATCAAAATTATGTATTAATCCACTTTAGGTTTCATTACCTTCTTTACATGAATTATAAATTCATTTGCATGGTGAGTCTTGTCAATTAGAAGAATTTCCATATATTCATCAGAATCTATTTCCTCAAATAATGATATTATTGTTTGTTTCAATGTCAGTTTTACCTGAGTGTTTTTAACGACTACCCCAACTGTTTGGTCCACAGTTGGTCCTCGAATCACTTGCGGGGGGCTTGAATCCACACGGAACCCATTGGATGTAGCTTCACTCCACAAACCAAGCCCATTATAAGCACGGACTGTGATGTAGATATCAGTATTTTCTGGCTTCTGATCTGACTCTGATAGGAATATCAGAGCAGATTCTGACAGTTCAACACGTGTTGATGAAAGGATATCATCAGAGCCTGGTGTGGTACCAGCTCGCCATTCATAGTGAGAGAGGCCGGAATGAGGATCATGAAAACCCCACCAATGAGCAGAGAGCTGCAACCTGTACAATGAAACATGTTAAAACACATAAACCGTACTCTGTGATATTAACTCTTGTATGGCTTTCAAAAAAGTAATCAGTATTATAAACGTGTTTTTTATGGACCAAGTTGAGCTCAACAAAAATCTTACATCAGTAAATAATAGTACTGGGTCTTCATCTAGTTACAAATGTATACATTGACTTCATGTTATCTAAACTAACAAGGTATTTCTTTTTCTTCCCCATCAAACTGGACATCATTTCCCCGTAAATAATACAATTTTATGACCTTTATAATACCATTCAACTTCTAATTTGTCGGCAGATGAGTAGTACTTAATATATACGCTTAAACTTTAAGGTAAAGTTTGTTTGCAATTTCTGGATAAAACAAGCAAAGTCATAATCCGGAAGAAAACCAACCTTGACGATTGAAAGCTGATATCTTTACCACCAGGGCTTCCATCATACACACGGCCTACCAATGGGGGCGAATCATCAACCAGCACCCCATCAGATGTCACTGAAGTACACAGATCCGCGGCGTTACAGGCCGTCACAGTCACATAGTATGTGAAACCAGGCACAAGGTTCAGGTTGTCAGCTTTGATTTCTAAAATTGGAAAGTTTGAATAATTAATGTATAAATTATTGCCTAAAAGATATCAATGACATTACGTGCACAACGCAATCAATTGTGCTCTACCGGAGATACTGCTTATTCGCAAAAATGTCAAGATGCATCGCAAGTGCATGCTACAGTATGAGCTGGTCAAAAACTAAGTGTAGTTTTTAAGTTTGATTTTAATGCTAGAAAGTGAAACACAATCTTTAGTAAATGGTTATATGAGTAATGATGAACTGTATTGCTAGACTTACAAATACTTTCCTCTTCACGAACTGAAAAGTCCGTGAACAATGATAACTGAATGTTGACTCTATCCTTGGTATACGCCCCGTCTTGGGCAGGCTCTTGTTGGCGCACTTTATTTAGAAACGACTGTTTTAAAACAGCAATAAAAATAAAAACAATAAAGATAATAATGTATTTTATAATGTAGGTTTATGTACCAGTATCCATGCCAATGTGCTGCTCGGGCATGACGTCACTGCAACCTTTGCACGTCCCTGTTTTCCAAGAATAACCGATGAGGGCGCTATGGGGATCATGAAACCCTTCCCAGAATGCACTTATCATCTTCCGGTCCTCCTGGAAGTCAAGATCTCTGTGATTAGATGATGTGAGGGCTGGATCTCCGTCAAAGACGTGGCCAGCCACTGGAGGGCTCTCTTCTACCGTGAATGCACCGAACGCCTTCAACGTGATCAACCCAACGTGGTTGATGGCCTGAGATGAAAATTGTTAAAAACGATGTTCAAGTAAATTAATTGTGAGTTTAGGTATGATGTAAACAATCGTGGCTAGCGCAAATTTCACATCACGATACGAACAATTTGCTTGCTGAAAATCAATTTCTCTCAATGAATACTATGTTACTTTTATAACGCCATCATCTAATTATGAACTTCCTTTCCAAATTGGATTGACGTATTATAGAAAAATCTTTCAAGTATTACACAACTTCTTACCTTAATTGAAATGAAATACGAGTGGCCTTCATGAAGGGTCAAAGGTCTTGAAGGGTCAGTCACTCCAGACTCGGAATCCTCTCTGGAGAACGGCATGGCATCCGCATGACCTGGATACGAACCCACTGCCCACTCGAAGTACGCGATGCCACTTTCCACGTCAGAGAATACATTCTCCCAACTATAACAAAATGGACAACATGTAATTTGCCACTTCCCATGTTGTATCGTAAACGTGGGTGTGATCCCTTGTTTTACGGCAGTTTCAGGTTGTATTGCTTCTGTCTGGCACCCCAGAACAAGATCTTGTCTATTTCGTCACTTAACTCAAATATTGAACATTGAACTGCGAGAGTATTTAGTGTTCACTTGATCAATCAATGAATCTTTTGTTTGACGATGCAATTTTTTTTTAGCAATCTTAACATAATTACGAGCAGGTTACAACAGCTGCTTGGCAAGGATTTGTTCAATTGGGGGGGGGGGGGGGGGGTGCACGGGGGGCATTGTTTTTCACTTGGGGGGGGGCATGGTCTATGTTTTTCAATGAATTACTTGTATCTAGATTTGATCATTGGGGGGGGGGGGGGGGCACCTGGGGAGGCACTGAGAATTTATTGTACCCCCCCCCCCCCCCCCCCCCCCCGTGGCCACGCCGCTGGGTGAGAACATTGTTCCTCCGTTTCGTTTTGCCAAATATTTGTCAAATTTGTTTTATGCTGTTTGCGTCACTTTTCTGGGCATTCCTTTCAGAAGAAAAACAGAATCTCAAATAATGAGGTCTATAATGTTGTATTCTTTCATAATTACCTTGGTGAGACAGATGTTGCCGACAGGAGGAAGCTTCCACCAACGTCCAACGTGTAGATATCGCTAACAGACGGAGGTGTCGTGTCAATCATAATTGCGTCAGACATTGATGTTGTTGACAAACCAACAAAGTCAGTGGCTAAAAAGAGGAAGCGGATTGTAAGAAATTATCTTTCAAGAGATTTATTACAATATTTCAAGGTCAATATCACAGACCTTTTGTATTAAAATACTGCAATGCACGTGTACTGAATGGAGATAACATTAACGGCCAGTAATTCAGTGTGTTTCCAATGCCATTCATCGTAAAGTTAAGAGGCTACTCAATGATATCATGGAAGAAAAAATTACTCCATCGTCGCTTCGTATTTTGTTAACTTCAAAGCTTATAATAACTGTTATTTCCTTCGAACTAGTGTTTTCAAACAACTCATCTTTCGTTTTCGTTTTTGCTTTTTTAGTGATTTTTTGTCTTTTTTCGTTTTTTGTCTTTTTAATGACCATCGCTCTAATTTAATCTTGAACTCACCATCTTCGTTCAAATTGTCATTCAGTTTAAAAGAATAGATCAAAATAAGAGATTATCAGGAAACGGTTTTTTTATATTTTTTTTTTACCTCTAATGACTGCATAATAAGCATGCCCGTTCTGTAACCTCAAGTTGTGTATGATGATGCTGTTGGTGATTCCGACACGGCTGAAATCTTGAACATCGCTCCCACCTGGCATTGATCCTGTTAACAATTGTACCCAATTAAACGACATCTTTAAGTCACAGTACAACAGGTGTTTGAAATAATTTTGTTTAAAAAAAAAGATACCAACAGAGCATTTAGGTAAATAAAAATAGACCGTAAAGAATCTCACCAATTGCATACTCGTAGTATTTGATTCCAGAGTGATGACGTGCAAGGTCATGTTCCTCGACGTCACTGAAAGACTCCCATTGTATAACTAGCTCTGAGGTGGAACTCTAACAGAAAAAAACCCAGAATATTACTTATTACATTAAGATACTAAGCGGATGCTTCCGCTTTAGAAATGCCCAGCAAAAGCCCACTAAATACATCACATGAATTTTAGTTTGTAACAAAATTGTCTATATACCTACGCACAAGTAGTACAGATTATACGGCGTAGAGAATATGACAATTTAAACTATTTACCTGATATTGTTTATGATTGCTCCAGCCGACCCACACAGAACCGGGTGTCGGCGGGGTCGTATCAACGACCACACCGTCACTACAACTGGACACCGACGGTAAAAGCTCTGTCCATATCTCATGCTCAAGTGTGACTTCATCGGCGTGGATGCAGATGCGGTAACGCTGGCCGTGCTCGAGAGATAAACCCCGAACGTTCACAAACTCTTTGTCTGTATCAAGATTCAATCAGTGCAATGCATAAGCAATACAAGGTGATTGTTTTCTTAAGCGTCGATAGAATAAGATAGAATAACTGTTTTTTTTTTCCTTACCTGTGGTCCCACAATCCTCACGCATTGGATGATCGCAAGGAAAGTTCAATTCATTGTCCAAGTTGCCGAACTCGGCAGATCCTGTGTCTTTAATTGCTGCCCATATGTAGTTCCTGTGACGTAATGAAGGCCAGACTGCTGATAAGATGGTTGTTGATGAGATGTAGTTCTTATCGGCTTCGGGCCACAGAGCATTCTGCTCTAAGGCTACTTCATCTAAGGGAAAAAGTAAGACATCGGGGAGCTCATGATTTTCAATGGTTCTTTTTTGTGAGTTTAAATCGTTTGCTATCCATACAAACCATGTAGTGTTTCTAGGCTGAGCCAAGACAGTCTGGTTCCGATCCCAGAATGTCGGGATTGAATTATTTCGACCAAACCTGCCACAATTATCCGGGCCTTTAAGATATTCATTGATGAACTATTCGTTGTTAATTAGAAAGTTGGTTCAAACACTTAGATTGGGTGTTGAGATGGATTTAGGAATGCTGTTCACCGGGAAGAGATGAGTTGGTAATAGTGAGAACAAGAGACTGTGCAGGTCTCTTATCTTGGGTTCCCATTTACATTATTTGTCCATCGTGCAAGACTTGTATAGTCGCATGTTATGCCATATCCGAACTGGCGGCTACGGCTACGGCTACGGATCTTGCTCAGTGTGTTGCTATGGACGTCATCAACGCATGATGACGCGGCGATCCAGACGCAGCCGCAGCCGTAGCCACCACACCGGTCACGGCCGCCTACTGACATTGTGGCAGTTCACTCCTCAAAAAACCCATGGTTAAGATTCGAACTTACGGTCTGAGTCGATGACAACATGCGGTTTTATAATCATCACATCATTGCAATCCACAACCTCCTTGCTCACTATGGACGAAAGTCCAGCTTTATTGTAGCCTCTGACAGCCAGACGGAGACAGGTGTCGAAGTCGAGATGTCTTTCCAATGAAGCAGTGAAGCGGACCTTACAATATTTCAAAAGTAATACAGTTTACTTTTAAACACAACATGGGTTAACGTGGCATGGTATTTTGCTGTGAATCCCAGCAGGTAAATCATATTTCTGTCACTGCAGACATTTTAGTCTAAACAACGGTTAAAAAGGAGTTGAAACATACCGTCTCACCAATGATGAGCAAATCATCAATGCGTTTCCATTCGATCAACACGGCACTGTCTTCCCCAACCTCGGCAATGGTCCACTCGTAGAAATCCATCAATTCCGACTGTATATCATGGTTGATGTACTCGTGTTCAAATGTCTGGAAGACCACGTGGATATTTGTACTTGTTGAATCCGTCTCGATATTGTTGATTGTGATATCGCCTACCACAGGAGGCTGGGAGAGCACCCAGAACCCGTCACTTACAATTGATTGAAAGCAGACACTCACGTGGCAGAACTTAACCTGTGACAGACATAAAACAAAAGGCCTTTTATTGATACTTTACACCAAACAATTGTTCCAGTCAGTTTTAAATAATGTGTTTAATGTTTTATTATAACCCTAATATCTCGATACCACCGTTTCATTTCTGTTTCTGAGCCTTAATTGTTTTCTGGAAACAACATCATCCTTAATTATCTAGATCGATTCTTTTGATGATTTTTTTTATTTTTTTTTATTGAGATTTGATTCTATATTTCAACGGAAAAAGGTAGTGCTATGAATGCACAGTTTTATATCACGAAAATGATTTTAAGCTTTTAAAAGATGACTAAATAATTTACTAGAAGAATTGAGCTCACTCCAGCAAATATTTCATTATTGTTGTTAAACAATGGACCTTTCCCATGAAATATGCTAAATAAATTCACGCATGCGTACAGACCCTGCTGGTTGGCAAACGCCATTGAAATGTGTAAAAAGCAGACGCACAAAGCGCGTACGCGTCACGCTTCCATCAGTCCCATGCAAAAGGGCGCACTGTTCCCAAAATGTTGCCAACCAAAATGTAAGTGCGCACGCGCGATGTCCAATTTACATATTTCATGGTAAAAAGTCTATTCCAAACGAGTGAATTAGTGTTAAAATACTGGTCCTTTTAGGAACCTGCGTCTTATACCTTAGACCTTAGATATGCCCCGTCGTGCAGTCCAAGGCTTGCATCCAAATGACTGAAGGTCATACCTAGATCTTGATAATCCAATAACGTTACCCACTGCGATGAGGTGTTGTCCACACCTAATTAAATCCAAAACGTTACAAGCATTGATACATATCGGCATTCACAAATCTAACAAGGGAAAGCTACCATGACAAAACATACATTATTTGATGGAACTTAAGCTCTGAAATATAACTCTGAAAATGTAATTGCAATTTATTTCACTGCTATACTTCTCAACGGGAACCTACACAAAAACATTGATATCATTCCAGAGATTCAAGAAGAGCTAGAATTCTGATAAAAAATGTCCATGAATCAAAATCACACAATCTTTATATATGACTGGGAACCTGTAAGTTATGAAACATATTATTTCAAATGAGCCGAGCCAGCCAGAATGTTATCCCGATTTCTTGTTTTTTTTTATTTATTTATTTTTTTTTTAAGGACAAACTCAAAAAAACACTATACTACCATGGTAGGTCTGAATTTCTTGTTCCACTGCCCATAAGACATTGGTTACGAATGGCTGTAACATCTTCGGGATGGTCCATCGGGCGGAGATACTAGACGTGGAAGACTGGTACGTGACGTCATCCTCACAGGGTTGAGGTGGAACAATTGAATGATGAGATAACCCAGTTGGTGTGGTTACTGTAGATGAAGAATGGTTAACATATTTAGATGAATAACCTTTTTATGTATTTTTTGTGATCAAAAATTATGTACAATTATCATTACGATAACCTCATCAATCATCTTGTACAGGAGCAAGCCGAATTTCAGCCAGCTCCTTGATTGCACCCATAACTATGAAAACAAGAACGAAACTTATAATAAACTAGAGATTTAGAGTTTGTGAACAAACTCACGGTGTTCGGCTCAATTACGTAATTGAAAACTTTAAGGTCAATATTGTGTGCAAGTTTTTTGTCTATTTGTGCTATGCTGACGGACGAAATATTTATTTGTACTTGTTTGATCTTTATGCATGAAGGTTTGTCATATAAAACTCCAACTTCCGGTTTAATAAGAACTAAAGGTCAAATGGGGTCACACCTTGTGCATGGTATCTAGAATTGTCAGAGAGCTTTAAATTGATGTAACGATTATTAATGTACCATGTTTCATTAATAAGATACATATTTTTGTTGTACAAACGTATACTTCCGGTTTCGACCGGAAGTGAAGGTCAAATGAGGTCACACTTTGTAAACATTTGCAGAATCGTCGAGGGGCTTTAAAATTAAGTAATTATATTAATACACAAATTTACGTAATTCAGAAACGATTTTTCATAAAAAACTACTACTTCCGGTTTCGACCGGAAGTGAAGGTCAAATGGGGTCACATCCTGTGTAAGATTTGTTTAGTACTTCAAGACCTTTCATATGGTGTAAAGATCATGTATGTAGCATGTATTATTCTTAAGATATGATTATTTTAGTATAAAGCTTCAATTTAATGTAATGACGTCATCGATAACGTCATTATTCCAAAAAGTTTACATTGTCATGTACACACTGTGGTCTAGGTATATGGTAAGTTTCAAGTCCGTACATGCTTTATTTTTTGAGATAGCAAAATAATTTTTTTTTGACCTCGTGTATCAGTTTCGTTGTGACGTAGCTATGACGTCATACATCACATATCTAGAATGCTCTTGAGTTAAATAAAATATTATTCATTAAAAGTTTGTCGATATTTTTAATCACTTAGGCTCTAGAGCCCAAAATAACATGATTTGTTACTTTAACTTCCGGTTTTTACCGGAAGTAAAGGTCAAATGAGGTCACGGTGTGCATACAATTTGTCAAACATTACAAGACCTTTCATATGCACCAAAGATTTTGAATGTAGCATTTGCCGTTCTAGAGTTATGAATTTTTTGAATTATTTATTACATGGATGAAGGCTGCAGTATCTTTTTACATTGGAATTTTCATGTAAACAGCCACGAAGTGAAAAAATAACTGATAGTATACAACACTTAATTACATTTCAAAATAGTATTCATTTTGCCTTTTATCGAAACATTAAGCCTTGCTGCCCTCCATTTTGTTCGGCATCTACGTGGTGTCAATAAAATAAAGAAGTGTGCGTCCATACAGGTTTGAGAGCGCTATTTCAAATTAACGGTCTTAGTTTGTAAAAGCACTGTGTATGCGCCTCGCAGGTTCATTTCTTGGAAGCATGCCAAGGTTACTGTGCACGCATTACTGTTGTTGACACTACTACCGAGCAGCGCTGTGTATATACTATACACAACACGCAGTAAAATCCTAGAGTGCACACGCACGGGGGGGGGGGGGGGGAGGATGGTAACTGTACAGACTCTATCGGCGATCGCGCTAAAAACGGCACTTTTCACCTTAATATAACTTCGTTATGCAACGGCCAATTTTGTTAAAATTTCACAATTAGGCTTTTATAGTCGTTATCTATTACTAAAAAATTCAACATGTAGTTTGCTTAATACTAATTTGAAATAATTTTTTTTTTATTTTTAAACTCGTCGTCGTAACAAACTGTAACATTTGATGACGTCATCAATGTAATATTTTCAAAGGTCATAAACTACATTTTATTTCATACACTGAAACCAGGTCCAAATTCTGTTTCATATTGACTCCACAGCTTAAATTGTGACTTTTTAAGCATTTTTTGCTTCAACTTCCGGTTTGAACCGGAAGACAAGGTCAAATTGGGGTAATCTCTGTGAAACATTTAATTATTTTTTAAAGACCTTTCCGATGATGTATAGATTGTAAAAATCCATTGTGTACTTCAGGAGTTATGATTTTTTGAATTATTTAACGTTTATTTAACGTCATGACGTCATCAATGACGTCATCATTCAAAAAAATTATCGGTTTCATCTACTCACTAATATCTTTGTACATGGTAAGTTTCAAGTTCATACAAGCTTAACTTTTTGAGAAAATTTGCGGACAAGTTTCGACGACTAAGAAAGCCCAGAAAAAACTAGAGATTTAGAGTTTGTGGACAAACTCACGGTGTTCGGCTTAATTACGTAATTGAAAATTTTAAGGTCAATATTGTGTGCACGTTTCTTGTCTATTTGTGCTATGCTGACGGGCGAAATATTTAGTTGTACTTTTTTATCTTTATTCATGAAGGTTTGTCATATGAAACTTCAACTTCCGGTTTGACAGGAACTAAAGGTCAAATGGGGTCACACCATGTGCATGGTATCTAGAATTGTCAGAGAGCTTTAAATTGATGTAACGATTATTAATGTACCACGTTTCATTAATAAGGTACATATTTTTGTAGTACAAACTTATACTTCCGGTTTCGACCGGAAGTGAAGGTCAAATGAGGTCACACTTTGTAAATATTTGTAGAATCGTCGAGGGGCTTTAAAATTAAGTTATACAATTAATATACAAATTTACGTAATTCAGAATCGATTTTTCATAACAAAACTACTACTTCCGGTTTCGACCGGAAGTGAAGGTCAAATGGGGTCACACCCTGTGTAAGATTTGTTTAGTACTTCAAGACCTTTCATATGGTGTAAAGATCATGTATGTAGCATGTATTATTCTTAAGATATGATTATTTTAGTATAAAACTTCAATTTAATGTAATGACGTCATCGATGACGTCATCATTCCCAAAATTTTGCTTTGTCATATACACACTGTGGTCTAAGTATGTAGTAAGTATCAAGTCCGTACATGCTTTAGTTTTTGAGATAGCAAAATAATTTTTTTTTCGACCTCGTGTATCAATTTTGTTGTGACGTAGCTATGACGTCATATATCATATTTCTAGATTGCTCTTGAGCTAAAGAAAATATTATTCATTAAAAGTTAGTTGATATTTTTAATCACTTAGGCTCTAGAGCCCCAAATAACATGATTTGTTACTTTAACTTCCGGTTTTTACCGGAAGTAAAGGTCAAATGGGGTCACGGTGTGCATACAATTTGTCCCACATCACAAGACCTTTCATATGCATTAAAGATTTTGAATGTAGCATTTCCCGTTCTTGAGTTATTAAATTTTTGAATTATTTCACGTTTATTTAACGTCATGACGTCATCAATGACGTCATCATTCCAAAAAAGTTTCTGTATCATCCACTTACTAATATGTTTGTACATGGTAAGTTTCAAGTTTATACAAGCTTAACTTTTTGAGAAAATTTGTGGACAAGTTTCGACGACTAAGAAAGCCCAGAAAAAAAAAAAATTAGACATAAGTTTTTGTGACATCACAAAAACAAGGTGTTTGGGAAATGGTAGTTTAAGCCGTTATTTAATAAATCTAAAAATATGAACATAGAAACGTGAAATTGTGCTTTGAAATATATTTAATTTGCAGCAGAAAGGACCTTCATGTTCCTAGCTCTTACCATTTTTAAATGAGTAGCTACTTCTGGTTTGACCGGAAGTAAAGGTCAGAGAGGTCACGCAATGTGCAAGAGAAAAGGACTTTCCCAAACCTTAGTATTTTGTGAAAGAATCATGTTCCTACCTCTAACAACTTTAAAAATGAGGAGCTACTTCCGGTTGGACCGGAAGTAGAGGTCACAAAGGTCACGCAATATCCAACAGAGAAGGACCTTCCCTAACCCTGGTACTTGGTGAAAGAATCATGTTCCTACCTCTGACAACTTTTGAATGAGGTCACACAGGTCACGCAATGTGCAACATAGAAGGACATTCCCTAACCTACAATCTGATGTAAGAATTGTGATTATATAATAAAAACTTCTTAAATTATGAATTTTTGAATATTTGAACTTCTGGTTTGAACCGGAAGACAAGGTTACATTGGGGTCATGTCTGTATGGCGATTACGCAGTTTTGAATAACCTTTCCGATGATGTATAGATTGTAAAAAATCCATTGTGTACTTCAGGAGTTATGATTTTTTGAAATAATAAACTTTGATTTAATAAATATGAATATGAAAATAATTAAAAAGAGCTTTATCAAATGTATTTCATGGGGACTTCCGGTTTGGGCAGGAAGCGAGGTCAACTCAGGTCACTAAAAATTATAAAGAACCGCATACATTTATTGTAACTCGACTCCTGGAGAAAAAACAAATTACCTTTTTGATTTTAACTGCCAGGAAAAACAATGTTTTTGTACTTTCCAAAGTGTTCCTTTTCCACGCAGTACAATTGGCTGCCGCCAGGTTGTCTGTTCAAAATATTATTCATATTGCCTTTTATCAAAACATTAACCCTTGCTGCCCTCCGTTTTGTTCGGCATCTATGCGGTGTCAATAAAATAAAGTGTGTATCGCTAGTGAACGTTGATGGCGCTATATCAAATTAACGGTCTCATTTTGTAACATCACATTTACTGAACACTGGTGTACAGTCAATTTGACATTTGACAGATACAAATTCCGAGCTCATTATCAGTATTAAAATGTTCCAAAGTTTTATAAAAACTACCACACTTTGATAAACATCATAAACACGTGTGTGCACGGCTAAAGAAATACACGGACATTTTGAAAGGCGATGATTTTACTTTTAAACTTTACTTTTAAACAGTTTTACTCAGCGTATCCCTACAACAACTCTCGCGGGGGTAAAGTGCCTCTGGCCCCACTGTTGCACACTTGTGACTCTCGTACGTAAGCACGTACGTGATCGGTATATATAGAACGAAAGACGATCATTTTGTCAGTTGCATTTTCTCCACCATTATGCATCAAACAACTCACGCGAGCATGTGATCGTCTCAGTAAAGTCTCCTCTTCCTCTCCCTGTCACAATTAAACAACCAGAATGACATAAAGGGAAACATTTCCACACTGAACTTGGCATGACTGAACAGTTTTTCTTTGCGTCACCATTATTACACACACACAGAACTTAACGACACACCGCAAAGTTCGATGAACTGTGACAAGACCTGACTTGTTGCGTGTATGTATATACATGCACACAGCATAGCATGCAGTAAAAGCCTAGAGTGCACACGCACGAGGTGGAATACTGTAAGTGTACAGACTCTATCGGCGATCGCGCTAAAAATGGCACTTTTCACCTTAATATAACTTCGTTATGCAACGGCCAATTTTGTTCAAATTTCACAATTAGGCTTTTATAGTCGTTATCGTTTACCAAAAAATTCAACATGTAGTTTCCTAAAAAAAAATTCGTAATAAAAAAAAATCTTATTTTTAAACTCGTCATCGTAACAAACTGTAACATTTGATGACGTCATCAATGTAATATTTTCAAAGGTCATAAACTACATTTTATTTCTTACACTGAAACCATGTCCAAATTCTGTTTCATATTGACTCCACAGCTTAAATTGTGACTTTTTAAGCATTTTTTGCTTCAACTTCCGGTTTGAACCGGAAGACAAGGTCAAACTGGGGTCATCTCTGTGAGACATTTAATTATTTTTTAAAGACCTTTCCGATGATGTACAGATTGTAAAAATCCATTGTGTACTTCAGGAGTTATGATTTTTTGAAATAATAAACTTTGATTTAATGTAATTCGACACCTGATGACGTCATCATGACGTCACTCAAACGGTTTCGTTTCCTTGCCATGTACTACCTATGTATGAATTTTCAAGGTTATATGACCTTCGGAAGTGTGCATTTGAAAGTGGACAATCGCCAGGGAGAAGAAGAAGAAGAAGTATTAAAAAAAAACCGAACAAAAACAAGAGGTCTTCGGACCAGAGTCCGAACACCTAAAAAAAAACAGAACAATAACAATAGGTTTTCGGCTGCTGGCCGAACACCTAAAAAAAAAAAACAGAACAATAACAATAGGTTTTCGGCCGCTAGCCGAACACCTAATAATAATAATAACTAGACATAGGTTTTTGTGACATCACAAAAACAAGGTGTTCGGATTATAGTACTTAAAGTTGTTATTTGATGTAGCAACTAAAGTATCTAAATATATGAACATGAAATTGTTCTTTAAAAGAAAATATTTAATTTGTAACAGAGAAGGACCTTCCCTCACCTTGGTATTTGGTGAAAGAATCCTGTTCCAAGCTCTTACCAATCTTAATTGACGAGCTACTTCAGGTTTGACCGGAAGTAGACATCACAGGCCACGCAATATGCAACAGAGGACCATCCCAAACCTTGTTATTTTGTGAAAGAATCATGTTCCTAGCTCTTACTAATTTTAAATGAGGAGCTACTTCCAGTTTGACCGGAAGTAGAGGTTACAAAGGTCACTTTATGTTTCACAAAGAAAGACCTTACCTAACCTTGATATTTCTCGAAACAATCATGTTCCTAACTCTAACCACTCTTACACGAGGAGCTACTTCCGGTTTGACCGGAAGTAGAGGTCACCCAATGTGCAACAGAGAATGAACTTTCCGAACCTTGGTGAAAGAATCATGTTCCTAGCTCTTAGCATTTTTAAATAAAGAGCTACTTCCTACTTCTTAAAATATGAATTTTTGAAAATTTCCAACATTTTCAACTTCCTCTTCCTCTCCCTGTCACAATTAAGCCACCAGAATGACATAAAGGGAAACATTTCCACACTGAACTTGGCATGACGTAACAGTTTTTCTTTGCGTTGGCATTATTACACACACAGAACTTAACACACCGCAAAGTTCGATGAACTGTGACAAGACCAGGGCCCAATTTCAAAAAGCTGCTCAACAGCCAATTTTGTGCTTAACGGGCGTGTTAAACAGATTTTCTATTTCATAGCCTCTATTAAGCACGATTTTTTGCTTAGCGCGGTAAGCAACCAACAAACAGCCTTAAACACTCGTTTTTGTGCTTTAGCAAGTCATGTTGTGTCAAAATGGCCGCTATAATTTGGAGGAGAGTCACAATATTGTCATGATAATCAATGTAATTATCCTGTTAATAGCCTAGTTTTATCGAAAGGCATGGCTGGAAAATTGCCCTGAATTACAGTAAAGACATGAATTTAACAACAGTCATATTTCATACGGTGTGAACGTTTTGCCAAAGCAAATCAAACTTGGGAAAATAACGGCGTTAACTTTGCAGTACTGTAGAATAGAATTTAGAAAGGGAACGGACATCATGACTGACACAATTTTTGTTATGACTCACCTTGATCTTTAAGATAAATAAGAAATATGACGAAAGAAATGTCCTTTGTGATCCATTCAGTATCACGGAGTCGTTAATGTAAGTTAACTTTGTACTAGTCCAGTCCCAGCAGTACTCTTAAAAATGTGCACAGCAACGGTAATGAAACATCATCGGCAGCTAGTTATTTTGTGTGTGAGGTACGCGTATATTGCACGTAAAAATGTGTACAAACACATTGTGAAAACTTAGTTTTACCAAACATCGATCAAACATTGTAACAATGTAATACAAAGTTTCATTTTGGCTGTATATCTCTTTATTATTCGAACCAAAGGGGGCGCTTTCTGACGTGACCCAATTCCATCAGAAAATTTTATTATTTCCATCGATAATTTCCTTTTTTGTTGAATTTTTAGCCACCGCTACTCCGTTGACTTCGTCCGCCATTTTATAAATTTTTCGATCGGAAGTATTTTTTGCTTAAGCAGACGGTACTTTTTTGTTGCGTGGGCAGTTTGTTTACGTGCTTAAGTTAGCAAACGCTGGTGAAATACGCTTACGCTTAGTAAGCAGAAAAATTTGCTTGCCGTTAAGCAGCTCTATGAAATTGGGCCCTGACTTGTTGCGTGTATGTATATACACAGCGTGCAGTAAAAGCCTAGAGTGCACACGCACGGGGTGCAATACAGTAAGGTAACTGTACAGACTCTATCGGCGATCGCGCTAAAAACGGCACGTTTCACCTTAATATAACTTCGTTATTCAACGGCCAATTTTGTTCAAATTTCACAATTAGGCTTTTATAGTCGTTATCTATTACTAAAAAATTCAACATGTAGTTTGCTCAAAAAAAATTTGAAATAATTTTTTATTTATTTTTAAACTCGTCGTCGTAACAAACTGTAACATTTGATGACGTCGTCAATGTAATATTTTCAAAGGTCATAAACTACACTTTATTTCGTACACTAAAACCATGTCCAAATTCTGTTTCATATTGACTCCACAGCTTAAATTGTGACTTTTAAGCATTTTTTGCTTCAACTTCCGGTTTGAACCGGAAGACAAGGTCAAATTGGGGTCATCTCTGTGAGACATTTAATTATTTTTTAAAGACCTTTCCGATGATGTATAGATTGTAAAAATCCATTGTGTACTTCAGGAGTTATGATTTTTTCAAATAATAAACTTTGATTTAACGTAATTCGACACCCGATGACGTCATCATGACGTCACTCAAACGGTTTTGTCTCCTTGCCATAAACTACCTATGTATGAATTTTCAAGGTTATATGACCTTCGGAAGTGTGCAATTGAAAGTGGACAATCGCCAGTGAGAAGAAGAAGAAGAAGTATTAAAAAAAAAAAACCGAACAAAAACTAGAAATGAGTTTTTGTGGCATCACAAAAACTAGGTGTTCGGAGTGTGATGTATAAAAAATATTTTATGTGTTAAAAGTTAAATGAAATTAAAAGTTAATCCAACTTATATTTAAGAAAATATGAAGAAAAACATACGTTAAATTGAGGTTTATAATAGAATATTTAATTTGAACATCCGGTTTGGACAGGAATTTCTAACCACTTTTAAATGAGGAGGTACTTCCGGTTTGACCGGAAGTAGAGTTCAGAGAGGTCACGCAATGTGTGACAAAGAAGGGCCTTCCCTAACCTTGGTATTTGGTGAAAGAATCATGTTCCTAGCTCTTACCATGCATAAATGAGGAGCCACTTCCGGTTTGATCTTAAGTAGAGGTCACAGAGGTCACCCAATGTGCAACAGAGAAGGACCCTCCCTAACCTTGGTATGTGGTGAAAGAATCATGTTCCTAGCTCTCACCATTTTTAAATAAAGAGCTACTTCCGGTTTGACCGGAAGTAGATGTCACAAAGGTCACTTAACGTTTCACAAATGAAGACCTTCCCTAACCTTGATATTTATCGAAATAATCTTGTTCCTAACTCTAACCACTTTTACATGAGGAGCTACTTCCGGTTTGAACGGAAATAGAGGTCATAGAGGTCACCCAATGTGCAACAGAGAATGACCTTTCCTAACCTTGGTATTTGGTGAAAGAATCATGTTCCTAGCTCTTAGCAATTTTATATAAAAAGCTACTTCCGGTTTGACCGGAAGTGGATGTCACAGAGGTCACTTATTGTGCCATAAAGAAAGACCCTCCCTTACCTTGACATTTGTCGAAAGAATTATGTTCATACCTCAAACGGTTGATTTTTTGTTGATTTTTAAATGTTTAAATAAGCCCTGTATTAAAGACTAACAAAGCGTGGAGTATGCACCTTGAGAAGAGACTAAGATCAACGTGTGGTTAATGTGCATAGCAATGGGGCATCGATGTCACACAGCCAGGCACACACACACGTCTACATGTATAATGGCATTGGATTTTGTACAGCAATGTTGGACACGCTTGAACGCACACGGACAATCGATTTGCGTTAAACGTCCGGTTTGAACCGGAAGTAAAGGTCAAAATGGTGTCATTCCAATGCAAAAGTTTGAGAAGACTCAATTCTCTACAATCTGATGTAAGATTTGTGATCATGTGATAAGTACTTCTTAAAATATGATTTTTTGAAATTTTCAAAAAAATTCAACTTCCGGTTTGAACCGGAAGACAAGGTCAAATTTGGGTCATGTCTGTGGAGCGTTTACGCAGTTTTGAATGACCTTTCCGATGATGTATAGATTGTAAAAATCCATTGTGTACTTCAGGAGTTATGATTTTTTTAAATAATAAACTTTGATTTAATGTAATTCGACACCCGATGACGTCATCATGACGTCACTCAAACCGTTTCCTGTCCTAGTGAAGTTCTAACTGTGTGTGAAGTTTGAAGTTTGTGTGACTTTAAGGAGTGTGCATTTGTTAGCGGACAACGTTCGGTGAGAAGAAGAAGAAGAAGTATTAAAAAAAAAAAAAAAAAACGAACAAAATCAATAGGTGTTCCGGGCTGAGTGCCCGAACACCTAACAAGAGGTCTTCGGACCAGAGTCCGAACACCTAATAATAAAACTTGTAAAGCGCTGGTATCTAGAAAACTATTCACTGCGCTATAAAACATAATGATAGATGTCTTTTTTTGCACAGGGGCTAAAGAAGATTATTTGTGATGTTTTACCCTTACACCGATGTGTGTTAAGCACTGATACTCAGTACTTTCCCGAGTCCTGTGAAAAAAAAAACACTAGCGGTTTCCTCGGGTGGAATTCGAACCAACTAGACTACCGAGACTGCCCGCTATCTAGAGGCAGTTTGAATTCTATTAGCAGCGGGTACCGCAACCATTATTAGCCTCTAGCTAGCGGTCAGTCTCGATAGTCTAGCTGGTAAGACTTCTGGTCTAGAATGGCGGGGGTCGTGGGTTCAAATCCCACCCGAGGAAAATGCCTGTGTATACAGTGCTTAACACACATCGTTGTATGGGTAAAACATTACAAATAATATTATAAAACATACCTCAAACATGTCATAAAACCTAACACTTTTTAAAAGAAACAGTTGAAGGACTTACTGTTGGCAGGATCACATCCAAGTCCATCTTTGATTGATGCATCTTCTAAGATCTGACCCTCTGGAATGACCTTGATACCGTCTGACGTCACGTTGACGCTTCCAGCTTCAGAGGTTGCCCGGACGGTAAAGTAATAGTTCTAAAAAGTGCATAGAATTATTATGTTACAATTTGACCTAAAATTACATGTGTATTTTGTACATATTGTCAGCATGTTGATGTAGTTTTACCACCCGTTCCCATCTAAAATGACCAAGTGGGGTATGTAAGTATTTTTGAGATGTTTACAGAGAACTAGTATTAGTAAAAAGTAACGTTAATTTAAGGATCTGGTATAGCTTCGGCCTGATGGGTTCCAAAATCAACTGTTTAGGCAATGATATGATTTCTAATTATAAGTATAACAAAAAGCAACCAACTTTTATATAGCGCCTCACACAACGTCTCGAAGCGCTTTACAAGAAAAATGTATATCAGTACAAAACACAAAAATTACAAGTTACAGAATATAGTATGAACACAACAAGAAACAGATGTGGACTACTGAAATAAATGGGTTAATATATTAACAAAGATTTGAACTGACTTTTAGACTTTGCAGTTTTTACGTGATGTGGCAGAGAGCTCCAAAGTACGGGTTACAAGTGTAAAAAGGGAGCGATGACCGTATGTCTTGGTAGGTATAAATTGCGTTTTGAGCTATGACTGATGGAGAGGCAGGGCGGAGATTGTTAGACGGTTTATGTGCGTGAATAAGTTCTTTAAGGTACTCCAGTGACGAGTCATTGCATCAGTTTTATGTAAGAAGGAGAAGCTTAAAAAAAAATTAGATTCTTTTGTTGACTGGTAACCAGTGATCTGAGTATTGTATATTATGTGGTTTAACGCAAAGACCAAACAAGTGGTTAACGCTATATAAACCAACCCGAATGCATATTGCCAATCAAAAGTTGGGCCAAGGTTTGATAGTCTCAACTACCTAATCACTGTCCAATACACAATTTCAGGGCAAATCAGCTCAGCAATAAACATTCATGTAAGGTGTGTTCTTGCACCAAAATCAGAATGACGCCCTGGGAAACGAGCGAAATACAATTGAAGACGTAGAGGGCACTTCAAAATTAAAGTAATAAAGCAATGTTTGCCAAATAAAAGGAATAAATGAACATAAAATTAAATGTGATCACTTACATACCAAAATTAAATGGTGTTGTCTTGAACTTTAACCGTTTTACTTTTGGATCGTGAAATTTATTCTTACCATGAGTGGTGTAAGATCAAGTCCGCTTAACTGATAGAAAGTTGCATTGCGGACGTTAATAAAGCCATTACTGACGTCGTACGAACCGTCTCTTCCTGTGCCTACGGCAACTTCATAATTGATATCAAGGTGAGGATGTTCAAAGCCAAACCACCGAGCAGACATACTTGACGTATTCATCTGGACATCGACGTCCTTAGTAATCTAATTAAACAAAGAAAGTCGAGCAAGTATGTTTGGAAACTAAATATTTTTGTGAATTAATTCAGATGAATAATCAGACAAACTCATTGCTTGGCCAGCTTTGTTGGGTTCCCTGCTCACACGGTGGTAATGACACTTATTCTCATTCCATTTAAAAAGGGACCAGACTATTTTTCCTTCTAGCCTCAGTTTGGTTACAGTGCGATGCATGACAAAAAAGCAGAATGACCGCACTGTGGTAAAGATCCCACACAAAATTTGCATTAACACTAACTTGTTCATTAATATCTTTGTTGTTAGAAATCAACATAACTTGAAGCGGCTTTTCGGAGGCATTTTGCCCACATAAACTCAAATTTTAAACGTGCATCAATCAGTTTCGAAGACTTTTGACTTGCAGTGTTTCCACGTTTAACTCTTTGAAAGGTACATACCCCGAAGTTAACAACAACCTCTTCCCCAGATGGTGCGACATCCAGCACGACCCCGTGTGATGGCAACTGCACGATATGCCTGTAGACAGATGAAGTTCCTACTGATGATAATCCAGCACCATTCTCAGCTTTGACTGAGATGTAATATTCATGATCACCATGGAGAGACCAGCTTAGATCATCCAATAGGAACGCTGCACATGAGGTACGGGATTCACATGGACCGATGGCGTAGTCTCTCTTGGATCGAAAGGAGATGGTCTCAGTGCCACCTCTAGTATTTCCTACAGCGTTACAAAAAAACAAAAAACAAAAAACACTTGACTGTCTTTATTAGCAACTATCGAACGCTGTCGAAATGGAAAAGTAATGGCACAAAGCTCCTTTAAAAGAGTTTGTCTGAAGAGCTGTTATAAGAGATGCAATTAACCTTGATAGTTCAGTTATAAGGAGCATTATGCCGACTCTATAATGTCTAGTTCGATTTCAGAAGTACCAGGTTTGTATACAAGGACTTTCGATCTTCAAACAAACTAGGAATTTATGGAAGAGTTCATGAATCAACAACTTTTGTAATTGGATGGATTTTTTTTTACTGATTTAAGTAGCTCACCTATGCCAACTTGATATGCAAGATCTGTATCTTCATCGTCCGTAAAGCCGTCGTCACCCCATTCACTGACCAAATAACCGCCGTCTAAATGAACGAGAATGCGGCCAACGAACATTGGTGCTGTGGTGTCCACGATGATAGGTCCAACAAACTGCGTAAGGAAACAAAATGACGGTAATATCAATTGTGTGTCATGTTTTGCTTCTAACTGTCCTACTCGTTCTTTGGTAATATTTTGTGAAAAATCAAAATCCTCAATGCCAGCTGAACACTTGATACATTCATTACCTTTAAAAACACCCTTAAAATCTTACCCCGCTTTACACATGATTAAAAATAAAACTGTTTACTTTAGCTATAGCATCAGATTGTTGAAATACTGCTCCTTTCTCATAGCTGTTGGCAATTTGTCGATGTTTTCTAGAATGTGTGTGTCTTTAACCGCAAGTATACATACCCTAGAATAAGTTAACTGTGCTTTATTGACAGCTTTTACAGCCAAAAAGAAAACATTTCCCTGGCTGATATGGGGATGGAACATCACAAAACGTTCATGACCGGATGCTGACATGAAGGTCACGAGGTCAGGGGTCGGATTGGACGGGTCACTGCTTAGACCTATCTGGTAGTCGAAAATGGAGCTCTGTACGTCACTTCCTGACCAAGACAAAATAATCTGGGAACAAACACAGTTGTAAATTCATATCAAACAACATTCTTGGAACTGAAATAGTGAGATAGCTGATGCATATTGGAATATCATCTGATTTGCAGTTGAAATTTTTTGCAGATGTTGCAGGAAAACTTTGAAAAACCCCTCGTTGAATTAAGCTTCCACATATCTAGCATTCCAATGAATGAATTTTTGTTTGTCAGTGGCTACCGCCGGAACGTTGCTATAGCAGCCAACAGCCATAGCCGTTGCGGAAGTCACATGATTCAGACGCGGCATCAAGACTGGCTTCATTATAAGGTCGATCAATTGTTGAAATGTTGGATCTGTGTTCTGTGGGTTGATAGTTATACTAAATGGACTTTCAGGCCACACAATTTCGAATGACACTTTCCATCAATTTCAGCCACTGCTTGCAAAAGAGCGTGGCTTAATCTTACACTTTTTAATTTCTTACGCGTTTGTGGGTAGGAAGGAAGACCTTCTCTTGTATACCGGACGTCCATTGACAATTAATGTCTTCTCCGATTATTGGAAACGTCTCATTGGAGACATCGATCCCTGGATACACCATGATTTCGCTCACCACGGTTGCCTTAGACCTGGATGAAAAACGTGGTCACAGATAAAACATCTCGTCGTCTTCCTAATATTTAATCTTTCAACCGTTTTATACAACGCTAATATGTATACTTTATATTGACGGGCAGGTTATGTTGATTTAACGTTTCACCTAGTAACCTTCTGGTATAAGGAGCTATTATTGTTAAGCAAACACTGCCTAGTTAAGCAAAAACAGACAGAGCTGATCGCTCAACTGTGTTCTTTTTTATGCAATTCGCCCAACAAGGCCCTAAGGCCACTCGAGTTATGGGATACTTTTTTGAAGAGGTATAAACCTGCCCCATTTTGTAGAAACAAGACATGGAGGAGATATATAAACGCAAGGCTTTTCACAACACACCTAAGAACAGGGAGCGGCCACGACATACTACTTGCATTAAAGGCGACATTTTAGCTAGCAATCCTCCTCACATTCCAGTGTAAAGCTAATCAAAGTAAAAATCAATGTTAAAAGAATGGCCAATTTAGATAGTTTACCTGCACACGTCAGACATGTTTAGTAGTTCAGTCTTCCTGCGATGTTCATCGATAAACCACACCCGTCCCTCACTATTCTTGGCAAGACCAGGCCATATTCGAGCATCACTGATAGAGATATTAGACAGCTCTGGAGGGCTGGTGTCGATCGTGACACCATCAGAACAGATGGGAACAGAAGGCTCAAAGGCACGATTGTAGGCAATGACTGTGATGAAGTACATGCCCGGTGTGGGCGCTGTCCAACTTGCATGTGTAGCGGTAGTTCTTGTCATCTATGGTTTAGTCAATATCGTCAAGGACAGAACAAAGGTAGATAGATTCTTTTGAAACCAGTATCAAGGGCAGATTTTCTCAAATCAGTATGGAAATTAAATATATGTTGTAGTTAGTTAACGCAAATTTAGTTAGCAAACAGTGACTGATGATAAGTTTTTGAGAACTTACATTGTTTCTGATAGAAGGTATCAAATCTGCATCATTCCAGCATGTGATGTCAAACAGATATTCGTAAAACTTCACCCCGCTCTCTCTGTCAAAGAAACCTTCCCAGTGCGCAGCGAGGTCACTGACCTCCTGAAAGTCGACCTCATTGGAACCGCGTATCCCATCATGCACCATACCAGCTTGAGGGGGCGATGCGTCCACAGTAATCTATTCACATATATTATTTCAGATAAGTGTGGCTTATTTAAATGTGAGAGAATTGTTATTTAAGTTTGTTTTCTACTGCTTGTTCGAGGGGTTATCTTGAGACCCACCTTGATTGTTTGAGATGTCACCAGTCCAGCGTGGTTGGTAACCGTCAGCATGATGTAATAGTCAAAGTCATGAACACCAACGTGGAATGTAGGTGTGAACCCGTAGTCTAAATTGTAGCAGTCACCAACAGGGACACACATACATGCTACCGGGTCGCAGTCTTCATTATCCTATGAAAAAAAAAGTTTTAACTAAATTGTGACCTGAGCTTTAATGTTTTCTTTAATTGGTGACTTTTAGCAACAGCTTTACGGAAACTGCTGAGAGAGGCAAGCAGTTGTATTTCCTTTTACCTGATCTACCTTGACTGCCGCTACTGTCTGACTTCCGTGTTCATTCTCAGTCCCCGTGTGATTGTCAAATAGACGCCACTCGATGGTTCGAACCCCACTGTGTATGTCATAGGTCCTAAACTCCACACTGATAGGGGAATGGAAAAGAAATGAGCTCGTTTAAAATGCTTATTTAAACACCTGTATTTTTTTTATTGGATCAATGAGGAACGACATTGAACAACAACCTTGAGCACAGAACATCTTTTTTTAAAACAGCCGCATGAAATTAATGTACGCGACGGTTCCTACTTCTAAGAACACGTAATTAGTTTCCAATAGATCACATATAATGAATTGTGTTTTCCTTTAATTTCCCTTAATTAATGACACTAATTTCCTTTTTTTAAGAAAATGTTTTTGCAATAATCTGATCAGCGCTTGTTTGAGTGTTTTACAACACCGCAGCTATGTCCGTCGCATGTGCTCGCGAGACAATAGCGTGTCAGTGCGCATATGTACCAATCAGCATGAATGATTCACAGTGTGTGCGCGTCGACGCACGGGTGCTGCGTCCATAGCTGCGGTGATCTAAAGCGCCCATGAAAGAGCTGCTCGGATTAGTGTTTAACGTGCTTTAAAAAAGGTTTATTTCTTAATTGACTTGTACATGTTTGTCGTATTGTTCTAATGAACTGTTAATTGAATCAATATTGACGCAATTCAATCTTCTGACTGTAATATCTTTGAATTATTAGCTTAGTGATATTGAATAATTAATTAAGGACGGGACAATACTTAAGCCAGGGCGCGGCCCATGGTTGCCAGTAGCTGCTAGCCTGGCCTGGGAGGTGGTAGTCTCTGTCGGTAATAATGTACTCTCTTAAATAGTTAGATTGAAAATCAGTCTAATCAGATTGAAAATCACTCTTTTCGATTGAATGTCCCTAGTTTCAATCGAATAGACTAAATTCCTATCGAAAATTTAAAGAGAGTAAGTAACCGTTATGTTAGTTCTAATATTAAATCGGCTGGTTACCTGCATGAAGAGTTTCACTGGCATGATTGATACAGAGTTTTACGCGTGTTAAGATCCATGTTTGCTTGAAAGAATTTATATTGACTGTCATAACCCCATGATTTTCAAAAAAAAAAAAGACGAAAGTTAATGTAACTAGTTTGTGAAAGTTACCTCGCACAGTAAATATTACCTTAAATCATGCAAGTCGACCGAACTATGTACGGCTATATTCACATCATTGCCCCGAACAAGCCAGAAATCTTCAATGACTGGTGGTGAAGAATCAGCATGAACTAAAACACTGTCCCTCACGAAGTGACCGGCGATGTCTCTGGCCTCCACCCAAAAGCGAATGGAATCACCGTCTACCAAGGTCAAGTCATACGTTGCTCGTGTGTTCGACGCTTCATTACTCCAGTGGTCCGAATTGTCGTCAGACACGTTGACAATCGTCATACCGCCCTCATGGTCGATGTTGTGAAAGACACGGAACTGTGTAATGCCGAGGGCATTTGGTATGGCTGCACGACCTCGCTTTCCAAAATTCTGGTCATAGTCTGGGAAGAGGATTATCATGGGAAGAGGTAAACAAAAAATACATATATCATTTTAGATACAAAAATCAAACGAGAAGAACCGTTAAAGGTAAATATAAGCTCCAGATCATCTCATCAAGCTGTTGAATTAAAAAATGGAACCACATTTTTTTTAACGACCCTTGTAAGCTCGAGTCAAATTGAATACAAATTGAGTTTCTGAAACAGATAACTGAAGTCAATTTGAATATTTGTAACTCTACTCTGAAAAAAAACCTGGAATTCCATGTCTGAGTTATTTTGTTTTTTATCTAAGTTACTCACCATCGTCAATATTTCCACTAACCCATTGACCAATTGGTTTTAACAACCCCTGGTTATGATGGTGCAAGTTAATGAAATGGCTCGTCCAGTCAAGAAGTATAGATGTAGTTCTCCCAGACGTTTCCAGTGCAGTGATCCACTCATAGCTGGTTTCTGCGGTCGCAGACAGAACACGCATTGGGTTTGTGTCCTGCTTGGTCACGTCATTCGGGTCATTGTCAAACAAGACGAAACGTCTACTCAGCTCAGTGTTGCCAGCATTGTCAACCGCGGTTAGGACTATAGAGTAGACACCTACAGTTTTGTTACAGAAGAAAGCAAATTGTTATCATTTTTGAGTTATTATTATCTTGAGTAATTATGTGGCCTTTTCAAAACTGTTCTTCAATGTGGTTGATGCAGTGCAGTATGCTGGGGCGAAATGTGCTCACCTTCTTTCCCCTATTGTACCGTAATTTTATTTAGGCCTAGTATCACGCTAAATATATCCCTTTTCGACAGTTAACCGAAATTAATTTGGCCTGCCCTGTTTTAATGAAATACTTGCTTTCACATGTTTCATTTTTAGATTATGATTTTTGTCAGTTAGACCAAGTAGTTCTTTTAGTTGCCACAACAACAATGTCCACAGACTCAATTCGACTGATGGTTATCACTTTATCTTTCACTTTATGCAATGTTAAACTGAACTCTAAAAACCTATATTATTGCTTTTTTGTTTCTTTTTATTGATTACTTTAACGTACCGATATGAGGTAAGGTGATCTCCTGTCCAGATTCAGTGATATTAAAATAAACAGCTGGACTGTCGAAGATTTCCGTCATCTCGCTACCATGGCTACCTGACAGCTGTCTCACTTGTAGGTCAAATTCTTTGATACTGGAAAGGTCGTCGACCCAGCCTTCCCACGTGACCGTAATCATTGCCTTTAAAATCAAGTAATAATGACAGTAACAAACATGAGTATGTTAGATGTGTTGATGCGAGTCATTTTAAAATTACATTAAAGAGTCTCCTACTTTCAATTAAAAATAAAGGGATACTACTTTACTTTGCACACATACCAACAAGTTTGAACGTGAATTGGGAAAAATGGACTTTCAATGTATTTATATGAAGGAAAATTTAAAAATGGTGTACCTCGACATAGTCTTACCTCTGAAGTGACGTCATCACCCGCGTGCAACATAGTACGTCGGCATCCCCTGATGACATCTACACAGTGGTAGGGGTCAGTGAAGTCAAAGGTGAAAGTTGAGTACCCTGACGTCGCCCTGCCCGTGTAGTAACGGGTAATGATTGCGTTTGAATTATCCCTATCGAATAATTTCATGTAGCCACCACTGGTTGATGTTACGTCGTACCTTAGTCTGAAATTTTATTCAAACGAAGAATATAATAAACTAAATTGAGGTGAGCTTTTATCTTAGTTATCTTATTCGAGCACTGGTCTTTTGGAAAATTGCACGTTAGTGCAAACAATACTTTGTGCAACAAATACAGTAACATGTTGTTGTTGTTGTTGTTGTTGTTGTTGTTGTTGTTGTTGTTGTTGTTTTGTTTTGTTTTTTGTTTTTTTTTTTTTTGGGGGGGACGAATGTTATTATTATTCTGTTATTGTGTGTTTGTGCTAAAACCGTCCTGACACAATGCTCTTTCCATCGAGTAACTTTCAAAACAAACAACATTTCTTTGTACCAATGTTGTCATAAACAAAAAACATAATATAGATGACTTTAAATTAAATTTACAATGTAATAATGCAATACTTGGCTTTTCACTTACATGTCTCCAGTGGCAGGGGTCCATGAAGTATAGTTGATCTGGAAAGGATGATCACATGTGACTAAGGCTGTCGCAGGACTGTCCCTAGATCCTGCAGCTGAGCAGGACGCCGCCGTCGCGATTGAATAGATGCTTCTTCCAGCTCCTGAGGCATTGGGAAAAAAAGCGTTAATCTTTGTGAAAAGCAAATTCCTTTGTTGGTTAATGTTACCTTTAATAAAAAATTAACAGTCTAAAAACTACTCATAGAGAGCTAATCAAAAAGGTACGAGAAACTGGTTGGAGTCCTTTATAATTTCCTCAGTACTTTCTTTTGTTTTAGTTGCCTCACATGGGAAACCATTGTGTTTCAATTTGTTTCGGTCTGTAGTAACAGTTAATGAGTGTTATTAAAGACGCCCGCTCGTCACCATTACCCGACGACTATTTATGTGGCACAAAACGATCATGTACTCGTACCTCGTGTACGTCCAATGGGTACACAGGTCAAAGGTAATCTTCCGTGGCACCAATTTTGTTTGTCGCACGCTGAGTTGGCGTCTTTAACACTACGAAAATTCCCTTCCAGCCTCATTACGGTTACATTATAAATATGAATTAAAAAGGCAAGATGACTGCCATATAATTGAGTGGTTATGCTCGTAACTGTAACTTCAATCTCTCAGCACTATGCAAATTTACCGTCCTGTTGGGAGACCTTTTTGAGGACGCTTGGTGGCAGCAGACATCAGTTTAACCCATTGTTCTCGGAAATGTACACAAGCTCAGAACTACGCAAACAATGTAAAATTACCTGGTAAGTCTGCTGCCGCCTAGCATTCCAAAGTCTCCCACTGCAGTAGCGGTCAGGTTTTTAGCAATTTACATTATGTTTTCCCCTTTATCTTAAAGCTGCTGCCCGAACGGCACACTCAATATGTTTTGTTTAAGGATATCAATAAGTGGGCCAAAAAGTAGGATTTTCAAAATCATATAGCTCTAAAAGGAAGTTTAGGAACTCACGGTTTACGACGGAAGTAACGGTCGCTGACACAACACCTAGTCTCACACTTTGAATGTACGGATGACCACTGCCCGGAGGTGAGAGATGAGTGGGCTGGTACGAGCTTTTCCAGGTGATCTGAATCTCAGTGAAGTCCCTCACGTTGGTGTAGACCGTGTCCGCACTGCCCTGGATGACCGGTGATTCTAAGGTAGTGGTATCCATTTTTAGGGTTGCACGATGCTCTGACAACACTGGTGCTTCGCTTGTAGCCACTATTAGGTATTACGAAAGATAAAAGGTACACAAAAATATTTGCCTGGGTTTTTTTTTAGGATAACATAATTCAACAGCAGAAACAATTTCATTTAGAAAAGAGTAAACAAGGCATGCTTCATTAGGATCACGCTTAATCTATACAATGCTGTAATAACTCACTTGATCTGCAGTCAGTTCCAGAGAACCCAGTGGTGCATGAACACTGGGCGTTCGTGCATGTCCCCGGGTAGCAGGCGTTGCTGTCTGTCCTCCATGAACATTGCTCTAGGAGGGGGTAATTATCAAAAATGGTACTATTGCAAGAATCAAGAAAGCATTGTACAAAACAAAATTGTAAAGCAGTATTGATTATAGACCTTATGCACATGACGTCATTTGAGTAGGGCGCCCTCGCCTAGAGGTCAAAATGAGGTTATTCATTGGCCAATCCTGTGCGCCGCGCGTACAAATCTCTGCGTTTCCATTGTTACATCATCGGTTTACCTCTAAGATGGCGGCGTGATGACGTCAATGCATAGGGTCTATAGCAGTAAATGGAATGACCCTGTTACTACGCGCGCGTGCGCTGAAGTCACATCACATCACAGTTTGACAAAGACGGTACCCTCTGCAATTTGATTGAAAGCGCGAGTGTGCAGTATCTGGGTGAGAGTTTATCTTTCCATGCACAGACACAGGCCTGCTGTAATATGCCCACACATTCCCTTTAAGGGAAACATTGACGTTTCTGTAGACTTCTACTGACTCTAAGAATCGCAGTACTCCGATTAGGGTGCACTGGAACCTATCGCAAAGCTCCGTTTAATTAACAGGAACAAGTTGTATTGCTATTTTGAAACTGTTAACACGCTGTTTTGAGCTCAAAGAACTCTACGAAATGTGATCATCAAACAGATAGGAAGAGTGAGTCCCAATAGTATGAAGACGATCAGAGTTGTAGATCTTCAATCTTGTTTTTAGCACCTCATGATTCTATCTCAAACCTCTCTGAACCTGGGTTTTTAAATGGCCGCAAAACACAGATGTGTATATAGAAAATTATTACTCACTGATGCATTGTGTCTGGTCGTTCGACTTCTTGTAGGCATAACCATGAGATGGACCAAAATCACCGTCACAGGTGTCACATTTCTGGTCATAGATAGTAGTGCAGAACTCTGCCAGACAGTTGTCAATCTGCATGCATTCTTAACAAATAAAAGGATTTTTTTTTAAATACATTAATCAACGCGATAGAGTAAAATGTTTCATCTCATTTCTGGCGAGTGCATTGCTGTAAACGTGGACATGATTTACATAGGCCAACATTACAGAGCGCCACCAAGCGTTAAGACAATGCCACTAGTTTACATTGGATTATGAGGGGAAAACACGTGGGATATGATCCCAAAATATGCAAACTTTCAAAGTGGTTTGATAAGCAAATAAAAAATAATAACCGGCGTGAGACTAATGAAAAAGACAAGCCTCCTCAAAGTCTATCGAAGGATAAGTTGTTTTTGTTTCAATGATATTTGTACTTACGGAAACAGCGCGGTGAAAAGTAACCACGATTACAGTTACTGCAATAGTTAGGTCTGGTGCATGTGCCTCCGTTATTACAGGTGGTACTGCTAAAACATATTGCTAATAATGGAATAGGGAAATAAGGCATATAACAAAGATTACACCTGTATACATTATAACATTATACTTGAGTATAATCAACATTGAACAATACAAACAGTTTACATTACTCAAAATCTAACTTACATTTCGCAATGATTGTTTTATGAATACAAAAACACATCGGATTCGAAAGAACTGGTTAGTACTGTGACCCCTACCGAATTTTTGCCCGTAACTTGTTAACGCTAGTCCAATCACCGCTATTATTTTTCTGTCTTTTCCTAAAATATATCTGCGGTTAGATTGGCAAAAATTATCTTGTGGTCTGCTATTGACATGTCAACCTTTTGTTTGACCTATGTGACACACGGTTTAATGTTTCTGTGACTTGTTTTTACTTGTTGAACATAACTTCAATTTGTTTTTGATTTTTTGCCAGAAAAGTGGAAGTGATGTTTAAGGTAAATGAACATGGCCGCCAAATTTGCGGCCATCTTGGATTGTGTGTTTTCAACATGCTAATTTCACAAAAATAATTTAGATTTGTCAACCCAAACCTAACCATTGCTCACTGGGCCCTGGGCGGCGGCCAATTTGATTTTCAAGTGGTAAAACAATAACAAATAAAACACTTTTTTTTTCTCCAAAAATGGGATAAACTAAATTTAGGTTTTAAATGTATTGATCTTGTTAAAATGAACAGGTTTGCCATTTTTTTAAACACATTTGGACAGTTTAAAGTACAAAAATTAGGGGGGAAATGGGAAAAACTGTCAAAAACGTAATACAATTTTTGAAGGATTATAGTTGACGTCATCATGTACAACTCGGTGAAAGAAACGTTTTTTGAAAGTTTAATGAAAAAAACGGTCACAAACTTTGGTAAATATGGAAAGGGGTACTATGTGCCCCCATCCCCCACTCCGGTCCCTGTATGTCCAAAAACGCCCGGCGTTGATATGGTTAAACATGAACTTATTGGAGTGCCAAACAAATTTAGCTTACGTGTAGTACACCCGCTACCAACGTCTCCAGTCCATCCATCACAACACCTAGAGCATGTACTACCTCTGCAAATAAAAAATAAAAAACGACAATTATTTCTGTTCGGTATCTCAGTGCGAAGTTTTAAGTACTAACTGCAGCATACTATAAATCATCCTATGTTAGAGTAGTGCGAATTAAACAAACTTTCCCCAGTTTTGTCGTATGAATTAAAGGAAAGACCGTTTAAAGCCCAAGCCTAACATTAATAAACTAACTGTCAATGCTTCTTTGCACAAATCAAGATACTTATTATTAAGCCAACCTGTGAAAGTGTAAACTCATTTTCGTTGCTTCATTTGCAAGAAAATGTAAAAATACATTTGGCATTTTTGGACGCATTCCTACAGGCAAAGTTTTCGTCTCACTGAGACGAAAGCTAATTTTTGATCTTGTTTCATTTATTATTTAAAAACGATAACACTTCAGGCAGAAATATTTATAAGAAAATTTTCCACTTTCATTATCTTTACACCACGTAAGGTATATGTAAAGCTGTGAACATTTATGTTTTTCCTCTTACCAATGTAGAGCTGGGGTTTTATTATTAATAAACAGTTCAAAAATACATAACATTGAAACACTTGAAGAAAAATGCCAAGATGTTGTTTTCCATACACACACAGGAATACGAGGTGACTGAGGGCTGGGGTTCAGCTGGGGCTTAAAACGTAAGTGATTATACCACTTGTGAGTTTTTAATTTTATAAATACAAAAAGATATTGCAGATTTCAGTTTCAGGCTCTTTATCGAAGTTGCACAATATATACAACACAGTTAAAAGGCCTACAAAGCAGCGTCCTACGCCATTAAAAAAACGGATCCACACTGTCGCGCAGTCAGCAACTGTAGCGGTAAAATTGCGTGTAAAACTGTCTGTCTGCTCACAAACTCTTCGAACATGGTATCAATAGACTAAGAAAGGTTCAATGAATCCCCAGAAACCCCCAAAAAGGCCAAAAAATTTAAAAAAATAATGTTTCCACTGCATACCATTCTACTGAGTAGTATGCCGTAAAAAACACTATGTTTCTTGGTCGTGCAGTTAGCGACTGTATAGCGGTAAAATTGCGTGTAGAACTGCCTTTGTCTGCTCACAAACTCTTCTAACATGGTATCAATAGACTCAGAAAGGTTCAATGAATCCCCAGAAACCCCCAAAAAGGCAAAAAAAAAAAAAAAAAAGTTTCCACTGCTTACCAGTCTACTGAGAAACAAAATAATGTTTGCACTGCTTACAATACCAGTCTACTGAGAAACAAAATAATGTTTGCACTGCTTACCAGTGTACTGAGAAACAAGGTATCTGATTGTCTTGGCCTACCCTAAAACCACAGCTTGACTACCTACAATAAACAGCTGGTGATCTTATCTCAACTCTGACAGGATGATTGGTGAAGGTTTTTACCTGCTCGTAAAAGCGGCTAAGATCTTAGCACTTGGGGTGTATCAAATGACAATGGTTTCCTGAGGGCCTTCGAAGTTAACGGGGAATGTAGGTCCAAAACTCACCCCAGCTAATTTTGCTGGTTATAGCATTATCCGGCTATGTTCCATTGAGGAACTTGTGAAATTTCAAGTTTTTTGACTGTACCGTTAATGAGTAACCGCAATTAGTACACATTTGAGCAGTAAGCTGCTGCGCCACGGGAGCATGACCTGTGCCCAAGCAGATTTTACCTTGAAAAATTAATTCCAACATTGAGGTGTTTTTTTTGTTTTTTTGTTTTTTGTTTTTTTAAGATGACACAAGTTATTAAACCTTCAAATAAGATATCGAACAAAAAAAACCTATCTAATAACAATGACAAGAACAATTAATTAAAAACATAATTTTTTGTGTGGAGCACAAGAATTACATCCTGGCCCTACCTGCGCGGACGCTTCCCAGTTTCTGCACATGCGCTTTCATTGCTTAAACAGATGATCCGTGCTAGCTCAAGCCAATTTTATATCGAAAAGAGAATCCAATTAATGGAATGCTATATTTGTAGCATTAATTTTTAAAAAATAATTATTGTGTGGAGCACAATAATAGACCGATTGCGCGACAATGTTGACATGCGGTCACGTGACCTCCTACTGGGTATAACGCCATACCGCTGATGGCAAAATACGTGTAAAGAGATATGCCGTGACACAGAGTGAGTAGGAAAACAGTCGATTTTACTTTTGTTAAGTGATAAATTAGTTAATCAGCCCCTTCATTTAAAGTAGTATGTTGTGGCATTAATTTTATTCACATCTCTGTTTTTATACTTTAACAGAATTCTACTAAAGACGGTTTTTTTTAGCCACGTACTACCGGCGTCGGACGACTATTTAACAAAAAACAAAAAAAAAAGGATAAACAACGTTGGAAAAGTGAGCATCAATACCTAGCCTTGCAAAATTTCAAATAGGCAAAGGAATCACACAGTTTTGGAAAGCAATTTCTTTGGATGATTTCAGCTTCAAAACTTTGAAATTTTTGTGTTGAAAAGTGTGTGGTGATCGTGGTCGTTTGGCCTAACGTGCCGTCGAGCGCTGTACACATCGTGCACATTATACGTTACTTTTACACTTTTCAAGACTTGCTGGAACTGTCCTTACTGGCTTCATTCAGCGACTCGAAGGTCTCTGGTACAAAGTCTGGAATATTTTTCACAGATTTCGAGCAAAAAAAGCCTAGATCGATTAAACTAAATGCATTAATCATCGTGTACCATACCACACTTTCCTATGGAGGATGCTTGTGTGTTTACATTTTATACCCAGAAGTGGTCACGTGACGCGGGTTGCGCAATCGGTCAATTACATTCGGGCACTTTTGTGTGGACGCTTCTAGATTTTAACGCATGCGCGTTCATTGCATAAACAAATTATTAATAACAACACTTTGTTGGATGATGGACTGAAGCATTTGCCGTAAGTTATTATTGTCTATCACGCAGCAATAGACAGACAGAGAACAAAATGTCATTTAAGCTGAGTAATATTTCGATTGTTGTCAATTTGTTAAATTTTTGAAGCAGTTTAAAACACACACACAAAATCATTTACGAGTGCTCCAAAGCGTAAACTTTCAGCGGTCAGTACAATATTTGAAATAATACCACCCTCAGATAAAATGGACTTGTCCAGACAGTCTCATTGCCTGATGTCCAACCGTTCAAACTTCAACAGTTTATACATCGGGGCTAGCTGGCTGCGTGTAACTGTTTGCCTGTTTGCACACGACCGGTGTCAGATGCAATTGTGTCCGCCATGCAATTCTGTCCGCTCCGGACACTTTTGCATATGCAATCGTGTCCGGGGCTATGCAAAACCGTCCGACATACATGTACATTGTGCGTCAGCGAGCGTGCATGCACTGAACGTATGTGTGCACATGTGCGGCATGAATATTCATGTATTATGATTGCAGCTTACTGCAACGGTTTCAGCGCTTTAGTTTTTCTTCTGTTTTAATTCTTTTGACATATTTATAAACATAACCCGGGGGTGTCATGGACAAGCAAAATTTCCACGGGCCCGCCGTTCCTGGGGCTTGTTTTTGCCGAATATTTGAACATAGGCTTCGAGGACCGTTTTGCACGGTGGCGGACACGATTGCATATGCAAATGTGTCTGGGCGGACACAATTGCATTATGCAGCAGCGTCCGGGCGGACACAATTGCATATGCAAAATCGTCCGGCGGACGGTATTGCATATGCAATAATGTCCGCCGGATAGTATCGCATAGAGGACATAATTGCATGCGACACCGGCAGCTGGTTGCGTCAGTCATGGTCACATTGAGACGTCGCGCATACAAATAAAAACTAGGTCTGCGCTTTGAGGAAAAAAAATCAAAATCGCAAAAGTAAGCTGTGTTCAAAAGACAACAATTTTAGCCATGTAGAGGGTCAAAATGCGATTTTTAAACTGTATATAAAAACGAGCACTTTTAAATTTCTTTCGCACGAATCAATTCATTTTCATGGTTAAATCGGCTTGAGCACGGATCATGTATCTTTAAACCTTGGAATAGCAACAACAAAAAGGGAAAAACAGCCAATCAAACAAGTGCACAAAAATAGCCTTAAAAATAAATGGCAGCAGTTGTCAACCTGCCAGCTAAGCTTATTGTTATTCTTTGAATACCATTGGTAATGTACACTTTTTATAGAAATACAAGTTTATAATCGTCCATAACACTAATTTATTATAAAATACGTTTACGCTACCGGTTAAAGTAAAACCATATTTTCAAACTTACTCGAGGGATCCAAACTTTATACACATGGTTGTAATCCCAGAGTTCATTAAACTCAAACTTTATCAGTAAAGAAAACTTGTTTAGTTAAAAATTAATTCAGAGTGCAATATTAGATTGTTGCTAGGCTGGAATCATGTTGCCTTAAACGAATACGTGTAGAAACAATCAAAGATTAACACATAGACAAATTTGAAGAATTTATAAAGAACAAAGAGACATTATATTTAAATGTATTTGTTCTTTTGTTAAATTGTTTACAGGTTTAAACTAGATCGGGTACATGCGTGATTCTGCAACAATTCAATCCACACACAAGCGATGATTGTGTTTCGGTGAACAGTGTTATAACTACAAAAAGCAAACGTCTGATGGGCTACGAAAACTAGCTGCATCCGCATTTTCCTGTTTTTGATAGGTAAGACAACTGAACAATGATTTATGTTTTGTTTCGTTATCATGTCAAGAAATATATTTTAATAAACAACACAATAGATTAATTGGCATGGAAGTGCGCAATTCAAAGCCGTGCAATCCATGTTAAGTTGATCGAACTTCGCAGTTGTTCATTCTTTCCCAATTTCAGTAGTATAGACACTTGTAGCATAAAAGGCAAAGCTTTAAAAAACAGATATATAAATATTACCGTGATTATTGTGTAAGTACCGACATCGGAGGGCGTCAAGCACACGAGTACACAGCCCATGTCGAATTGGCTTGCGCAGTTTTCAAATTGGGGTGGCAAATTTAATTGTGCTCGGCATTTGTGAGCGATGCAAAATTAATGCGCATGCGCATGAAGGAACTTGACACGAAAAATACATTAAAATCGGGACGATTTGTACACGTTTCTGTTTTATTTCAAGTAAAACTTTGACTGAAAGTGAATGCAGATATTTAAAAGATATTCAAAGAGGAATATATAAACAGACTTTCAGCTCCAACATCAGGTAAAAATAGGGGGAAACAACCCTTGTAATTTTGTTGGCATTGTAGAGAGGCTTTATACCCAGGACGTCAGTGCAATGCAATGGAGACTGACGTCCTACCAGGGCTAACGAATACGTAGCAATCGGGGATTTACTACTTGGTTCTCTTATTTGTATACCATAAATTAATTTTTGTTTCATTTCCAATGATCAAGTTGAAGAGTGCATGAGTGTATTGCACGCAACAACAAAGTTAAAAATGCAAGAAGTGGATTAGTCAAACTATCGTTTAACTCTGTTTCGTTTTTTCCCGAAGCATGACTCGAAACGCTTTCATATTATTTTTTACTTGAGGAAAACCCTCAGCGGCTCTTGACGAAAAACACGGAGACTTTCTGTATGTCAAAAGAACCACGTAAAAACGACAAAATCGATCACCTGCCCGATGAAATGTTTAAAAACATTATGTAAGGACCGATCACACGTCATTCAAACCTGTATCTGGTACACCGTCTTCCCCAAAATCCGCAAGATGTGGTGTAGCGTTGAGGACACACATACGAACAGACATCGCTCCTATAAACAAAGAAAACAAAACAACGTTCAAAGCATTACTCCAAACAATCAAACTCTTTTTTTGTGTGCACATTTTGAAGGTTTGAAAATGTTCTAGATAAAACTCAAAATATATTATTTTGGTTTTACCCTGACGTGCGGGTGGGATTCCAGCAGGATATAAACATGTGGACTCGGGAAGCACCAAGTATACAGTGCTTGTCTACGTGGGGTAAAATCCAAATTAATAATTACATCTAAGTATTGACCCATTTCACATGACGTCATCATCACAACAATCTTGTTTTCGCCATTTTAGGAGTCAATGTGTCCGTGTGTGTTATACCTGTGGCATTAAATTTTAACTGAAGTTGCCCCCTCCACAAATATATGTACCCTCTCCCCTTTGTCCCCTTCAAAAAATGATTTTGGCTACGCCACTAGTTAGACGACCTGAGTCGACTCCCACAAGTATCCACCCTATCTCAAAAAGGCTAATGCGAGCATGGCAACAGCAGCCAGATGTGACGTTGAGGCAAAGGGTTCGAGTAGGCAATGTTGTTTAGCTGGTGTATCTGTACTTTCAAAAATGATGCCTTTCGATGGTTTTGATTTTGATATTTTTTTTATTATTAGTCACGTGGAAAAATCCACGGGCTTATTATTATTTGTGTTTTTTGCCTGTGTTTCCCTTCTCGGTTGTTGTCAATGCTTTTACCTTGCCACTGTGTTTTGATCTCACTTTTTGCACGAGAATTTGCTTTTATTGTACAGGCCTACAGTTAAATCGTTTATTCAATTATGGAACTGATGGAAATAATATCCCATAACAAATCTGTATCTGGATAAAATAAGTTCATTACTCACTGAACATTAGCGACTTCCAACGCCAAGCAAATAGCCAAGAATATGATTATGGCCATGACAATACAAGTACTAAATCACACCTAAAGAAAGAAAGAAGAAAGTTTGTCTCTGTTTTCACTCGTCTTGAAACTGATTATCAAAATAACATTTGTTACAAAAATGTGTAAACCCACCAATACAAATCAGAGCAGAATAAATTCCTCATGAAAGGGAATATTTTGTTATAAAACATTTCACATGTTACAATAACACAATGGATAAATGGAATCATCAAGTATTCAAAACGCCTTTAAACAAAATTAATGATCTATGCTGACCGTACTCTAATTTTATAGGCCTATTTTTGTGGTGAATTCAATGTATAATTTGTGTCAGTTTTCCACATAGTTTTGATGTCCGTGCTATCTGCATGGTGGCATTTGCTTGCTCTAAATCTATCCAACTCGTTAAAGAAATGTAAAACAATTTTAAAAGGCAATGCTTTAAATAATTTATCCTTACTGAGTTAAAAAAAATATATACAATGTGTGGGGGTTCTACCAAACGTTTGCATAGTAAGCCTGTTTTTTCCTTCTTCTAAGAGATGTGCAATATTTGAGATAAACAAAAATGGCTTACCCACTATATAGTTGCTTAGTTCTGTTTGTCTGGTTGGCTTAAACCATTACACTGATCGTCGTTTTCCAGCCTCGTGTCTATCACGTTTATTCTAAGCGTTGTTCACTTTGTTGGACGGACTCCTGTCCCAACGACGTTCAATAGTCAAGTGAGTGAGTGGTGACAAGTACAGTAGGCCAAACAAGCTACGGTCCAAAAAACACCTTTTACACACAGACGATGATCGACGTAAAAATCTAGCTCATCCCGACAAAAGCTTAATAACACAAACGATTTTTAACGCCTTGTAATCACTGGCCCGTTTAGCAAAAGCCTTTAAAATTGGTGTAGGGGTCGATGGATGGCAGAGAACCATTTCACAACGCCAGCAGCCAGCAAAGCGCTTGGTCGCGGTTACCGTTCAAGTCGCCAGCAGTCCTAAGTTGTTGTTTTCGCTTTCTTTCCTGAGATAAGTAAGTAAACTGATATTTGTTTTCTTTCAATCTGTTGGATTCCATGTCCAGGGGCCTTTTCCAAACCTTGGTTATAGCCTCCGGCTTTGGCTTGGGATCTGTCACCAATTTTAGAGCAGTGTATACGTTTGCACGGCCTTTCTGGGATCCAACGGATCCCGATGTCGGATCCTAAACGAGGTTTGGAAAAAGCCCCAAGGCTCATACAAAACAAAAGGAAACCAACCACCATTACGATTGCCTGCTTTCAAAAACTAAATTTATTTCATTAAATAAATGCCTGTCCTACGAACGATTTTCGACAGTATGTATCATTAAATAGGGATATTGTTTGATGTAATACGTATGACAAAATTGACTTATACAGCTACAGCATATCAGTTATCTACGGAGCCCCTAAGGGGACAGGTGAAAAAAAAATCAAAGTGTAAAAAAAAATCAATTATTTCGTTCCCTCGAATTATTATTTCGTTCCCTCGAATTATTATTTCGAAATAATAATTCCAGGGAACGAAATAATAATTCGAATTATTATTTCGAAATAATAATTCGAGGGAACGAAAAAATTTCATTTTTTTTTTTTTTTTTTTTTTTTTTACACTTGAATGATTTTTCCCACCTGTCCCCTTAGGGGCTCCTTAGTTATCATGGTAGCATTTGTCATTGTTATTGTTAGGTTATTTATTAATTTCTTGTAATGAAACCGAGAATGACTCAAAAGCGAGCTTAATGACTGTAACTCGGAAGCCCTAGGACACCTGTAGGAGATGGTGCTTGCAATGAACCAGAAACACCGAGGTAAACCCCTACTCTTCCGAGAGGAGTGTTCTGAGTTCTTTTAGGTGCACCACCTATCCTAGTACACGGGACCGACGGCTTAAAGTCCCATCCGAAGGACAAAGCTTTGATGGTAAAACTATCTTGCTCCAGGACAAAGGCATCGTGACCAGCAGGCCATAGAATGAACCAATGCCGGCGACCTATCGGATAATCGTACAAAACAAACCTGTAACGAGTACATCTTGACCATCCAAAGGTGCCACATTTTGTCGTGTAGCGTTGTGGGCAAGTGTAACTACAGACAGAACCCCTACAAAAGAACATAACACGGAAATGTTAGGCCGAAGGGATTCTCCCATCACCATAAGTAACATTAAAGTGAGATTTTTTTCCCACTACGAAACATGACCGATCGCCACATCTTATTCGACCGAAATCACGTCTGGTAGGCCTACCAGTAGTGGTTATGATTTCAATAATTGTTATTGGTACTCTTCATTAATTAAAAGAAAAGAAAGGAAAAAGAAAAGAAAACCATATTATTGGTGCTTCATTCCACCATTCTGTTCTCTTGACCTAAAATGAATCAGTACAAATTATGACTACTCGGTCTTACATTCCAATGTCTATCTCACAGTTGCATAGGCAGCATCTTTTTCGAAGGGCGGGGGCAAGGGGGGTAGAACAGATATTTGTAGAGGGGGCAATTTAAAAAACGACGGATTTTAGCAAATTTCACGCTGTCAAAGAGGCTGACAGGGAGCCAAGCAAGAGGGGGCAAGATGTTCAACAGAAGGGCTGCTGATGACGGAGTTTGTTACCCCATTTTATCTATCAGAATAATTCAATTCATTTTTGCCCCATTTGTTGTCATTTTATTTTATACTGCTAGTATCCACAGATTGACTAAATATTTTTTTATGCTGTGAGTAATCCATGTTTCTCTTGATTTTAATGTGAAATAAATTTGAATTGCAAGCAGACTCGGTACTTAACTGTGAATATGAAATCCATGACGAGAACAAGATGATGACGCAATACTTGAGCAAGTTCATGATGTTCGTAATAACTGAAACCCAAATAGATATCACAAGAAATTATACTTACCTAGACTGAAATATACCGTACAACATAATGGAAGAAAATCTCAGTCTTTAAATATAAATACGGAAAAACAATTTGAAAGGAAGAGCCAAGTAAAGTATGGTAATAAGAAAGGAAAAAAACAAAAGTGGTTTGAGGTTAGAATTAAAAGGCAATCCAGAGCGAGGATGGCAAGGCGTTTCGTAGAGTGATGTGATTGCGTTTGGGGGACTGGTAGCCTTGAAAACCATGGCACTGATTGCTGCCAAATTCTGAGCTCACCGGGCCCCGAAAACAACACAGGATTTGTATTTTTATTTAATCGAGGCGTGGGCTACTTTTTGAAGGCGTCGAAACATGCCCAGTGCGCAGAAACAAGACTTGGCCAGATATAAACGCAAGTCTGTTCACAGCACAGCTAAAAACAAGAACCGGTTATTTAAATCCACTGCTAGACAAACATAACTGCCTCTTTCCATATTTGGAGTATTATAGTTGCTTGTCATGCGCAGGGATACAAGTGTCAATACCGAGATTCGAACCCATAGCCTGATGACTTAGCCACCGGACCTTGATATTCTATTGTAAGCTGTAAGTAGCACCTTGAAAATTGGCCCATGTGAGCGGTGAGTCAAGAGTGGGACTTGCAGTTTGTTATATGCTTTTTCGAGAAGACCAAAACAAAACGAGGAAATGGAATTCAGTTTTTGGCTGTGTAATTACTGAGACAGTTGTGGATCGACCATTCATATCAGGATAAAACAAACGTATCGCAAATAGCGGTAGAGTCAAGAATGGGACTTGCAGTTTGTTATATGCTTTTTCGGGAAGACCAAAACAAAACGAGGAAATGGAATTCAGTTTTTGGCTGTGCAATTACTGAGACAGTTGAGGATCGACCATTCATATCAGGATAAAACAAACATATCGCAAATTTTGGGTGTCGAACAAATAACAGGTGGGTCGCTAAACTTTGTAAGAAATACTAACATTTTGAACAATCCGTCAGCAGCAAAAAAATCGATCATCACAATCGATCCATCATCTAAAAATAGTGTTGTTCATTAATTTATGTTTTAACTTTTAATACTTGTATTGTATTGAATGTCAAACTTGTTGTCTGCATGGCAGACATGGCACAAGAGTCGAGATCGGAACTTTCCACTTATAGTCGTTGCCTTAGGTGGATAAGCGGAGTTGATGTGACTGATGTTGGACTGGGAAGGGGCTGGGTTTATAGTGATGGGGTGACAATCATTGCTTTTTGCGTTCGAAATCTTCACAATATTTTATTCCTAACATTGTTTGTATAGGCCTATATTGTTTTATTTTTCTTGGTTTGCAAAATCTTTTCCCCATTTTTTGAGGGTTTGAGCGAAGAGAATTATAGGTGAAGCCTGTACTGAACGGAGCAGAATTGCCGAATGTGGTATCTACTTGCAATGTGTGTGTTAATCACGGTGCACACTGATAAGATGTTAGTCTTGTTAGTCTTATAATTATGTCAAACTAAGCAGGTAGTGGAAGCACTTTAAGACCAACTAATTGCACACAAGAAATACATGAGCAGTCATCTGTTTGTTTGTTTGTTTTTCTTTGAGTACTGCCAGTAACCTTTTTATGGTACACGCTGTACTTAGAATTCACTTATGGACGCAACAAACAACCATGCTCATGTGCATGGCAGTTAAAGAATGCGAACAGAGCGAGTTTTAGAATGAAAACAGCCTTTCAACAAGACATTTTAGGTCCTATAACAAAGTGACTAAAGTAAAGGCAGTGATGCATGTACAGGTGTACTGGACTTTGAAAGCGTGGCGGCTACTGCTTGTGTTTTGTTCGTACGTAACTCAATATGCTCAACGTAAAGGCCTATATTAGAAGATGTAGGGACACATTGAAAGTCAGAAAACTTCACTACGTTTGCTACATCAGCAGTTGGAGGGCAACGATTCGAGCCTAAGAATTGTTAAGAAGGCCACATAAATAACCATGAGGTACGTAAGAGCTACATTATAAATACAAATGGTTGTACAATAACACAGCCGAGGAAACAAAACCATTTTCAAAGTAGAAGTGACAACGAAAGAGAAAAATGCGGGAGAACAATCCAATAAGTTTGGCAAGCTATGAAACGATGTTGTGGTTAATTTTAAACTTGGCGTTTGTAGATCAAAGTCCTTATTGACTGACGGGTCGAGTTGGCTTGTCGCCGACTCTTTCCTCTTCTACACAAGTACAGCGAACTTCATACATTTATATTTAATGTTACAACTACTGTGTGATCAAGGCTCGGCTATAATCATTGTACTGCTCTTATCTTTTTCTTCCCTCACCCCCTAAAAAACAAAACAAAAAAAAAACAAAAAAAAACACTGCCAAAAATACAATTCAGCTTCCACCGTGTAAGTGCCTACAAACAAACTTAAAATGTCGACTTCGAATTGTTAAACGATATGCAATTACAGTAAACTCACCAACAAATCTTCGTCAGAAAACACTGCTGGCCTCCCCCGATACTTTGGCCACCACTGCGTCTGCTTGAGTTGTTCCTGCGACAACTTAGTGTGGCATTTTGTAAATTGGCGAGTCACCGTCAGCTTTTGGTGAACTTCGTGGATATCTTAGGGACGTTCTTGGTAAATCACCAATCACGGGCAGACTAGAAAGACGTGGCGTTATGTTATGGTGATCTCTCATATTGCGCATCGCATGTAAATCACCAATCACGGGCGGACCAGGAAGACGTGACGTTATGTTATGGTGATCTCTCGTATTGCGCATCGCACGTAATTTTTGAGGGCCTTTCCTGTTTACTTAATATTGGAAAATGCCCCAACTCCGCCCACTTCAAGAAACGTGACGACGGTCAACTCCGACGTATCTTGAAATTGTGTTTAAAGTTAATATAACCCGCCACCCGTGCGAAATAGAAAACAGACGATCTAAAGCCAGTGCATCGGGCGACAACTCTTGATTAGAACATTTAAAACCACCCAAGATCCTTGTTTGATTTGAAGGACATCTTTAAGAATCGCATGATAAAAGGTATGACGTAATTTTAAGCGAGTCTTATGTTTGTCATGGGGAATTCTGGAAGGCTGGACTAAAACTTAATAAACAAACAGATTTCGGCAGACTTTTAAATTAAACGTTCATTTGTTCTTTCGTATATACCGGTAGTTTCAAATAGACAGTTTGTGAATATGCTACTAATAATTATTATGTCAAGACGGTTGGAATTAGTACTTCATCAGGATTTGCAGGATTCTCTTTAATTTAATTCAATGTAATTTAAATGTATGCTTAACTGTCAATCAATACAGTCTGTCCTAATGCAGTTTAATTATTTAAGTATATCCTTCCAGTTGGCAATACAATCGACTTTCTTGTTTCGTTCAGGTTTTAAAGTACAGTTAACACCGATCTGATTTTATATCAGATTTTCAGGATATTATTGTTCTTTCATCGACAGCCTAACCCGTTCAAATTTCTCAATATTTAGCAACGATCAAAAGTGAAAGTTATAACTCATACCTTGGAGATTTGAATCAGATTATGGCTTCTGCAACTTGTCATTCATTTCCGCTCGATATATTATATTTACGGAGATCAAGATTTCCCTATACGAGTACTGAAAAATAAGTATTACAAGTAATTTACAAGGGGCTAGATTTTAGTGTAAAATAAGGCATTATGGTCCAGAAAAGACTTCCATATGCATTGCAAATGTTGCTTTTTATTTTTCAAAAAATCTAAAGATTTGGTTAAAGGAAAGCCTGAGCAATTTGCTCCATGAAATTTCATTCCCTGAATGACCTCAGAGATGCAAACTTTATTTCCCTTATGTGTTACATTTATTTGTTTGATTTATTTGTTTGATTACTCTTTTCAGATCGTAAAAGAGGTTTATTCAATCCTCGTCAAAATCTGGCCAAGTGCTGGCCGGGGAGCCAGCACTATGACTTCGCCGCCGTATGGCAAGCTGTCCAGCGGCAACTTGATTAAGATCTGGTTGATCTTTGTCTTGAGTGTTGGAACATTCACCCTGGAACCAGTGCTAACCAGTTTTATCCGGTTCAAGGCGGACACGGAGTACATCTACAATTTCCACTCATCAACAGATCTGAGGAATGTTGAAACAATCATTGCTGAATCAAAGGTAATTATTTCTAAAAGAAACAAATTTTCAAGTTGTAGACACTACACTAAAAAATAATTTTTGACAAATGCTAAACATGTATCAGTAGTACTTGTTAAGGGATTTTCCAATTTATATCAGCATCCTCATTTTTAATGATTTTCAGGAAGTACCATAGTTTCCGGAAAATCCTTGTTGATTGCCAGTGAGCTACCGGTGGGCCAAGTTAATACCTCGCACAACATAATGTATTTAGGTTGAAATACTCACTGGCAATGGTCTCAGTCAAGTATTAAATTATTGCCTACTGCTCATTGGCGAAGAGACCCAACACCACAACAGGTGTATTTAGGTGTTCGGCCAACAGCCGAACAACAATTGTTACTGTTGAGGTTTTTTTTTTTAGGTTTTCGGGCACTCAGCCCGGAACACCTCTTGATTTTGTTCGTTTTATTTGAGGTGTTCGGGCACTCAGCCCGGAACACCTCTTGATTTTCACACACAGTTAGAACGTCACCAGGACAGGAAACCGCTTGAGTGACGTCATGATGACGTCATCGGGTGTCGAATTACATTAAATCAAAGTTTATTATTTCAAAAATTAATAACTCCTGAAGTACATAATGGATTTTTACAATCTATACATCATCGAAAAGGTCATTCAAAACTGCAGTTTGACCTTGTCTTCTGGTTCAAACCAGAAGTTGAAAATGTATGAAAATTTCAAAAATTCATATTTTAAGAAGTACTTATCACATGTTCACAAATCTTACATCAGATTGTAGAGAATTGAACCTTCTCAAACTTTTTTATTGGGGTGACACCATTTTGACCTTTACTTCCGGTTCAAGCCGGACGTTTAACGGAAATCGATTGACCGTGTGCGTTCATGCGTGGTCGACATTGCTGTACAAAATCCAATGCCATTACGTGCTTGTGTGTGCGTGGCTGTGTGACATCGATGCCCCATTGCTATGCACATTAACCACACGTTATTCTTAGTCTCTTTTCATTGTGCACGCTCCACGCTTTGTTGGTTTTTAATACAGGGCATATTTAAAACTTTAAAAATCAACAAAAAATCAACCGTTTGAGATATGAACTTAATTCTTTCGACAAATGTCAAGGTAACGGAGGGTATTTCTTTATGACACAATAAGTGACCTCTGTGACATCTACTTCCGGTCAGACCGGAAGTAGCTCTTTATATAAAATTGCTAAGAGCTAAGTACATGATTCTTTCACCAAAGACCAAGGTTAGGAAAGCTCATTCTCTGTTGCACATTGGTTGACCTCTGTTACCTCTAGCGCAGCTGAATATATCCATATAAAAGCTGCGCTATACAAATTTATGTTTATTATTATTACTTCTTGCCAAACCGGAAGTAGCTCCTCATGTAAAAGTGGTTAGAGTTAAGAACATGATTGTTTCGAGAAATATCAATTTTAGGGAAGTTCTTCATTTGTGAAACATTAAGTGGCCTTTGTGACATCTACTTCCGGTCAAACCGGAAGAAGCTCTTTGTTTAAAAATGGTGAGAGCTAGGAACATGATTCTTTCACCACATAACAAGGTTAGGGAGGGTCCTTTTCTGTTGCACAATGGGTGACCTTTGTGACCTCTACTTAAGATCAAACCGGAAGTAGCTCCTCATTTATACATGGTAAGAGCTAGGAACATGATTCTTTCACCAAATACCAAGGTTAGGGAAGGTCCTTCTTTGTTACACATTGCATGACCTCTCTGAACTCTACTTCCGGTCAAACTGGAAGTACCTCATTTAAAAGTGGTTAGAGGTTCCTGTCCAAACCGGATGTTCAAATTAAATATATCATAAAGCTCAAATTTAACGTATGTTTTTCTTCATATTTTCTTTTATAAGTTGGATTAACTTTCCATTTCATTTAACTTTTTACACATCAAATAATTTTTAATACATCACACTCCGAACACCTAGTTGTTGTAATGCCACAAAAACTCATTTCTAGTTTTCTGCGATTTCTCCCCCTGAACATTGTTCGTCAATATCTCAAAAAGTAAAGCTTGCATGAACTTGAAACTTACCATGTACAAAGATCTTAGCGAGTACATGAAACTATTGGAATGATGACGTCATTAGGTTAAATAAACGTTAAATAATTAAAAAAAATGCATATCTCAAGCACAGCAAATGCTACATTCAAAATCTTTGATGCATATGAAAGGTCTTGTAATATTAGACAAATTGTATCACACCGTGACCCTATTTGACCTTTACTTCCGGTCAAAACCGGAAGTTAAATTTAAAATCATATTATTTCGGGCTCTAGAGCCTAAGTGAATGAAAATAAGAACAAACTTTCAATGCATAATATTTTCTTTAGCTCACGAGCATTCTAGTGGTATATGACGTCATAGCTACGTCACAACGAAAATGATACACGAGTTCGAGAAAAAAATATTTTGCTATCTCAAAAACTAAAGCATGTACCGACTTGAACATTAATATACCTAGACCACATGATTACGTCATCGATGACGTCATTACATTAATTTGAAGTTTTATACTAAAATAATCATATCTTAAGAATAATACATGCTACATACATGATCTTTACACCATATGAAAGGTCTTGAAGTATTAAAAATATCTTACACAGAGTGTGACCCCATTTGACCTTTACTTCCGGTCGAAATCGGAAGTAGTATTTTTTCTGTAAAAAAATATATCTAAATAAAGTAAATTTGTATATTAATTAACCTGATTTTAAGGCCCTTCTGCGATTCTACAATTCTACAATATCAATTACAAAGTGTGACCCCAATTGACCTTTAGTTCCTGTCAAAACCGGAAGTTGAAGTTTCATATGACAAACCTTCATGCATAAAGATCAACAAAAGGTACAAATAAATAGCACAAGAGACAAAAAACTTGCACACAATATCGACTATAAAATTTTCAATCACGCAATCGCTTTATTACGTTCAAGCCGAACACCGTGAGTTTGTCCACAAACTCTAAATTTCTAGTTTATAACTATAATTGTTTTTCCCACCTCTACTCCACCAACCTTCCCCTTCGGATTACAATAGGACCACCCTACTTCGGTTGATTAACATTGACTAACGTCCTTTTCGCTAAAATAATTCAGATAGAAGGCAATATATTTGTTAGTATCAATTGAAAATGCGAATCTTGGATATAACGAACTGTAATCTGTTCATCACCTACGTTCTTACTTTTTACACTTTAAACAATAGTCATCTTATTAAATCGTTTTGTAAGTAAACTTTAACGCTATCAGGACTGGGCTTTTTGGGGATGTATGGGGACCGGGAAGGGCACATAGTTTCCACATTTTTTGATTGATTTTAACGAAACTTGGTAGAAATGTTCATTTCACCAAGTTCTACATGATGACCTCAAAATCATCACTAGAGGGCGTTTAGGATTCTCTTTGTGGCAAATATTTGGTCAAAAAACGTGTTTTCCCACAATTTCTGTATTTGTTGTTCAAATGTTATGAAACTTGGCAAACTTGTGCATATTAACATGATCAATATCTTTCCAACCTAATTTAATAGTTGGATGACTGGAGTCACCGTTGGGGGCACTATAATTCATTAATGTTTACCAATTGGGGTAAATAAGAAAAGTGCGTTTTTTACACTTAAAAAAGGACGCTAGGGCCTATGGAGCAATGATAAGGCTTGGTGAACAATTCAAAATTATTGTTTTTTTTGGGGGAGGGGGTCTGAGAAGTAACAAATTAGTATGTTGAAAATATTCCCTTGTAAAAAAAAGTTATATAATTTGCCCCCTTATTACAAGGCTAAAAACACAAAATCCGAGATTTTTAACTTCCAAAAGCATTTCAGACTATCACGTGATTCAGCAGTATCACTTTTTTTGGCAAAAAAAAAAACCCAACTACAGGTTGAAATGATGTTCAAAAAGCACACACAATAATCACTAAAAACAATAAAATCGTGTGACCTAAGGTCAAACAAATGATTGTTATGCCAACAGCTAACACCTGATTCCGATTTTTTTTTGTCAACATGAATCTAGATATAGCTGGGGAAAAGTCAGAAAAATTCGCGGTGACCAAACTAAGCGTTAAAAAGTTACGGGTAAAACATTTGGAAGTTGTACACATTGTGTGCCCCCCCCCCCCGTTTTGATAGGGTTAAACTCCATAGAACAAATGCGATTATCAATGTATCCATAAAATTTGAAATGTCTGCACCTATATAAAATTGAAAGGTATGCTTTATTTGCATTTTGATTTCATTTATTTATTTATTTTTTTTTTTTTTATTGTATTACTATTATTATTTTTTTTTTTTGTAGATTGGATTTTTGGTGATAAAAAGTCCCGACACCGAAGTTGGATCTCAGCAAATCTACCTGCGGGTTCATTCAGCGGTCATCACTAGCAGTAACAACCACCAAGGTACAAACTTAATCTCTGTCGACATCCTTTCTTTGAGGCATCAGTAACCCATCAACGTGATTTCTTAACAAATCACGTTTGTCAAATTCTGTATTGATATCCTCTGGCACTTTTGATGGATATAATAAACGATTTTATTAGATCCTGGATCTGGCAAGAATATGGCCTGTGATATATTCAGCCATTTAGACGACTTATTTCAAACTTGACCTGTTGCGGGGTACATACCAATAAACTCGAGTTTAAGTTCTTCTTGCGTGATTAAACAACAGATGCATCGAATTTGTTGTTGGGTATCCATAGCAGCAGTAAACACGCATGAAAAGCCTACCGTGACCGCAGCCCAAGCTTGTGGTGTTAACTTACCACAAATTTCTGTGCACTGATGGTGCCTATAATTACAGAATTCCCACCAAGAGGTCCCATGAGATTGCACTCTGTTGGCGTTAACAGCTTATCTTACGCCCGTGCCATAAATCACCTTACACAAAACATCGATCTCAAAGCCCCAGCGCAACATTGGTAAATAATGAATCAAGATACATGTAATACAACCTACCTGTGAAAATTTCAGCTCATTTCGTTGTTTCATTAGCGAGAAAACTGTACAAATGCATTCAGCAATTTTGTACGCATTCCTGTAGGCAGAGTTTTCGTCTCATTGAGACGAACACTAATTGCTGATCTTATTTTATTTATTATTTAAAAACGATAACACTTCAGGTAGTAAAATTTCAAGGAAAGATTTCTACCATCATTATATTTATACCATGTAAGGTATATGTAAATCTGTGAATATTTTTTTGTGTTTCTTCTTACCAATGTTGAGCTTGGGCTTCAAGCAAAAGTAAATACTTTTTACCATTTTGTTTTAATGTTTCTCCTCTCTTCTTTCCCGTCTAATTTGTTTCCCTCTTTTCACTTTCGGCTGGCACGGAAGTATTCATCAATTTGGCTTTGATTTTATGAGATGGTTTTACATGGCAATAATGCAAGGGGTCGTTTACAAGATTGCTTGATAAATGCAACATAAATTATTACTCCACGTAAAACCCTTAAAATATGCATTTGATTCATTCTTCTTTAGAGAGACCTGAGCGAAAGGTGCAAACCGCATTGTTTATATAATACCAATAGCAACGGCCGTCAACCATAATGCAACAGGGACAATGTCCTTATCCACCTGGGTGTTTGCGGTAAAACCAACCCCAAGCGTTCGCCAGTGTAGATGACAATCGAAAATGTGCCTTTGTTACACCGTTTACATGTCGTTTAAACTTTCCTAGTGGGGGTCTACAAGCACTAATAAAAAACACGGACAGACGAAAGTAATCCACCTTTTTCTGCACGATGTCTTTTTATGAGAGAAATTAACACAAACAAACATTTAGACACGCTCGTGAACATTAATACCGAGAAAAACACATGTTTGTGGGGGAAGTATTAAAGGGGCACACCGGCTTACTGTTTACCTAATTAAGTGATGTGGATGACAGACAATAATTTTTAGATTGTTGTTCTTAAAAAAAAATCATCAAAATATCACGTAATTAACGAAAAATGTGGGGAAAAAACACGGTCAAAGGTCAGCTTATACGCTTTTCTAGCCGTTGCAACTGTCAAGTTTACGTGACAATGTTGCGCAATGTTGTAAGTAGACTGGTGCTCTGTTTAAGTATGAATTATTACAACAGCGAGGCATGGGGATCCAGACTTCATATCCATCCAGCACAAATTCACGTGTAAATAAAAAATACATAATCGTCGTCGTGGTGCTGTATACGTGTGATCATTCAGACATAGCACGCCCTATTATGCTCTTCCAGCCCCCGCCCCCCCACCCCCCCCCCCCCTCAAAATGTCAGTGATTCTGCCTCTTGTACAATTTTCAAATTCACGTGTAAATAAAAAACAGACATAAACGGACAGTTTGTATTCTGTGTACGACGAACTGGACGAACTTACTTGCAATGGAGAACGTTTCGTCAACATCCAAGGATCGGTACAAAAAACATAGCAAGGAAAAACCAGAAGGTGGTCCAACGAAAGTAAAAAGTAAAAAAAAAAAAAAACACGATAAATCCAAAGGGAAAGCCAGCATGTGCCAAGCGAGCCTCCAGCCTTCGCTGCAAACGGATTGCCTTTCTCCTGGCAGCTTTAGCGATGGCATTCTCCCGTTTTTCGGGCGATGACTTCACTGGCCGGCCGAAGCCACCGCCACCGGTTTGTTGTTGCGGCGATTGGGGGGGGGGGGGGGGGGGGGCGGGGGTTGGACATTATGCAGTTATCATAGAAGTAGACAGATCAGCTGTATGGGATAAACCATGCTAATTTCTACCTCCATGGATAAACATTCCCCGTCGTCGTCCCGCGTGTGTGTAACCATAACGCAGGCAACACGTTACAATAGTTAGGGGATAATAGCTAGGGGTACAGACTAAAACAGTCGTAAAAAAACGTAATTGTTGATCTGGCACCCTACCCCTCCGACAAGCTCCTAAGCTTACGGCTAGACCGGCAAGCTGGGGAGTTCATGCCCCGCGGGTTTGTCTCTCTGGCCCCAGGAGACACGGCACCGGCTGTACGGGGTATGCCCCAAGGTTTACGTTCCGCAAGCTCCCACGCTGGTGCGCCGTAAAACACGCTTCGGTTGCACAGACTCTCTGAATGCGAATATTACGTTCGATTTTTCATCATTATTTACAAATTGTATCAATAATCTGAATACACAGTCTTTTTTTATCAAATACTCATAAATAATTGTAAAAATAAAGATTTAAATTTGGTTCAGTAATTTACTTTTATACGGCTGGAAGTAAAACTAACTCAGAAGATCACGTGATTTATCTGAACCACTTTTTGGGTTCGGATAAATCGTTTCTTGAAAAATGCTCGAAAACGGCAAAATTTGATTGTTTCTTTTAGGAACCATTCTTCTCCATTCCTGGAAGACCTTTTAACCCTATCAGGACCGGGCTTTTTTTGGACTTACGGGGACCGGGGGGGGGGGGCTCATTGTGCCCCCCCTCCGTATTTTCCAAAGTCTTGGGCCGATTTTTATGAAACTTGCCACAAATGTGTATTTCACCGAGTTCTACATGATGGTGCAAAAAAAAATTCAAAAAAATTGCATTAAAAGTAGTTTTTGTAGTTTTTTTGCCCATTTTTGGTCAAAAATCGTATTTTTCCCATAATTTCAATATTTTTTGCCAGAATTCTGTAAAACTTTGCAAATTTGTCTTTCTTGACATCCTCAAGAACATAAACACCTTTTTCTTTACCAGAGTTACCGTTGAGGGCACTAAACAAGCTGTTTTATGTAATTTTTGGGAAAAAATCACGTTTTTACATTTTTCCACTTAAAAATCGATGTAAACAGTCCTTTTAGGGTCCGAGTGTGCATTTATGAGGCCTAACTAACAACTCTATAGTATTTCTAGACCTCAAAAGTTCAAAATTATAATGTTGAAAATATTCCATAGATACAAAATTTTGCAAAGTTCGAACCCCTAAAAAACAGCTAAAAATACCAAATCCAAGATGGCCGCCAAAATGGCGGCCATTTTGGATTCCCACAATGCATCTCAAACTATCATGTGACATTTCGGTATCACCGTTGGCCACTAAAAATACTTAAAATCATAACATTTTGCTAAAAAATGCCCCAAAATCACAAAAAATCACAAAAAACGAGTAATATGGGTTCAAACAAACGGTTGCCATGGCAACCACTGACCTCCAATAACAATTGTATTTTGACAAAATGACCCTAGATAATTTCCAAGTAAAGTCAGAAAATTTGGTGGCGATCGAATGTAGCGTTTTAAAGTTACAGGAAAAAGTTTGGTAGGGGGGGCACATTGTGCCCCCCCCCCCGGTCCTGATAGGGTTAAGTCATATGTTGGCCTATTTTGTAGCCCAAATAGCCCAACGAAGCCGGTGTGCCCCTTTAATTTGATATCACTTACTTCAGTGCAACCGCAAAACAAGTCAGGTCCTGTTATGTCACCATGACCATTATTTGGTTTACGGGGAACCTGAACTTTTGAGAGGGGGGGGGGGTAATATGACTGCCAGGGATGGGTTGTAGTTCTTTGAATGACATGTCGATTAAATAATTGTCTAGCTAGTGTGTTATTGTTAAGTTGCTCCTTTTGAAATAATTATCGAAAGAAGTTAAAATTAACCATTAAGCCTTGCACACAGTTGCCATTTTAACCCTATCAGGACCGGGCTTTTTTTGGTTGTACGGGGACCGGGGAGGGGCACATAGTGCCCCCCCCCCCCTCCGTATTTTCCAAAGTGTTCGACTGATTTTGATGAAACTTGCCACAAATGTTCATTTTACCAAGTTCTACACAATGACGTCACTAGAGGGCGTTTTTGACTGTTTTTTGCCCATTTTTGGTCAAAAATCGTGTTTTTGCCATAACTTCTGCTGTATTTTCTGTCCGCATGTTTTGAAACTTGGCAAACTTGTACATTTTAACAAGATACATATAATGTGAACCTAATTTAGTCACTGGAGTTATCTTTAGGGGGCATAATAATTCATTAATTTATCCCATTTTCGGGAAAAAAAATGTTTTTGCGTTTGATTTACAAATCTGAACACTTTTTGGGTCTGAAAAGTAAGAAATTAGCAGGTTGAAAATGTTCCATTATTAAAAAACCATTATTAAAAATCCAAGATGGCCGCCAAAAATTGCGGCCATTTTGAATTCCGAAAACCATTTCAGACTATCATGTGACTCACCACTATCACTTTTCTGGCAAAAAAATCTAAAATAAGTGGAAATTATGTCCAAAAAGTTTTAAAAACACTAAAAAAATAGTAAAATCGTGTGACCCAAGGTCAAACAAATGGTTGCCATGGCAACAGCTAACCCCCGGTATCAATTATTTTTTGCCAATATGATCCTAGATATATTTTAGGAAAAGTCAGAAAATTTCGCGGTGATCGGACTAAGCAGTAAAAAGTTACGGGGAAAAAATTGGTAGGGAGGCACATTGTGCCCCCCCCCCCGGTCCTGATAGGGTTACATTTATGTTGTTGTTGTTATCACCCTCTTTGTCTTTTTTGTTTTAGTTCTTTTGAATGAGGAGCACAGCTATGATGGATGGTAAGTTTGTCATTTCGAAGTTATAAACAATCATTAATGCAATTCCATTCCTTAATCTACCGGCATAATTGTGCAACCAATAGTACATAAATTTTTCTTAGTGTTTTTTAAGATCTTATTATTGCTGTTTATAAATGTGCACGATGTGTACAGCGCACGACGGAACGTTAGGCCAGACGACCGCGATCACCACACACTTTTCAACACAAAAATTTCAAAGTTTTGAAGCTGAAATCCTCCAAAGAAATTGCTTTCAAAAACTGTGTGATTCCTTTGCCTATTTGAAATTCTGCAAGGCAAGGTATTAATGCTCACTTTTCCAACGTTGTTTGTCCTTTTTTACAGCTTTAGGATTACGTGTGTGTTTACATTTTATACCCAGAAGTGGTCACGTGACGCGGGTCGCGCAATCGGTCTATTGTGCATCTGGAGACCGGAGTAACAGATTAAACGTTTATGATAACAAGTAAATAGAAATTAAAATGAGCTGCCACCTACCACCAAATATTTACCGAGAAGCCTTTCCTCATAACGTTGTGACTATATATAGATTCAAATTCAGTTTGTTCCCGGGGTGGGGGTTCAAAATGATAACTATTTTTATTAAATTCCTTGTGCCTCAAAACAAACATTATGTCATCTTGCCTGGTTGCAAAGTTATAATAATAGCATCTCCAGAGGGATTTCCGGAGACTTTTAGTATGTTATTCTAGACATATCCTTAAAAACCCCAGCTATTTCCGGGCCTAGTTTTATTTCCGCTGCCAAAGTGCTGGGACAACATGGAAAAGTGATTGCACTTTTTTGGGGGGACCACGACTTGCAGAGCTTGTAGGGGTTTTCTTATACTTGGTATATAAATTATACTTAAATACTTTAATTGTCAATCACAGAGTCTCAATAAATACATTAAGAAACAATCAATATTATCTTTATTTTATCTTTGACAGAGAGAGAGAGATTTTACCTTCACTTAATAATGTATGGTGATCTCCATATTACCGTAATGCCATTCATTTTATTATTTTTATCAATAAACCTGTAACGTTTTTTTGCAAGGTTGTTGTGCTACATAAAAGCATTATATTTATTAGGTGTTCGGCTAACAGCCGAAAACCTCTTGTTTTTGTTCGAGTTTTTTTAGGTGTTCGGCTAATAGCCGAAAACCTCTTGTTATTGTTCAAGGTTTTTTTTAGGTGTTCGGCTAACAGCCGAAAACCTCTTGTCAGAAGGATAATAGATGTGTGCATAGTCAAAGCTGTAATTGAATGTGGTGTGCTGTGTCATTGGGCGGGTGTTTGAACTCGGATGAACTCGGTAAACTTTTTGTCAAACTCCCCCTGTGTTCCGGATTCTTTTCACCAAGTTGATATTGGATGACCAAACAACTGCAAGCTTTCTCCGGGTCGGACCTGGTACACCAGCCCCCAAGTTTGGAAGGCATGAGACCCACCGACCGAGAAAATAGCTGGACAGACATACATACCTCCACACAGACATCCAGATATAGCGTAAAATATTCACAAGGTGATATACTTACCATTGGTCGTAATTGTGTTCCTCCCTCAAAAGAACTGAAAATTGTGATAAAAGATCCAACTGCTAATCTTCTTTTAATATTATGATGTTTTTAAGAAATTGTATTAAAATGAATTTCGACTGCACATGGCTCTTATGGCACTGCATGGGTTTCTGGTGATTTTTCGCAGTTTTTAGTCTGTTTTGTATCTTGATCATCGTTGTAAAACAGTCTAAAAGGAATTGAAGAGAGACAAAAAAAAAAAAAAACAGTATATTCTCAAATCTTGGTCAAGTCAACTAGTATCAAAATTATTGAGAAAAGGATTGCTGGAAAAAATAACATTAAACTTTATTTTTAAGATTATTTTATATATTTATGTATAACTTTTACCTCGTTCGCCCTTGTCAGAAATAGCTGCAGAATAGAACCGGAGATAAATCTGCTGGAGACCATTCTCGTGGTTTGGACGTTTTACCAATACAAGACCGATCTAGTATTCGAGAAAAAAAAATCAAAATAAAAAATCAAAAGCAGCAACACTAAAACAGATCCGTTAAAAAAAGGAATTGTGGTAATGAATAAAGAAATAGGCAGGAAAATGATGGCCGATCCAAGTGAATACATTGCAGACAAGGGGATTGTTGATGACCAATCAGACTAAAGCAGTGTGGATTAAAGGACAGGATTAATTACTCAGATAAAGATGTTAAGTTAGTAAAGGGTCAGCCCTCTAAATATAGAGATTTATGAGACGCAAAAGCAATGCAGTATAAATTAAATATAAATTAAATTCCAGATCTGTAATCGGTAAATGGTGAGAGTATTAACCCTATCATTTAAAAAAAAAATTTGGACATAATTTCCACTTATTTTAGGTTTTTTTTGCCAGAAAAGTGATAGTGGTGAGTCAAGTGACAGTCTGAATTGGTTTTGGGAATTCAAAAATGGCGGCTATCTTTGATTTTGTGTTTTCAGCCTGTAATTAGGGGTCAAATTATATCAAGTTGTTTAACAATGGAACATTTTCAACCTGCTAATTTCTTACTTTTCAGACCCAAAAAATGTTCAGATTTGTCAATCAAGCCCTATTATTTCTCACTGGGCCCTTGGCAGCGGCCATTTTGATTGTTAAGTGAAAAAATGCAAAAAACAGTTTTTTCCCGAAAATGGGATAAATTAATGAATTATTGTGCCCCCCAAAGATAACTCCAGTGACTAAATTAGGTTTAAATTTTATTTATCTTGTTAAAACGTACAAGTTTGCCAAGTTTCAAAACATTCAGACAAAAAACACAGAAGTTATGGCAAAAACACGATTTTTGACCAAAAATTGGGAAAAAACAGTCAACAACGCCCTCTAGTGACAATTGTTTTGAAAACTTTGTGACGTTATCATGTAGAACTCGGTAAAATGAACATTTGTGGCAAGTTTCATCAAAATCGGTCGAACACTTTGGAAAATACGGAGGGGGGGGGCACTATGTGCCCCTCCCCGGTCCCCGTACAACCAAAAAAAAGCCCGGTCCTGATAGGGTTAAAGCAGAAGTTTTAAAAAAGGAGTAAAAAGGGCAATAAACAGGTTACTGCATAGCAATCCCTGAATAAGCAGAACTGGAATATGCACATAGTAAAGGTAGTTATGAGGGAAGAAATATAAAACAAATGGGAAGATAAAATCGTGTATATAGAAACAATAGGGAATGGAAAATTATTAAAGTTTGACAGGGGCAGCTGTGTTTATGTTAAGTCCGGATGGTTGGACTGTTCGAAGTTGGTGAATCCAGTTTGATTCACCGAGTTTCCGATGAGGGTCGTCACCGTTGCAGGCTTCAATCAAAGTTAGTTTAACGTCTTTGATACTGTGATTTGGGCTATTGAAGTGGATGGATATAACTGTTTCGTTGTGTGGTTTGGGGTAGAAAGTAGTCTTTAGAGCAACTCTGTTGGTCTGGGTTTTCTTGGTATCATAATCGGCCAACAGAGTATTGCGAGGTATGCAAAGGGTTTGTTGATGGCAAGTTGGACCCTTCGTTTGCTATGGCCCCTGGAAACAAGGTGAGATAAATATCTTTTGAAGGGGCTTTTTGCTACCGAGAGTTCAACATAGGGTCGGGTTGAAACGGATTATAAAAGGGAAGCACACAAAACAAAACCACTAAGACTTACATTACTTTTCACAAAACAACATTAAACAACGTCAATAAAAATGACCTCGTTGTATGCTCCTGTGCGACAGCTTGGATACTCGCATGGCGTGACTCAATCTACACCCCATATGGAAGCGCAGCCAGGAATGTTAAACCATTTCCCGGGAAAGTCCCATTTATTGTCAAGTAAGTGATAAGAGAAATTAATCACGGATCTTGCCCACAGCTGGCATTGTGTAGAATGTCTCCCAAGCTTCCTTGTCATAATAGTTTTCAAAGATATGTTGGTTTTTATTTAAATGACAGGAACGAGATTAAAATAATGTGTTTTTGCGGGTGTTTCCGGCCAATATCTCACCGGGAAAGTTTAAAGCTTTTGTGATAGCACTTTAAAAATCTATCGTCTATGTTTCGTCTCACCGATCCACTGACAGTTTATCTCACTATAATTCACGCAGTGTTGTATGTTTGTGAGTTTGTGAGTTTGTGTACACATTAAAACAGGGGAGCTATAACAATTAGGGAGCAATAGAGTCCCAGTAGCCAAACGTGTACAAAACATATGTGAGGTGTTGCAAAAAAACAAACAAAATAAAACAAAACAAAACAATTGCAGGTGCAGGTGAATACACATTTGGGTTTGTGCGTAAGACTTTGTCTTGGCATTCAAACTGGAGGCAAAATGTAACAATAAAGTCCCCAGTTTGCCAAGTGTTCCCAGTTGCCAAACGTGTACAAAACAAACGGGAGGTGTCGCAAAAAGTTGGTGTACAAACAAAGAACAAAAGGGGTTTCCCCGATTGCAGGTGAAAACACACGTGAGTGTATGTGTGTGGGCGTGGGCATGTTTGACCATATGCTCCGAGGACATTTTACAATTGGGACAATAGGTCCTCACTAGTCAGTTCTTTGTCTTCATGGGTCCTCGGACGCCATTTGTGTACAAAACCAATGGAGATTGCTTCAGTACAGGAACAATAGAATAAACAATAGAAGTCCTCGGACATAATGGTGATTCGCGACTGTGTGAACATGTATGTGAACGGTCGTTTCACTAACAACGGGACCTATTCAGGAGCACCCCAAATTATCAAACAATTGGAAAAGCAATTCCTGTATAAATATAATCCTATACTGAATTATACTTTATGTTCTTAAAAGTTTGTTGAAAAAATATTAACATGACTCATCGTTTGAATTCCAAGCTAAAATACTTTGTTTTACCTTTGCTTTGGCTTGAAGGGTTCGAACTTGCTTTAATTCTGTTGACGAGTGGAAACTGTACACATACTCCGTGTTCGGTTTGAACTGGATGAAACTGGATTCCACTGCTTCGGGGCATTGTGCACCCAATACAAAGAACACCAGCCAGATCCTAAGCAAATTGAAATTCAGCCTTGAGCTGTAGGACATCTTGCTGGTAGCTAGGCCAGAGCTCGCTTGGCCTGCTACAGATGAATACAAATGTCCTCGATCTGAGAGAGAGAGAGAGAGAGAGAGAGAGAGAGAGAGAGAGAGAGAGAGAGAGAGAGAGAGAGAGAGAGAGAGAGAGAGAGAGAGAGAGAGAGAGAGAGGGAGAGAGAGAGGGGGATTGACAGCAATATTTAGAGCAAATAATTAACAGGGTGTAGACGTTTATATGAAGAAGAAAAAAGAAGAAAAAAAAAGTTTTAAAACACAGACCAGTATGTTTGTTTATTTTGTTTTTACGGTTAACTCTTCATTGCGCACGCGGGTTTCTTCGCCAGCGGGAAAAAGACAAACGGAAAAGAAAAACAACAGCCTTGACATTAAGTGTTCGTCCTTAGAACGGGGGACACAAAGGTGTTCTGGGTCTAATTTAAAACACATCTGGGGTTTTGGGGAGTGATTGCATGCGAATGTGCCAGATTTGCAAATAAACAGGAAAAGGAAACCGTGTAGTGAGCTCCCCCCCCCCCATTTCCGCCTCCGTGTCTACAATTTGTTTGGTTTTTGTACATAAAAACAGTTAAGAGTATTTGAAAGATGCATATGCATACTTTACCACAGCAACTGATATTATTGACAGTAAATTTAGGTCTTTGGAGCAAACTTCACTGTGATTCAAGATAAAAATAACCAGTATTTCACTATAAAAAGAGTTGTCTGCCATAATGCACTTTGTAAGAGTGGCGTGGCGGACAAAACGAATGTTTCTTCACTCTTTTAAATTTAGATATGTTTAGCCATTTTTTACATATTGACTCCCTCCCCCTCTCTCTCTCTCTCCAGAAGGAAATGCTGACCCATTTTTATCTCTTGACACCAGTTGCCACTGAAAATCTACACGGTTTCCCCTTGCTGTTTATTTGTAAATTGAACAGCTTTGGTGTAAATTATACCAACATTACATGAACTTAACTTTAGCTGGATCTTGGTATGAGGTCCCGGGGACTCAGCAAACCACATCTATTTTTCAAGGGAACTTGATTTCTCTCTTGAGGAAATGTTTCTTCTTTCATTGCACTATGGTTGTCGAAGGGGTTTCAAACCAAATTATGCTTCGCAAACTTCTTGAATTTTTTCCTGAGATTGATATTCACGTTCTGAACTATGGTAATTGTTTGATCAATGTTTATAAGAATTCAGAGACAATAAAGACTCTGTATCCAAGAACAGTCTTTGTTTTCATGTTTCCCTAAAAAAAATAATTAAAAATAAATATGTGAAGCAACGATGCTGTTTTCAGAGTATAGCAGTGATGTGCATATTTTGTGTCGAGAACTATTCAAAAAATTTGTTTAAATTGCGCGATTATTGTTGAAGTTATCTCACAAGAGTTAGTTGAATACGGACAAAAAATGGGTAACGATGCCATAGATCCACCTTAACCACTGCACGCACTCGGGAACAGACTTTTTTTTTACTTGTTGAAGCTGCAAATGTATACCTTCTCAATTTGTTTAATTAAAATACAAACATTCTTGCCCTACCTTGAACGTATGTTCCTGTGTGAAGATTTTGCAATGCCTGGACGAATGCCCAACTTCTTGCGAATTATTTGTTTCAGGCACGTAGACGAGGTTTTTAGGGTTGATGGGCGTCTTGATAAAGATCTGTATCATGTGATGAGGTTCATTAGGTCATAGTGATGAGGCTTCGTCTCTGTATAGAGAAAGAAATTAGTATTGGATGTTTTATTAATGGTAATCCCTCAATTACTTCAGCTAGGTAGTTTAAAGGCACTATACAGAATTGGTTAAGGATAAAAAATTATTGTTTAGTTTCAGTCTGACAGCTTACTGTTTGTAGCGTGTCATGGCCGAGCGGTCTACTGCACCGGACTCAAGTTCTGGTGGTCAAGTCATCGGGGTGTGGGCTTCGAATCCCGGTCATGACACTTGTGTTCTTGAGCAAGATGCTTTACTATAATTGCTTCTCTTCACCCAGGGGTATAAATGGATACCTGCGAGGGTAGAGGTTGATATTGTGTTTGAAAAAGCCTGCAGAGCGCCACGGCAGCTTGGGACTGTATACTCCCAAGGGAGCTGAGAAAGATTACGGAATGTTATTGGCCTAATGACCAGTGCACTAATGTAAAGCGCAATGAGACGTACGTAATCGTGAAATGCGCTATGCAATAACTGTTAATTATTATTTGGGTGTTCGGCTATCAGCCGAAAACCTCTTATTTTTATTAGATTTTTTTTTTTTGTTAAGGTGTTCGGCTCCCAGCCGAAAACCTATTGTTATTGTTCTGTGTTTTAAGGTGTTTGACTAACAGCCGAAAACTTCATGTTTTTGTTCGAGTTTTTGATTTTTTTTTTTTTTTTAGGTGTTCGGCTAACAGCTGAATACCTCTTGTTTTTGTTCTATTTTTCTTTATTTTTATTTTTTTTTAGGTGTTCGGCTAACAGCCGAAAATTTCTTGCTATTGTTCGAGTTTTTTTTAATTTTTTACTTTTTAGGTGTTCGGCTCCCAGCCGAAAACCTATTGTTATTAGGTGTTCGGCTACCAGCAGAAAACCTATTGTTATTGTTCTGTTTTTTTTCCTTGTCTTCTACTTCCTTTTGAACCTTCTTTCCCATTTTTGAAAAAAAAGAAGCTTGTATGAACTTGAAACTTATCGTGAACATGAACCTCAATGAGTAGATGAAACCGCAACTTTTTTGGAATGATGACGTCATTGATGACGTCATTACGTTAAATAAACGTTAAATAATTTTAAAAATTCATATCTTCAGAACCAGAACGCTACGTTCAAGATTTTTCCACTACATGAAACCTCTTGTAACGTTCTACAAATGTCATGCACAACTTGACCTCATTTGACCTTTACTTCCGGTCGAAACCGGAAGTTCAAAATTTCAAAAAATCATATTCCAGAACTGCTTATCATATTGTCAAAATTAAAATGTCAGTTTGAATATAGTTTAGCCTGCTCAAACTTTTTCAAAGACATATACCAGTTTGACATTGTCTTAAAAGATAAAAAAGATGACGTAATTAATTGCGTCAATATATTAAATCAACGTATAATAATTTAAAAATCCATATCTGAAGAACCGTATATGTTACATACAAGATCGTTGCACCATATGAAAGTTTTTCGATTACTCTACAAATCTTACACAGTGTGTGACCCTATTTGACCTTGACTTCCGGTCGAAACCGGAAGTTAAATAATGTCATTTTTCCAAAAAATCTAATTTCAATAAAAACAGGCTATAGTAATAACCATTTCTTCGTCTGAAAACACTTTACCTTGACTTCCGGTCGAAACCGGAAGTTGAAGTTTACATAAAAAAAAATTCAAAGGTCATTAACTAAAACGAGGTACAGTCTTGAAACTTACTATTACCTTAAAATTTACTGTGCAGTAAACTGCATTGTTTTGTCTGGATGATGACATCATCGATGATGTCATTACAATAAATCAACGTTTAATATTTCAAAATTTCATATCTGAAGAACCGTAAATGATACATACAAGATCTTTGCACCATATAAAAGCTCTTCATTTAGAAGTTGTTGACAATCATTAACATAATTGTGCAACCAATAGTACACATATTCTTCTTAGTGTTTTTTATGATCTTATTATTGCTGTTTCCCACCACTTTGTCATTTTTAGTCGTTAGAGGTAGGAACATGATTCTTTCACAAAATACCAAGGTTTGGGAAGTTCCTTCTCTGTTGCACATTACGTGACCTCTCTGACCTTTTTACTTCCGGTCAAACCGGAAGTAGCCACTCATTTAAAAATGGGAAGAGCTTGGAACATGATTCTTTCACCAAATACCCCGGAGCACTGATGAATGGTAATGGAGATAAATTAAAATTATAAGATAGCATAATTTGGATGGTAATGGAGAATGGTAATGGAGATAAATTAAAATTATAAGATAGCATTATTTGTCATCAAGTTATAAAAAGTACTGTTTTATAAAAGATTGACATTTACAGTTATGTATTTGAAAGTTTTATACATGTGTGTTAGATCTGAAACTTACTGCATATCTTTTAGTAGTTTGGTAATTTTACTTGTTCCAAAATAAAGTTGATACTAAAATAAAACAATCCACTTGTCATGTATGTAACTGAGAACCTCTTGTGCTTTAGTTTAGCTCCTGATGAGGGTTATGTCGCTGTACACAAGCTACTAAAAGCTCTTTAAGTGCACAATTTTAACACCTCTTGTAGCACCTGTGGTGCATCAGTGCATTACCACATAAAATAAATCAAGTTCAAAGCAAAATACAATAAAGACGTAATTCACATCGTGTACACAATCAAAAGTTAAAAAGAGCATGGAAAACAAAAAGTCAACAGTTATCAAGTCAAAATCAGAGCTAATTTAAAAGGAACTTTTGTTTTTAAACCTTAATAGTCATTAAACCTAAAACACTCTCCTCACACAACAGAAATATGCAGTGACTTTTCCAATTAAATATAAAGTGACAATCGGTCTATATTCAGAAACTTAAAGAATAACTCTTAAGTCTAGGAATAATACCAGTAAGATACAAGTAAAATCAAACTCACTATGAGCAGGACAGGGGATGACCATATATTAATGATGTGTTTCATAAAATTGGGCTGGCACACTGCGTATAATGCGAGACAATGAACCATCAAGGTTGCAACCTCCGAATTCATTCATTATCTGCCCCCGGCATGCGGCACCACAACTGCATATTAATGCGCTGACATGTTTAAGTATGGTTGCCCTGAAATGACATCAAAAATTGCAAACAACGTTGCAACTCACGTTCACGCAAGGTAAAGTACTCGGCCTGTGGTCGACTAAATACACTACACGGAAATAATGTAGACTGGGCCTGTATTCGACTCTTGGCATTTTGATTTCCACCGACTCGAGCATTCTGGTATGATCGACTCCAGTCACTCGGTTGGACTAATCAATTACACGTGTTCATTTCATTTTATTACCTTTTTAACCGATTCCTACGGAGCCCCTAAAGGGACATGAGGAAAAACTGAGAGGTGAAAAAAAATAAATTGAGAGGTTAAACAAAAATGTCCACGAGGGGACAAAAAAAATTGAGAGTTGAAAAAAAGGCGAAAATTAAAAAAATAAAATGGAGGTAAACAATAATAGCTGCACACAGCAACATTGGTGGAAAAAAGTAAAACAAATAATAATAAAAATAAAGGGTTCAAAGTTACAGTTGTCAAACTACTTGTACTATTTGTCTGTTTACCAATTTCTCTATTCACCAAACTGATGGCATGGAATGTTTGGTATGTATACATTATTTTGGCAGCACCTTTTAGTTCGTTAAATTTGAAAAACTATAACACTCTATGTTCACGGGGACCAAGTAAAACGATTCAAACGAGCATCGCTTATAAATGTTGAGCATTTTGTCACTTCAAATCGCGAGTTAAACCATCTTGACAAACTATTCCGCAAAAAGTTGCGTGAACTTCATCACAGTTCATCGTTCTTTACGAGTTTTGTGTCAATATTTTCGGGAATTTCCCTCTTTGGTCCGGCCATGTTAACAGGATAATGCAACTTTAATACCCATTCAGACACCCCTCCAAGGACATTTTTTATTAATTGTCTGAACGATCATGACACCTTGTTTTCAGCTTAACTTGACAACAAAGACCGACATGTTGATATTTCAGATTTGTAAACAACCTTTGGAAAAACATGTTGGTTGTTTGTTAGCTTCCTTGACAACGGTTTCGTTTGCCATTCCTTATTCTACCTGCGTAATCAAAAGTACACACATTCTGATTAGTGTATTTCAAGATAATTTCCATACAGTTTGTAGGCCCTTCACCAAATTCTCTTTTTTCTCTTGATTTGTTGTTGTTGTTGTCGTCGTCGTCGTCGTCGTCGTCGTCGTCGTCGTCGTCGTCGTTGTTGTTGTTGTTGTTGTTGTTGTTGTTGTTGTTCCTGCTGCTGCTGCTGCTGCTGTTGCTGTTGCTGTTGTTATTTTTGTTGTCTTTGTTGTTAATGTTGTTGTTGATGTTATCGTTGATGTTGTTGTTGTTGTCGTCGTCGTCGTCGTCACCGTCGTCTCCTTCGTCACCGTCGTCTCCATCGTCGCCACCGCCGTCGTCGTTGTCGATGGTGTTAGTGTTGGTGTTGGTGTTCTCGGTGTCGGTTTTGGTGTTGTAGTTGGTGTTTGTGTTAGTGTTGGTGTTGGTGTTGGCGTTGGCGTTGTTGGTGTTGGTGTTGGTATTTGTGTTTGTGTTGGTGTTGGTGTTGGTGTAGTTTTGACAAAACAAATATATTCAAACTTTTGCATAAGCCAGGGACATTACATAAAATACAAGTAGGCCCCAAACATGCTTTTAGTTTTTAAACAATTACCACAAATTTATTGGCGGATTTTGTCATGCAGTTCATTAAATGAATGCTTAAAACTGTTCGAATCTATGAAAATAGCCATTAAAAAAATATTGAACTATAATCTTTAAAATACGATTAGGTGATTGTATTACCCATTCAGACACTCCTCCGTGGGTAAGTTTTATCAAATGTGTGAACGATCATGAGACCTTCTTTCAGCTTAACTTGACAACAAAGACCGACGTGTTGATATTTCAGATTTGTAAACAACCTTTGGAAACACATGTAGTTGTTTGTTAGCTTCCTTGACAACGGTTTCGGTTGAGCAATAGACCAGGCAGGTCCTTTATTTGGAGACTGATTCTGGAAGTTTCCTTAAACATTTTTTTGACATATTCTAATAGTGAGAGTCTCACGTGAGGCATGCAATTAAATCGGACAAAGAGACTAAATAAGTAATTTTCTTTTTCGTCAATGAAACTCATTTTAGTTTAATGAGGTAAGTACTCATAATATGGAAGTATTTGCGCATCTAACAAAGAAAACTTGTTTGGAGATAGCAAAGCGACATCGAGATTTTGAAGAACAAAAATTATATCGTATTTTACTTAAGACAAGAAGAACATTTCAAATAAATTTTGCAGACATCGCCTGATACCAAAAACCAGTAACTTAAATTTTGCATTTTAAATAAGACCATTAATGTTTATAACTCTTTAAAATGAATCATGATATTGTTTTCTTAAGGTTTGCATTCGAAATCAGCGAAAACGGAACGATTGGCCACGTGTACTACCCAAGTGGTGAAAGTGAGCACGTGATAGCAACCAAGAAGGGTATGGCGAGCCTATTGGCAGCAAATCTACAACATCCTCCCGACGGCACGGTAGGCGGTAATTAATAATCTGGTTTTACATGATGTTATCATTGATTGATTGATTGATTGATTGATTGATTGATTGATTGATTGATTGATTGATTGATTGATTGATTGATTGATTGATTGATTGATTGATTGATTGATTGATTGATTGATTGATTGATTTGGTTTATTGCTATTTATATACAATATAAGTATACAATATAAATTGTCTTTGCTTAAAAATACATTTAAGTACGACAAGTAGTAAAATCAATATGAAATATATGACCAAATTTTGCAGCTATAATGGTTCATAAAAAAATTAGTGTGATGCAAGGATCGCCTTTTTGCTCCCGACAAATTTATACAGACTGATGAACAGCCTAAATGGAGCTACGACTGCAACGAAACAGGCCACGAGGGTCACCACGAGTCGTCATACAATGCCCGGATGTCAGCGAACAACGATGGCATCATCGTCTTCACAAAAACCAGACGAACACACCCAATACCGTACGGGAAATCCAAACATCAAAAGGTATGACAATGTGCCGTTTGACAGACATGTGAAGGGCGACCTCTGTCGACTATAAACCAGCGCAGATACTGTCAAAGTTTCGTCAATCCTCATAATAAAAATATTAGTCATACTATATTTCAACTTTGTCTCATTGCATCTCCTTTCTGCAGATGTATTTATTTCTTGGTTGTTTGATATATTTAATGGCAATGCAATCGTTGTTTAGTTTTAATGCAACTGAACCATGACGTTCAAAAAAATGAACTTATCCGCTCAAAACGTTGCAAACCGTTATAATAGAAGACCACATAATAAATCACAACTGAGACAGACGTACGAAACACTTTGGAAAATTGTTGTGAATTGTTTTGTTGTTGATTCAAACTTTTCTTCTGGTTTACATTTATGTCACTGTACTGGCTTCATAGGAGATTCATTACCACCCTGGTATGAAGCTGCCTACACTCGTGAAGATTCTGGATCACTTCGAAGCACCAAGAGAATCACCAAAGGAGTAAGCAAAATAAAATATTTGATAAACATTCCAGGGAAAACAAAACTTGAAAAAACAAAGGAAATGTATGTACATTAATAACAGTAATAATAAAAAATAATGATAATAATACCTTGTATAACGCACATATCTACCAACAATTTGGTACCCAATGTGCGTATTATATTATTTTTAAAGGTCCCATCACTTTTTTATTTTTTTTTATTGGTTAAAAAAATAAAGTATGCCTATTATAGTATATCTTTACTTTTTTTCACATTTTTTACATGCGTATTAATCGTAGAAATAACCATTTCTAAACGTAGGGGGTTGCCGTGCTACGCCCACCCCTCCTCATTGTGACGTAGACAGTGGAAGGGCTGACCAGGGCCATGTGTGTGACAATAACATACAATGCATTGTTGACCACTCGGCACCAGAGCCGTCTTTGAAATGTTTTACCACAGCCTACGTCATGGATCATTGCGCAATCAGATGGCACACATTTTCGGGCCTCAATACTATGTTTTGTTAATTTCAAACCATATATTATGCCACAAAAATGTTCCGTGACAAAAAACCTCTTCATGGCCCTTTAAGGCAGGTTTTGGAGGGTTTTGTAATGATTAGCAAGGTGCTGCGGCGCAGTCAGCAGCCACTGCCAGAAACAAACCCCTTCTATTATTCTTTTACGTGCGTTACACAACACAAGGGACCACGGCTTTACGTCCCATCCGAAGAACAAAGCAATACTGGTTAAGTGTCTTGCTTAATGACACAAGTGTCATGACCGGGACTCGAACCCACACTCTGCTGATCTGAGACTCCAGAGCTTGAGTCCAGTGCGCTTGACCGCCCGGCCACGACACGCCATAAATACGTCATACAGTCTCAACAGTCCACTGCCAAATTTTCTAAAGGCTGCTTACGGAGAACCTGTTAATAGCAAAAGGTAAACGCAAAGCCAAAGCAAAAGGTAAGGCTGACTTGCCGTTAATTCTTGTTAATCAGATGGGTGCCAAACGAGTCAAATCCACTGTGAACGCACACACGCGGCACATAGTCATGCTTACACACAATGTATTTTTCCTTACTCCTTATTTTATGCTATCGTTGATTTTTCTGTCTTCAGGTTTCAGGATCAATTTCAAGAGAGTAAAGACAAAGAAGGGTTTGGTAAGTTTTTATTTTTTTATTTATTTTTTTTTCAGGAAGATAATTTAAAGCAATTTGCTAAAATGTATTATTGGTGTCTTTTCTGTTTTAGGTAGATACTGGACTTATTGGTAAAAAAAAAGAACAAGACTTCTACCGTTTGACTTTACTGAACGAACTTAAAAATTAAAAATAATTTATTTCGTTGTATTTTGATCAGATCTTCCAGAGATGCAAACTGTTTCAGACGGGCAACTCACATTCGTACGTGAAATGTACTCCCCTTCTCTAGCCCCGCCTACTGATGGAGATCTTGTGACTGATACAATTCAAATGAATAAGGTAAGTCTTACGAAACTGAAAAAGGTCAAAATCGTTCATCCGCTTTGTACACATTTTTGTTTCTTAAAAAAAAACAAAAAAACAACAACAACAACAACAAGTGTAACAAAGCTAAAGTTAGGCTTGAAATGAAAAATAAAATGTTTGACATTCTTATATGAATCTTGTTATTGCTCAAAAGGGAACTTAACCGAACGCCTTCAGCGGCAAATCATTGACCTTATTTTTTTAGTTTATTTTTGGTAAACATCGGTACTGTAGCTTCTATAAAACATACAAAATTAGCAAAGTGTTACTTCTTTTGAATTTCACTTCGTCTAGTAATCCTATAAAAGCACTTTATATGTATAATCATGAAGTGTTTCATTGAGCATTATTGACCCTTTTAGTACTACTGTTTTATTATTCGTTGTTGACGTAGTTACCAAACAGCCAACACCTGACTAATGACAAGACAATATTGAAGGATATGGTGTATGGTAACCTGACGTGCATGAGGAACGCGCCACTGGAAGGTATGTGATCATAACATAAACACTACCATGTACATGTTCGTAGTGGTCCATAAGGTCAAGTAGGCTAAATTAAAGTTTAAAAATATAGAATCCCAACCAAGGAATATGCCTGTGTTTTTTTTTTTTTTTTTTTTTTTTACAGGACTCGGGAGAGTTCTGAGTATACATTGCTTTTAAGACACATCGGTGTATGGGTAAATCACAAAAATATACAATAGGCTCTGATATCAAAAAAGAAAGAAAATTTCATTTTTTTTTAGTAACATTTGCAAAAATACTAAACAATGAAATATTTTATCAATTAAGGTAACACTGCCGCAAAACTCTCTCAACTGACATAATAATGCAAATGAACGCTCTAGTTCTCATAAATCTTTGACATTATTTTTGTTTTTTCGAAAAAATCCTTATTTTAAGTCTCTTGCGATGCGTCTTTGACGTACAAGAGATTCACACGCAATTTATTTCAATGGGTAGAAAATCTTTGGAGAATTGCGGCTATGTGTTTTTTTTAGCAGGGATCATTTTGATGAATAGCAATGATACTTATATTCTATTAATCAAACAACCATTTTTTTTTTTTTTTTTGGCAGGATCACACGAGCGGAGCCATTGTTACCAGGATCTTGTGAACACCTTAAGATATATAATTGATGGAAAGAAACTTGCTCAGATTGTCAAACCTTTGTTTCAATTTCCACTATCCAGGTAATTGAAACCACACAACAACAGAAATACAGGGATATGAAAAATGAAACCCAACTGTTAGTGAAATTATTGTTGAATGATTTGTAAAGGCGCTGCATTCGGCGTTTAGTTTTGTTGACGTCAAAAGGAAAATATTTATAAGCTGAGTATTACTTTCCAAACACAAATTATTTTACACGCTATTGTACTGCAAACAATCGTTTATATCAAAAGATAATGTACAAAGTTGACTCAAGGTGCTGTATTACAATATAAGACTTTGGAACGATAGGTGGCGGCAGACTTACCATGTTTGTCATTGTTTACGTAGTTATGAGCATGCACACATTTCCGACAACAATGGATATACATGGTTAGTCTGCTGCCATCTAGCGTCCTCAAAGACTCCCATTTTCTTTGGTCATACTTCAATTTGATTTTCGCAATATAATGTGAAAAGTAGCATATTTTAATTTGGCTTATGTTCTCTTCTAGACGACACCGTGACAGGGAAGACAGACTCAATATGTTAGACGCTGTATCCGCGTTGGAAACCGACTCCTCGCAGTCTCTCCTGGCAGATCTCATCCTCCTGTCTCCAAAACCAAGCAATGAACTTGTCGAGAGACTACTCGTCGCGTCTGCTGGCTTCACTCGAGCTATATCAAAGGTATTGAACTCTTCATTTGATAATCTGTTATCAAGGTGACTTGTGTCTCTTTTGGACCATTAGATAAATAAATACACCCAATGGGAGTATCTTAAGTAATACAATACCGTAGTCTTTTAAAGCTTACGTATCGACTGTAAACATTTAGGTACCCAATACGCTTATTATTTTTAATAAAGATTTTGAATTTATGAGACCCATTTACGTAGTACCATGGAAGGTTTTACATTTTGCTGCGGCGCACGAACCTTGGAGCACGAAACTTGTAGAACTTCTTTGAAAATTCTGCCATCAAATTTGTGGCACAAAACTTTCGGCTGAAACTTGTGGCACTAAACGCTGCTCATCATAAGTACATGACAAGGCATTCTAACCTTCCTGTGCTTACTTTATGAACACGAATGACGTAACAAGTGAAATCCATGTGGAACGCACAAGCTGACTGCCTAATGTACTTGCTGACCTGTGAAATATGCTTATGCATACGCACATTAATTTGTTCTCCTGTAAGTAGCTCGGAAATTTGCTTACCGTTAGCAGTTCTAAGAAAAAAATGGCCACAGAACTGACTGAGTCTAGTATGATCACCCGGCCACGACAAGCCAAGAAATACACAAATCGTCAGCTCAAAATGTATTTGCAAAATGTCCTCATTAAAAAAAATCCAGAAAATTAACAACATTTATAGCTTGTGGTTGGTCCATTACAACTATCTGGGTTTTTTTTTTTTTCATTAACTTTGAATATCCACTTTAATACTCTTTATATTCTCCCCCCCCCCCCCCCGTCCACAGCATTATTTAGAGACCTTGGAGGACGTTGTATTTAACCCTCAGCGTTTTCCAGGTGAGCCTCTCTTTTTCGTGTGTGTTTTCCTTTATACTAGGCCTATTTAGTTAGACATTAAAACGGTTGAACTCGCTTCAATTTGGGAAACGTCAATCGATTTCGTGAAGTTTTTGCTTCTATGTTAAATGAAAAACGGGTCAAATTGTAGACATCAGAACTGCTCTGAAAAATGCATCTCAGACCCACTCCGTTAATATTTTCTTCAGAGCCACTACGTGACCCCGAGATACAGAGAGTTGCTGTGATGGTACTCGGCGCCTTAGCTGGTAACATGTGGGCTGCTGGATACAAATCTCAGGCTGAGGCGATCGTTGTGAAGATCGAAGACAAACTTGGTGTTCACGGTAACGTTTTGCAAAATGTGTTTTCGTTTGAATTCTCTCTCTATTCTTCACAATGTAAATTAATTATCATATATGATATTAACCATATAGGTACATTCTTTGAACCGTCAGATCCTTGGAGCTACAGTGAGACTATCACAACTCTCTCTGAAGAAGAACGGGAGGAATTCCACCACAACACGGTAGCGTGTATCGAAGCTCTCGGCAACGCCGCCCTCCATCGTTCCTTCCCTCACATCCATAGTTATATCAACTCTACCGCTACCCATCCTCTACTGAAAAGAGCTGGCTTACACTCCATGAGAGACTATCACCACGACAAGGTAAAGAAGCGTATAAGTCCTGGTCGTGACACTTGGTGTGATTAGACTCAGAGGTGATGTCTCCAAGTCAATCTTAACATGGTCATTCTCATACCTAAAAGAAACTATAATCATGTACTCAGTGTCTCACCATCTTGAGCACGATGTTTTTCGGATCCTTTACAGGCGGCAGGTATCCTCCTCAAGTCAGCCCTTGATGAAGATGAGGACGAACATGTTAGATACGACGCATCATTACTTTACAAAGATCATCCAAACAGTGTCTATAAACATGCATCGAACTTCGTCAATCCAGAAGAGTAAGTGTTATATTCAATGGGTTAAAACAAACGAAAAATTACCTTCTTGAAATACTAGATCTAGGGAAGTATTTCACAGAAACGATCAATAATTTATTCACAAGTAAATTTTGAAACTGTGCATGGTGGGAATACAATCTAGTAACTTTATGCGGAGACACCATGTAATTATCTGTAATGAGTTGGTGTAGTTCTGAAAAAAACCAGTATACTCTTTTCCTGAAGACGATCAGAGTATACTGATCGAAACGTCGAGTTGTTATACTATCGGTTCTTTTCAGAACCACACTAACTCATTAGAGATAGTTACCCGGTGTCTCCGCAAAACTTACTAGATTAATTTATTTACAGTTGGTGAAGGGTTTTCTGAAGTAAGTTCAGTAAACAACTTACACGTGTATGGTTGTATCCCATGTAACTTGTTTAATACCTTTTCCTTGCATGAACGTAGTTCTAATTGGGATGTTCTAGCAGTAGTTACTGTGTTCTGCCACTGCAGTAGTTAAGAGAAACATCCTGTAGCAGCAATCAGTCCTTCTTTAATTGAAGCCACTGCTTCTTGTTGGTTGCGAGCAACCTGAGCTCCCTCAGTTTCTTTCTGGGATGTTCTAACACTATATAATAATATGAGTTGTGCAACAATTATCAACTGGTCTTTACAAATTTGGCGAGAAGGCGATGTTTGTTCAGAACACCGGTTATGTATCAGTTCACCTTTTATCTATCCAGCTTGTTTTTGACAAATTTACTGTTTCGGCTGCTCCTGCTGAAAATCTTCAATAATAATCTTTATAACAATGATGTTGAAATGTTTTGTTTTAACTTGCAATCCCTTCACAGGTATATGGACGCCAACTCATCAGAGTTAATTTCCACTGACGGTGCGAGTTCCCCGTCCAGGCGGCGTGTACGGCGTGGATTCTGGGAGGGAATTCAGTTCAAATTGGCCAGCCCAGCATTTCAGTGGAAGAAGCTCATTGGGAGCCCCAAAACCGGATCAGAGTTTGGTTTAACTATCAGAAATGAGCTCAACATCAAAATTGGTGAGGCAAAAGGAATTCAGTCTCCATCATCGTAACGAACAGAACTTTATTTCATTTTATTTTATTTATTTATTTATTTATTTAGTTATTTAATCGAATTATTATTTGACTTCGTTTTAATATCTCTTTAGCTCCCCTCAGCGGTCATCTGCGTGTAGACATTCTGGATGAGGCTTATGCAACGGTTCTGGTTGGACTCGTTGGGAAAAAACTGGATATCGCAAGAGCACGCTTCTGTTTCAATGGGCACATTGAGTACAATTTGAACATCCTACAGGTAAACTTTGACTTCGGTTGGCTAGGATGGTGCATTTGTTTTTCAATTTATGTCAAACGATTGTATTGTTCCTGTTAGACCTGGATCATTTATTTGATGGAGGAACGCCGAGATCATGGCTTAGTATTCTCAACCACACGAAGCCTTGGATTGCACCAAAGACACTATAAGTGACATAAGACACTACAAATTAATTCCAATAGGTTCTCAATAAATGTACTAAAAATACAATGTCGAGTGTTAAAATTCCGTCATATTTTGTTGTTCCTACAATCATCTTTAAATCAGAGCATCATTTATTTTTGTATTTTGCTATCAGGAATTTGGGGTTGACCGCATCAGTGACCTGGTCAAAGTCTACGATTTACTCATCCAGAGAGTGGTTGGTAACATTGTGAGGGCGGTAGACATCGTTGTCGACCTCTTCAACGGAGATACCAGCATTAACAAAATATTTGATAACTTCGTCGAAGAACTTGAAAACATACCGAGCCGTATCAGTGTAAGAATGTTTTCTCTAAAGTATAACTTAATAGCTGAAGCAAATGTGACTCAGCCTGTGTAAATGAGACACTTTGAGGTAAGAATTTAAGTCCAAAATCATCACGAAGGGCATCTTCCAAGGATTAAAAAGACACCACACTGACCTCTACAGAATTGACTGTTCTGGATTGGAACCGTAAACTCTGTAGAGGTCAGTGTGGTGTCGTTTTAATTCTTTGAAGATGCCCTACATGATGAAATTGAAGTTTACATTTTTACCTCAAAGTGTCTCATTCACACTGGCCGAGTCACAAATAATCGTCTATGGCACACAATGTAATGGCTGCCGTGGGTACAGTTTGATTTCTACCGTTCGTATTGTACACTTTTATTTACTTTCATGATAACTTGAGGAAATAAGTATTAAAACAGATGAAGTTTTACAGAAAACTACATGCATGTACGGACAGTAATATTTTTTTCTTCTGAGAACAAAAAGGTGGAACCGACTGAATCCAACACCATTTCCAACTATAATTCATTTTCACTTTATAAATCAAGCTTATACCACTTTCTATTTAGACTATAAAGATATTAAACACATAATCATTCATCTTGTTTTGAAAGTTACGAAAGTGTGGCCAACAAAAGGTCATAAGCAATTACTTTCCACAAATGTGTTTCAAGAAAACTGAGTGTAAAAAGGTGATCGTTTTTCTGTTATTTGTAAGTCATTCAGGAAAATCCAATCCCGCATAGGAAAAAAAAAACATGTCTCGGGTGTTATATTAGAAATAAATACGCATCAGTTATGCCCTACTGTTTTTTTAAAGAGACATGTTATTGCTTGTGACATTGTGCAGGAGCAAACAGTAATTCGTGTGCCTGGAAAACGACCGTACAGCCTGAGGACTTTCTTCCGGGCACGCCACCCTCTGTTCGCTATGTTAATTTTAAGTGTCGTTTGTTATGTTTATATATCCAGAACATGAGATCGGTGTCGGCCAATGCCGTTGCTAGACTCTCGCAGTTTGATCCAGATCAACTCCCGCCCTCTATCCGTGGCGTAATCATGGTGGTCAACAAGGCAGCTCAACTATTCAGTGATATCAAGACAGATGTCATGGAGTTCTACCAAGTAAGTTCCACTTTAATTTCAAAGCATCATTATTATTATGATGAAGACTATTTAGTTGTATGGAAAAGGTCTCAAAATATATTTCATTCCAAATGTAAGAGGAGCTTTCATGTAGAGAAAATTGCAAAATAGACTAATTTTGAAATATTTGATCGGTTTTTTTTTTCCGAGGCTGTCAATGAGGCTATCACTGTGACCTTACCATGGGCTGCAGAACAAATTATGATGTCCATCACGAGTATATCTAATATCATCGGAGATCTACTCAAGTCACCGCTGAAAGCTATTGGAGACATCTTCAAGGGAATTATCAAGTGAGTCTTCAAAGTCAACAGACTCGACGGATTAAGTGTCCCTTTTTGTAAAATACATTATATTCTTTTAAATATTATAATACAACCAGCAACATCATGAAAGATATTATTGATTCACTGTATAGTCAGCACTTTCTCTCATCATGGGAGAACAAATCCACACGCACCTCACTCGGGTAGAATTTGAACCTAAGACCTTGATAGACCACTGGGCTTGCCCGGTAGCAAGAAGCGAGTCAGGGGCGTGTATATTAGCCACGGGTACCGCAACGATTTGATAAAGAGGACTATGCAGCAAAGTTTGGTTGTGAATTACCCCTGTTAAACAAACTATGCTATCTCTCAGTGAAGACATGGCATTACACCTGTCTACTTTCTGTCTTCGCCTCGATATGGTTAGACATTTTGTGAGCTTGAAAAACTGCAAGATGGTTGGTCAGTATTTTAGTTTATGTTTTCTTTTTTTTATCTTCTTCTTTGAACAGTATCAAAACAGCAGTTGATGCAATATTTGAAGCTAAAAAAGAGGTGGAGAGGGCAAACTTCTTCAAGGAAGGTAAGTGAAGGAGAGGTTGGATCAGTAAAAGATAAAAGTACAAGTCAAGTTTGAGAGGGGGTAGAGCATGGAACAAACACATCATTTAACTTATTCTTGTTGTTAATAATATAAACAAAATGAATGACGTTACCATTTCCAAATTGCATTACTTTACGCTTGTAGTTTCTTGTGTTTCCTTTTTGTATGTTTTTTGCTTGTAACGTTTTTTTTTTTAACAGGTCAAAGGCCGTACTGGTTTGATTTACCCAAAGTAATTGGCGACATGATCGAAGAATTGACTGAGCACCTTAAGAACATCAGGAAGGATCTTAAGGTGTGGGTTGATGAGGTTAATAGTGCTGAAGATCCCATCAAGAAGCTTACAGGGGGAGCCCTTGATACGGTATGATAAATTCAACATTTACAAATATTCAGTATGGAGACCATGGGTGCTACATTGAACGTGTCAATGGGGTAAAGAACAGTTTCATAACATTTTAAAGATACCTTGGTTTTTGTTTTAGAACTATTAGTGTTAATCTTTGGAGTTTAATGTATCTGACTTTTTGTTATCAGCACACCCTGAGGACACGAGTGCAGGTAGAGATTGAGTCCATCTTTGATGATCTGATGGCACCCATCGAACCAATCAAGGATCTCCTAGCTCCATTCTTTGAGATCTATGACCTAGTCTTTGACAGCATTAAGGCAATCAAGGAAGCTTATCAAACGCTGAAAGATTCGTAAGTTTATACGATGTCACTTTCTTGGTAAAAACTCATAATTATAAGAGGCACATAATTACAAATTGTGTCTTAGTCAATGAATAATTTTAATGTATACAACTTTTTAGGACAATCATGACATTGTAGTGAAAACATTTGTTTACGGTAAGGGACTTGGCTTTGTAGTATTTTAAATGTTCACAGTTTCTTTTTCATAAAACGCTCTAAAGGCCGTATCTGTGACAGGACGCAGTACTAATTCCATTTTGAAAGTACATTTTATATTTTCTAAGCAAATATCTTACACTGATCACATTGTAATTGTGAGGTTGTGAGTTGTATATTGTCTGCTTTATTATCATTATAATTGCATCTGGAGGTCACGACACTGTTACCATGGTTTGACCCTCAAATACCTCCAAAGGGCGCCCTCTTGCAGTCAAAAAAATAATAGGCCTATTCAACTTGTGCATTATTATTACATCGAGCTTTTATCCAATTTGAATCTCCAGATACCAGAAATCTCAAACTCTTGTAATGAAGCTCTTCGGTCCGAAAGCTCACAAGCTGTTTCCGAGGAAGTTTCGTTCACCAGGGTCTGGGGAGTGCGCCTCGGGTGGGTTTTATCCAACTGACACAGCTGGATACTATGCAGATCAGGGTGTGGATTTGGAGATGCCCCAAGGAGCGAAGGTTGATCATTGATTAACTTAAGTTATAATTGTGAAATAAATGACAACGGTACTACTTTTGTGAACAGAAGAGTTTTATTTGAAACGCTAAGAACTCAAGACAGATTTTGTGGCCAGAATTTGGTATACTTTCACGTGATTTTCATAACGAATCTCTTCCAAAATATGAGATGAACTTAATGAAATCCCTTTTTCTAATATTTTAAGCAAACAAAAACGCATGTTATTACTGTTAAATCTTCTACTCTGTTTGATGTGATTTGTAGTTAGTGGCGCCATTTTCTGGCCAGATCTTCAAGAGCCGTGGGAAGCCAAACCAAGTCGTCCTTGAAGCGAGAGGCGGTTCATTTCGCAACATTAAGATAATCATTGATAACATTACACCAAACTACACTTTATCTGAAACGCAAGCAACGAATGTAAGTACCAATCTATTTTTATTTTATTTTTTCTATGTAATTGTATTTAGACTGGTCAAAAAGCTAGCATTTGTCATCTTTATTGGTGTTGCAAAGTTGGCATGACATCGAGAGCAATGAGTTCTAGACCATTTCAACATAATTAAGCTAAAGTGGGATTTACTCTGATTGTTTCAATTGTTCAATGCGTATTTCGGGAGGATAGCATAAAATCTTGGACCTCTTTATTATGTTCTATTTAAATTTTGGTTATACGACTTAGATAGTTGATACCTTGGTTTATTCCTCGATTCAGGTTATTGCTGGTACTGAGATTGGCAAAGTGGGCAGTGCCACAGCTTGCACACCAGCTAACTACATCCATTTATCAATGAAAAAAACCAAACCAGACCGTCTGGCATCGATTCTAGACAGCGCCCTCAATGATAACCCGACTGATGCCGACTTAGCCGCAAAAGAAGGATATGTTGATCCCAGTAACTACCTGGCTAAACGTCCTCTGGCAATTCCACAGTGGATACAAGTCTGTGATGATTACAAACTAGTTTGGAAGGTACGGATGTCTATATTTTACTGTTTATGATGTCACAAAAAGAGGCTTTATCAAACAATAAAAAAGTTTGGCGACAAAATCCTTTTTGCAATTATCAAATCTGTCAAGACAAAAAAGTACTCTTCAAAACCATGACGGTTTTACCTTGGAGAGCTTCGTAACAAAGGTCTGTGAATATTAATGAATTCATTCTCTCCGTCCCACAAAAAATACAATATAAAGGGCGAAACTGTAAAGGAAGGATCTTTACTTGGACGCAACAATAAGAAGGGTACAATGAAAGACACAACTCCAGGGCGCGCAACACCTCCATCCACCTCAACGCAAAGGCCCAACCCTGCCAAGCAACCACCCCCGAGGCAATCATCTGTGAGACAGGCAGTCACACCGAGTAAGACAAAACTTCCATTCGTTGTTTTGATGAAGGTTTTGAAGTAAACTAGAACTGAACGAACTGTTTTGTAGCTTGTCTTAAATTTTGCCTTACTGCCCTAAAACACGCTTGTTAATAATGTATAATTTGATTGAAGGACTTTTCAAAATTGCATACTTTCGATGGGAATCATTTTTTCATTGCAAAGATGAGAGTGAATTGGGTTTGAGCACTTCAAAATGGTTTCGTATTTGATCTTCACCTGTGTCAGGTAGTCGAGATGAAACTCAGGAGTCCCTCGGCCTTCCACAACCCAAACTCGGCTCTGGGTCACCCTTCAAGAACTTCACTCTGCGGAATCTGAAGATAAGCTCAATCCTAGCATTCGCCCGCAAGCTCCAATTGGAGGACACAGCAGACGAACTGCTTAACGTTGTCAAGACAATAGTCGTAAGTTTAACTGAAAACACAACAAACTTTAGATCTCCCAATTCTTATAATCCACCCATAGGCCTAATGTTTATGAACTACACACGATCAAGATAAAGGCATCATCTCTCTTAACAAATGCTTATATTGTCGTGTGACCGACAAAAGGGCGTAAGACCTTACGCCCTTTTGCCGGGTACATAAAGTAGTTTATCCCAGTAACAAAAGGACTCAAGCAGCAATATGGCTCCTGACATGAAAAATACGTCAATTTTGTTAGTTTTATTTGCTAGAATTACCCTGAAGACATGTTTCCCCATTCCCCATGCAGAATTTAACCTTTCTAGAATGATTTTTGGATGGCAACATGCTTACCAAACTTTTCCACTCATAATTCTTGAAACACAAATTTTAACATAAACTGCTTACGTCCTTTCGCCGGGCACACGACGATATATTGACGACTGCACTGACGTCACACGCGGTTTCATTCCTCCCATAGTCTGCCTTTTTCTTTAAGCAAAATGCCTGTAAAGATATAGTGTAAGTCTGACCACGCATGCGTCACCTTAAGTACAAACTGTACAGTAGCAGCACGCGGGGAATCCGACTCACAATATCAACTGGGTCTGTTCTGTTGGTAAGTCATGACGTTTTGGAGCCGGAAGTGCAGTATAGCGAATGTTAATGTTTGTATGTATACCACTGTTTTGCATTGCACTTCCGGCTCTTAACGTCATCACTTACCAACAGGATAGTGACTAACATGAAAAAAAAAATGCTTTTTAATAATAACTCAATAATTTACACTTCTTTTATTGAAAGACATCAACACACCTGAATGGTCAGTTTATACCATTTTCAACACAGAGTGCAATCTAGATAATTATTTCTTTTAAAATGTTTGTTTGTAATGTTAGGAACTTGTGAGTAACAAACCGTGTGTTCTCCCCGAGTCTATGACCAACGATGCTTTAAGGATTGAGCTTCAACAGCGAGGTCTGAGCTCACAAGGAGACAGGAAGATACTCCTCAATCGATACAAACAACCTGACGACCGTAAGTGTTCATGTTATTAAAATTTAACCCTATCAGGACCGGGCTTTTTTTGGTTGTACGGGGACCAGGGGGGCACATAGTGCCCCCCCCCCCCCCCCCTCCGTATTTTCCAAAGTGTCCGACCGATTTTGATGAAACTTGCCACAAATGTTCATTTCACCGAGTTCTATATGATGACGTCACAAAATTTCAAAAAAACGTCACTAGAGGGCGTTTTTGACTGGTTTTTTGCCCATTTTTGGTCAAAAATCGTGTTTTTTGCCATAACTTCTGTATTTTTAGTCTGAATGTTTTGAAACTTGGCATACTTGTACATATTAACAAGATAAATATAATTTGAACCTAATTTAGTCACTTGAAATATCTTTAGGGGCTTAATAATTCACTAATTTATCCCATTTTGGGGAAAAAAATGTTTTTTGAGTTTTTTCACTTAAAAATCAAAATGACCGCCGCCAAGGGCCCAGGGATAAATAATCAGGCTTGATTGACAAATCTGAACATTTTGGGGGTCTTAAAAGTAAGAAATTAGCAGGTTGAAAATATTCCATTGTTAAAAACAAAATCCAAGATGACCGCCAAAAATGGCGGCCATTTTGAATTCCCAAAATCATTTCAGACTATCACGTGACTCACCACTATCACTTTTCTGTCAAAAAAATCTAAAATAAGTGGAAATTATGTCCAAAAAGTTTTAAAAATCACTAAAAAACAGTAAAATCGTGTGACCCAAGGTCAAACAAATGGTTGCAATGGCAACAGCTAACCCCCGGTATCATTTTTTTTTTGCCAATATGATTCTATATATATTTTAGGAAAAGTCAGAAAATTTCGCGGTGATCGGCCTAAGCGTTAAAAAATTACGGGGAAAAAATTGGTAGGGGGGGGGGGGGCACATTGTGCCCCCCCCCCCCGGTCCTGATAGGGTTAACAGATGTGAAATCATGTCACTGTGGTTTATGGGGTGGAAAGGGACATGTATTTGTCAGTCGCCCACCTCAATCTCCATAATCTTTCGGATTTCAATTGTTGTACCTGGCTCATGCATAATGTTTTGAATTGCACCAGATTGTATCATTTTCTTTGAATTTCAATGGCTTCAAAATAATGTAACGCTGGAGAAATTGGAAGTGTATAACAAAAACTAATAGCTTATCAAATATCTATGAATACCATGGATATAAACAAATTAAAGTTTTTATTTTATTATAAAAAAAATATATATTTTCAATCTGCCGCAGGTTGTCCTCTACTTCAGGTCTCCCTACCCAAGAATGTGTACTGTAAGATTGACGAGAGCTGCCTGGGTGTAGAATGCTGCATGAACATTAAACTCTTCATGGTGTCTCTGGCTTTCAAGGCATTCGTGCGCTTTGATCCCTGTGAGTTTCAATTCATCCTGGGAGTCAACTCATGGAACTACACTGTCGATATACTTGAGGCAGAGTGGGGTAAGTTGAGTGTTACTTTAGATAAACTTCACAGTCGACCACATTCGTGGTACACTTGGCGTTAAAATACCTTTATAAAGGTTTCTTGAAAGGCAGATGATAAATATCGGTTGACATTAAGCTTTTGACTTTTTGCATTTTTATTGTCGGTTTGTTTACATAGGCTTGAGAGTTGCTCACTGAGGCAAAGGTCACAGAGAATTAGGCCTATATATTTGTAGCGATTTTTGCGTTTTCCTAAAATTGTAACCGCAACTACCGGTTGTACCAAGTCCCATCATGACAAAATCTGGGCAGTCTCCCTACCTAAAGACACCGTGCTCAAACTCGAGGCATATTTTCATATTTTTTGGGATTACTGCTTAATCTCTGGGCCAATTTCGCTGATTTTTTTTTTCAACTTACCTTCGGGCACACTTGTGAAGTATGCATATGCATTAGCCACCCAGGGTTCGTTCACTGGTCGAGCCAGCTCTTGACAAACTGGCCATCAGCCAAGCCCCATATGTTTGTGCACACACTTTGTATCTGCCACTAATCTGTCAACATACAATGGTTGTTATTGATTGATCGAGACAGACTGACGATAGACAAAGCCTCAGGGGACTCTTGTGGTTGGTGGAGGTGGGGGGGGGGGTTTCTTTATCAGTCTACTTCTGTTTTATGTCAGTGCTCAGTGTCTGTGCAATAGTGATTTCAATGTTTACTGGTACAATTGATGTCTGGTTGCAATAGCCGTAGGCCACCTGAGAGAAAAACCAATGTATAAATTGCCAGAATGCTTCAATCTTTGCTGTGTGTGTCCAGGGAAGTTCCATTCATCTATTCAGTCCATTGGAAAAAAGGATTGTGTCCCCGAAACACTGTTATTACCCGTAATATAAAAGTGCCTCTTTCATGAGCCACTAGAAGCTAGGTACAGTAAGTGTGTTTTTTCAGAACGCAGGGTTAATCTAAATTGTTTTTTTATTGATCCTTAAGGTAAACAATGGGAAGTACCGATACCCTTTGACGTACCCTTTGTTGATGATATGAAACTACATCTAAGGTTAGTGTTTCTTTTTCTTCCTATTTTGTACTTAAAATACGACTAATGTTAAAGCATTAAAAGTGAAAGTTTAAGTTCTTGAGTAAAGCTGCGGTGACTCAAACTATCTTGAGTAATGGTGGCTCAAAAATAGCGGATTGCATAATACTCGACCTTTCGACCAATTTGCTTTGGTTGTCGTCTGAAAAAAAAGGTTTAACATTTTTTGAAGATTTGAGCTGTGTTTTGAAGGAGTTACTTGTTCATGTAATGCTTGTGAAGTTTTGCAATAAGCGATGATGTTCAAAATTCGTATTATGCTAAGTTACAGTACAAGTGATTTAACCTGAACATTCATTTTAGGTTTGGCATTGAAAAGACAAGATCTCAACTTCTTGTCAGCATGAGCGTGGGTTTCTGCCCAGAGAGTGGGGACTCCAAATGTCTGAACTTTATCGATGTGCTTCGGGACTCGGCTGTACCAGTACCTATCTGCAATCCTGATGGGACATTTACTTGGCCTGACAGTAAGTCACTTTAAACACTGCCTCAAGCGTTATGTGTTTGAGTGTCGTACACTATTGTCTCAAATTGCTTATGCGTGAACGCAAAATAGCTTTCATTTTGTGAAAAAAACATCAGTTCCCCCCAACGGATGCATTTTACTCTATCTGAACTCATCTTGCATGTCATCGAGAAGATGACCCCTTCCTCCCTCACGCATTTTACCCAGAATTTTTGTTTCTCTAATTTGTTTCCTATATATGCATTTGGTGTCTGATAACTTTTGATAACGCACCAGTAGTGAAACTGTACATTTTAATAATATTCTATTAGTTGACATCGAGGATTATTTCAGCCGTGCCAAGCTGAAAATGTTGGTCAAAGAGACAGGAGAGGAACTTCTCCAGGCAGGGATAGATGCAGCGTTTGAGTATGTGCTGGAGGAACTTGGCCTTGACAAAGTAGGTATCATTGTTTTGGAGTTGTTTTATACACATTTACCTACACTGCTTTACAGAATGTACCTTATGCAACACAATTTTTGGTAACCTCAAGAATATTGGAGGAAACTTTTAGAAAACTTACTTTTGATAACGTTGGGTGCCCTTAAATGTTTTTAAGTTAATCCTACGTAACGAAAAACCAATTTGGAATGGTTACCATTAATTGCCTCTCTCATCTCCCGTTTTTTAAAAAACAGGAACTTCTGGAGGGAAAAGAGCCCTGTCCTACACCAGTCAGTTTAAGCGACTCTCAGCTCATCGGTGCACTCGAGGACAGAGATCTTCTAACAACAGGAAGTAGATCTGATAAAGAACTTAGGCTTTCTGAGGATGAACGAAGTAAGTTTGAACAAAAAACAATGCATTATAAAAATAAACGGCTATTAACTGTTTGTGACAAGTGTTTGTAACATAAGAGAGTAAGATAGTTAAGTGATTAGCCCAGAAAATGGAAGTACCTGATGAATGTTTAAATTACTGATTAAATTCAAGACTCGTATATTTTCAATACTAACATCGTCTCCATGCAGGTTGCGGAATATTTACATTGCCAGCGTTCTCAGGGAAGGTTGCCGAGATTGCTTACTGCTCACTCACTGAGAACTGCCTCCGTCTTGATTGTTGTCTTGAACTCAACGTTCAAAGGGTGAAGTTCCGCCGTTCCTTCGAAGCATTCGTTGAAGTTGATGCTTGTGATTTCACAATTACAATTGCCTTTCAGCATTTGCGGTACTCGAAGTTGTTGTTGAGTTACGATTGGGGTGAGTGTTTAAAAATTTGAATTACTATACAGTAGACAAGTTTGGGGAATTGCTTATAGTTGGAACAGTTTGATGTATAATTTTCTATTGAGATAAGCATCGGGTTTCTCTTGACTCGCTGTGTCTCTGCATACTGTCATAATTTAAGGCCGCCTTGACAGTGCGCCACCAAGAGTTTGTGCCAAAAAGATAACTTTCTAAAGTTTGTCATTTGAAGATAATGAAGCGTGTTTGTTAAATTTATTTTAGGCCAAGTAAGAAAACAGAAGATTGGAGCCATCACGCTGAGTTACACACTCGATAAACTTGATGATGAGAAGCAGTTCCAGATTGACTTCGGGGCATCGGTTTGCCCCAACAACGGGGATGAGTGCATCTTTGACATTGACATCGTTCAGGGCTACAGGGTGCCGATTCCATTCTGCAACTCCAACTTTTCATTTTCTCTGCCAGGTATAAATACAATTTTGAATATTATGTTATTGATGTAAATTTCCTCGTAACAACATGTTTTACAAATGACTTAGCTAAGAAGTTACCCCCACATCGTTGGATAAATACAGGAAACAATAGAATCCTCACAAATTAATAAGGATAATTGTTATAATAATTATGAGTGCAGCAAGTTTTTCACAAATTTAAATTAACTAAAATCAGGATTTTTTTTTATAGAACACCCAGACAACTCAACAAACGAAATGAGTAGACAAATGTTCACAAGTTTCCCTTCCTAAATTGATAAAGAACCTTCAATTTATGAATGGACAAAATTATCAGTAATGTTGTTTTAAAGGGTATCTCCATTAGTAATTGTTTTATTATACTGTTTCTTTATACACAGGGAAGAATAGCTTGACTGAATTTATCAATCAAGTTGGTCAGAATGCCGGTCAGCAAGCCATCAACATCCTTCTAGAGTTTATTGGTCTCAGAGATAAAATAATTGATGGACCCTGTGTCTCCACAACTCAGGATGGTACGAACAAACAATTAAGTAGTGCATTACAGGATTGTTTAAACACAGTTTGATCTGGGCTAGAAATCAATTTTGGTATCCATATGGGTGCAAGTAGTCAGTTGATTCCTTTTCATGATAAAGTATCACGTGCAAGTAATAACTTTGCCGAGACAAGTAATAAAACATGGGACAAAGCTTACTTTCTAGTTTTGCAAAAAGACACAGTTTTAATTTGCTGTTTTTTATTTGCTTCAGAGTTATTGGGCATATTTCTTTTAAAGTAGACAAGAAAGAAAACATATTGAGCCTGGGGATATTAAAAAGAAATCATCTATTTCCCGGTTCATTTGTCTTCAAATAGTTGTTTTCATTGTTTTTCAGTGTGCACAGATGTTACACTTCCTCGTCTCCACAGCACATTGACATGTGACCTTACGGATCGCTGCCTCGGTGTGCGATGCTGTGTTGATCTTGATCTTCAAATCACAGTGTTATCAAGTAACGTATGGCTTGTACTGGATCCATGCGAGTTCACACTGTCCATGGGCTTTGGAAAGTGGTCAATGACCTTCACCATATTTGACTACCACTGGGGTGAGTATTCTGTAGCTAGGCAATGTTATCAAAGACAGATCCATGGGTTTTTTGCTCTGGAGGAATTGTTCAACGTTGTTTGAAAGGCATACAGACATTTCGTTAAGTTTAGAAAGATGGGTAAAACCACTAAGAGAAACAATAAAAGTGACATGTCAAGGGTTATAAGAACACCCAGTTAGTGTTTGGGCCCAAGTATTTAATACTCAAACTAGTCGTTTCGAGAATATGGTTTATCTTCTTTTGAATTTAGTTCTCATAAAAAAAAACATCTTGAAACTTAATTTATTGGGGAAAAAACGTTTAAATTCCGTTTATTGGCAGGCACACAAGAGGACCTTAAGATCGGCAAGGCCTTGACCCTGCTCTACACCATCAACAAGTTGACTGAAGACAAGGTGTTTGTCTTGGACCTGGCGCTTTCTCTTTGTCTCCCCGATTCTGATTGCGATACTGCGCCCTCTATTAACATCTTGAAAGGAACACGGGTACCGATACCATTGTGCAACGAGAACGCAACGTTTACCCTTCCAGGTATGTAACACATACACAAGAAAGATGGCAAGGTTACCGTGGTATTTGTGAGGACATTATGTTTCAGCTTGTACTTGAGGTTAAACCTCAGTGATGAGGTGGGATGGCTCTTCACATTGCGTTCACGCATTTTAAGAATCATTGACTGTGTTGTTCATACCAAAAAGAAAATCAGAAACACAAACATGAAGCGATTAAACTATAAAAGGTTTTTATAAAATTAAAATATAATCATACATTGTTACACTCACTAAATCGTTTTGCGCTGTGAACATGCATGTCTCAACATCGTAGAACAGTGTGAGGATGTTTGGTCTTTGAATTCATTTGCTAACAACAAAGACATATTTCTATGTTCAGCACATTTTGTCAGTGCTTTAAACAGGGGTTTTATGGTCAAATTCAGTCTTGTTATGCACTCATTTTCCAGTAAATGTTTCACATTGCGTTCACCCTTCACACCTCATAAAAGTTATAGAAAAAGTACAAGTCTCTATTCTCATGTTAACACGTCATTGGATATCAACAACAAAATGGATCTGGACATTCCAAAAAAGGAATTTTTGCGTCAGTCAAAAGGTCAACTTCATTGCCGTTTCAATTAAATAAAACAAACAATTCAGGAATGAACTAAGAACTTCCCCACAAAAGTGTACAAAAGAACATGAAATGTGACGTCTAGTTTATGTTTTGCTTTTATGTTGACGAAATTTGCATTTTGTCTTGAAAGTTATCAAATACATTGGGATTTTACGTCATTTTAATTTGAGGTTTTAAAACAGACTCAAAAGGTCAACTTCATTGCCGTTTCGATTAAATATCACCAAAAAATTCAGGAATGAACTAAGAACATCCCCAACAAAAACGTACAAGCCAATATGAAATGCGCCGTCTAATTTTTTTGTTTTGTTTTTATGTTAACGAAATTTGCATTTTGTCTTATAAGTAATCAAGTACATTTTGATTTTACGTCATTTTAATTTGAGGTTTTATACAGACTTTAATTTGTTTTCCACTTGTTCATAAGGACTCTATCTTTTGAAAAGTAAAGGCATCACCTGACTGAATTTGACCTTGAAGCCTCGTAAACAGTTGTATTAAATTTTGTCCTAAAGTTTACGACACAAAAAAGAGTTACCAACTGTAAACTGTTTTACACAGGTGATGGGACTGTAACCGGTTTCCTGAAGATGGTGGGACAAAATGCCGCTGGGTCAACTATAGAGGCGGTTCTTGGTGCTCTTGGTTTGTCAGTAAGTAAATCTCATGCTACAACCAGACTAAAAAGACTTCGAAAGAAGTCCTATGTAGCTTGAAACAACTGAATGTATAGAAGAGAACGTTTTCGAAAGTCAACAAGGTTTGATAACCTCTTATCTATATAACTCAGAGTATGAACATGGGAGTGAAAAGTACGTTTGCTGCATCCTACCCTCTTCTTATGCTATTCCCGTTGTCTTTTTGCATGGGTTTCAGTCCTTCCACCCTCCTCGTCGTGCATTCTTATTTTAGATAAGCTCAACCACCTCATTTATCTAATTGATGGTGTGTTTTTTGTAGGAGTTCATCAGTCAAGAGCCTTGTGTCCGCCCTCAAGTCACACAGAATGGTTGGCATAGAGGTAGGTCAATGTGAAGGCGAAAAGAGACACCTAGAAGGAATACATTGTATTTAATTTGGACAAAGTAAACACCAGCCTCCAAATCTGTTTTGTGAATCATCAAAGTGTGAGGTAAATTGACCTCAGGTCTGGTTTCGTAAACTAGAATGAAATAATTGTATGATTATTTTTACAGGGGTTTTCAGGGGAAGAACCTCTCACAGTGGTCAATTCAGGATATCCTCAAACAATGATCACAATAATCGCAATGATCACAATTATAGCTTAATTACACATATTTCTTCTCCACAGTTTGTCCTAGAGATGTCAGACTTCCACGTCTACCAAGAAACCTCATCTGCACTCTTCCAGAGAAGTGTCTGGGGTTTGACTGCTGCATGGAGCTTCCAATCCCAGGACTCACGCCAATCAGCACCCGTGTCTCCTTCATCTTTGATCTCTGTGACTATCAATTGTCACTAGGTCTGGGAAGCTGGCGCAAAGACCTACAAATCCTCTCATACCAATGGGGTCAACAGGAAGAGGTCACCATTGGCAATGCCGTATCTTTAAGGTAAATTGTGAAGAAACAGCAAAGGTATTGCACCTTCTCGTGTGTAAATATTTCATACGTTGATCTTTATTTGGTTCCAAATGGAACTTGTTTTAACTGGAAGACAACCTGTTCACGTATTTCCTCTTTCTGTAGTTTTATAAACAATTCATAAATAATACAGATACTTGAACTGTTTGTTAATAGCACTGCACATGATAATAAGATGTTCACGTCATTTTAAGTGTTTAAAACCTTTTGCTTTCCGTAAACAAACAACTTGAAATTCCTCGCAGTCTAACCATTGACAAGGTCGAGGAATCCTTCAAGGTCAACTTGGGCATGACCTTCTGCCTGGACGGCGACTGCGACACTACCCCGATCCTCAATGATGCAATCATCCCAATCCCCTTCTGTAATCTCAACGCTTCTTTTGAACTTCCTGGTGATGGAAGCTTCGCAGCACTAGCAAGGGACCTCGGTGGTAACATCGGCGAGTTAGCAATCCAGGCTGGTCTACGGAAACTTGGAATTCAGGTTGGTAAATTAAACTAACTCAAGACCATTTTTCAACAACGTATTAACATTTTGTAAATTTTATGACTGCGATATTCTTTATATGGTTTGATAATTTGTTCATTCTTCAGGAATTTGTCAGTAATCAGCAGTGTGACCTGACCATCCTTGCTTCAGCAGAGAACAGTAAGTAATGTTATTTTTACATCATCAAGAAATTATATAGGTTTTGTGTTCTGTTCTTCAAGGGTATTTATATAACCATCATGTCACTCATGCCATAATATCTGTTCTGATTTTTCAGATATACAAACTCTTTCTTCTATATTTCATTTTTGTTTTGACATTAATCCAATAGAATGCCCACTTATAAACAAACAACCCTCAACGAACTTACTGACCTGCACTGTAGACGACCGGTGTCTTGGAATCCATTGTTGTGCCTCCTTGGACCTTGTCTTCACTCGACTATCTACCACAGCTTGGGCCGTTCTTGACCCTTGTGAATTCCAGCTGTCTGTTGGCTTTGGCTCTTGGTCTAAAAACGTAACTCTCTTTGAGTATGACTGGGGTGTGGAAAGAACAGTGGACATAAGTAATGCCATTCTCATCGTGTAAGTAAATAACCTTACACTTCCTAATTTGACAGATGTATTTTATTTCAATCATTACACCCTTATTTATTACTGTTGATTTCTTTAAATGGTTTTGTCGTAATGACCTTCTGCAGTGATTAAGTATTGTACATTTTGCAATTTGGAAATAAATGTTGAGATGAAATTAAAAAATAAATGTAAGAAATTATACACCGTAAAACGTAATGCATGAAATTCACGTTTCGTCAAACCGGTCAAAATTCTACCTGCCGTCAAAAGCATGTTGTATTTTAAAACAGGAAAACTTTTAAGACTACTTCCATTTGACAGTTACGATGCCCACGATTTAAGTGTTGTAATAGTATAGAAATATATACCGTGTGAAGTGTTCCTTTGAATCAAAAACTTAACTTATCATCATGAATAATACACTGCAAAAACTGGGGTGTTAAATTGATTCTCTTTGTATCTATAGGTGACAACACCGACGTGGTGTTAATTTTACCAACGATAAAGCCATGGGGATATCTAACACCATGTCGGTGTTGTCACATATAGATACCAAGAGATTCAATTTAACACCCCAGTTTTTGCAGTGTATAGTTTATGAAGATAAGTTAAGTTTTTGATTCCAAGGAACACTACACACGGTATATGGAAGCTTTTTAAACAAAATAACCTTGTCTAGAAGACTAAACCCACCGAAGGACTATGCGAGTGTAAATTACCCTTCAAAACGGAAATACAGACGGTAGCGTTTATGCCAGAAAAGCCACCACACAGTCCCTAACCGGTGTGGTCGACTTGGATAGATGTATAAAGCAATTGTATAGTGCTTACAACAGTTTGTAATTTCAAGCAATTCAGATCCGTCAATCTGTCGAAATTTACTTTCGTTTTCTGACGTCCATTTTTTGTTTCCACACGATAAAGGTTCACAGTTGACAAGTTGACAGCGCAGAAGGAATTCCTGATCGATCTCTCGGTGTCCCTATGCATAGATGGCACCTGTACACCGATCAACCTGTTACAGGGAGCCCGTGTACCCATCCCGATCTGTAACCCAAATGCTACCTTCTCCCTACCAGGGGATGGTTCAATCGCTGGGTACCTAAACACCTTGACAGGGGACATAACTGATGCAGCAGTAGACATGGTGCTTGATAGTCTTGGACTCAAGGTGACTATATAACTATATAGTGTCTATAATCACGAATGAAAAATGCTAATCCATTCGTGCATAAAAGGGATTACTTTGAAAAGGGCCAAGAGACATAAAAATCAAGTTGTCACTTTCTATTTTGGACCAATACTAAAAATGCACAGAAGAACCAGATATGTAATGAAACTTATTTCGTTTTACAGAACTTCTTATCACGTGATTCATGTAGTCTTCCTCCAGCAACTGATGATGAAGGTATGTTTTATGTTTTATTTGTTTTACTAAAATCAATAAATAGTGGATGCTACTGTGACTCTGGTTGTCTTAAAAAATCAGCAACCTTTCAGGACAGTCCTGCCATATCCTATTTAACTTCTAAGTGTAAAAGATTGAACAAAAACACAGTCGTTTTGTCTGCCATACCACTCTTGCAAAGAGCCTTATGGCAGACAACTCTTAATAGCGAAAGACGCGTATTTTCAACTTGATTCATCGTAAAGTTTCCAGTTTCAGTTTAAAAAGGGTGAAGCACAATGATTTTCTCTTAAAAAACTGACACCACTCGGTGTTTAGAGCATGTAGTGCGTAAATTAGAGAAACTATTTGTTTTAAGACTATAAGCCAACCTATAGTCATTGAAGTCCTAATACTTGTTCTACTTCTCTATTCACAAGCTTGTCCTGTTCAGTTTGCAACTGGCCTGCCCACGTTTTCCTGCCGTATAAACAGCCACTGCACGAGCATGTACTGCTGTCTCAACTTGGACCTAAAGGTTACCCAGCTCAGCTCTAAAGCTTGGTTCGAAATCGACCCTTGTGACTACAAAGTGTCTGTTGGGATTGGGATGTGGTACTTCAACATGTCGCTGTTTTCGCATGAATGGGGACAAATTACAACATTCTCTGTAGGAGAAGCGATAAGTGTCGAGTAAGTTTGTCTAGTGCGAGGGGTGCATTCACAATAAAACTTTTTTGTTTAGGTAATCGATAAAAACAAAGGAACCACGCAGTCTGTTTCTTTGTTTATCTTTATTTATTGTTCTTAAAAACAGTTGCCTTCAAAGAGTCTGCACAACATTGGTAAGGTTTCTAAGGTATAGTTTGTAAGAATTTAGCAAAACAAAGAGTTTTGTGCACCGATAACCGATCGAGATCAATTTTTCACAGGTTTGTTAATGCATGTATATGCTGTGTCACACAGTGCGGATAGTGGTATTTGGCACATACTAATGTTTGTCGCGTGTTTTATAACAACTCAAAATCTTTTTGAGTGTCACTCCTTACATTCGGACTTAGTTATATTGTAATTATCTTTAAGAAACGCTTAATTATACATGCTCACTAATTTTTACTCAATATTTTCTCTGAAATCAGATTTTCGATTGACAAACTGGATGCTTCAAGTGAGTACGAGATCGATCTTGCATTCTCTCTTAAAGTCGATGACGATACGACAGACTTCCCCGTCATGGAGGACAAGAGAGTCCCCATTCCCTTCTGTAATAGCAACTTCTCCTTGACTCTACCTGGTGACGGCTCAGTACGGGGATTCTTGGCGGAGCTCGGAGACACTGTGGGACATTCTGCAATTGGTTTGGTTTTGAGAAAATTGAATCTACAAGTAAGTCACATTTTTGTTTTCATTTTCAATGCAGCCCTTACATCATGAAATCCAACTTAGTTTATCAAAGATAAAAACAAAGTGCAAAGACGTTGGACAAAGCAAACGGTCAGTGACTACATAAGGGTAGTTTGTGCTGCTTTTTGTGGTCGTCTTCTCTTGAAAATGTAGGGTTCCCCTTTAGTAAGAAAGAGAAGTTACACTTGTCAATTTGTTTCTCCGTTAATACTTTTCCAGGATGTTGTAAGCGGGAGGTCTTGTGAGTTACCAACAGATATGGCAACGAATACAGGTGCAGTATGTGTTTTTTCTCAGTACATTCAATCGTTAAGTCTACCTTGGTTTAGTTAACAAGCAAACAATCAGAAAGAATTTTCTTTTCCTGAGTTTATTCAGAATCACTTTCCTACACAATTAACAATTTAATGTTTTCTGTTTTGCTATCCCCTTCCCTACAACTTCAGATTGCCCAATGATCTCCCTCCCCACCGTGGCAAACACCATCCAGTGTTCTATTGATGATCACTGTCTAGGTATCCAGTGTTGTGTCAATCTGAACTTCGTCATCACCACACTCACGCTCGGTGCTAGGATCAAAGTGGACCCGTGTAACTTCCAGCTTCATGTGGAGTTTGAAAATTGGGAGCGTAACTTTACTCTGTTCAGTTACACTTGGGGGCAGGTGACAAGAGAAACTGTTGGTGGTGATGTGACGTTGAGGTGGGTTATGCCATTTTGAGAATTCATAAGAGAGCCTTAGTCATTATTATGATTGTTTGAATCCTTGAGAAGTAATTACATTCGACTGGTATTGAATACATTCATGATACTTGTTTTACCGTTTAATCTTTCTTCAGTTATTCAGTTGATAAACTGACGGAGAAGAAGGTATTCTCTGTAACACTCGATGTTGAACTGTGCATTGACGACGCATGCGCGACAACATCCATACTGGATCATGTCTGGGTCCCGATACCAATCTGCAACACCAACGCAGTCACATTCACCCTGCCAGGCGATGGTACGGTGGCTGGGTTTATCAGGGAACTCGGAGGCCGGATAGGAGATTCAGCAATTGACCTCGTTCTAGAGAAATATGGATTGAATGTAAGAATACTTTACCCAGTTCATCTCATTCAATGTTTTCCTGTCTTGGATTGTAAGTTCTCACAACTCATTGATTTAACTCGGTAGAGATCGAATTGCAATGAAAGTGTTTGCTTATTTACTTTTGCGCCCTGAACACATTTGGTCAGATGTATGGTGATATTACCCTCCATTTTTATGTTGGAATTATGCTTAATAGTGAAACTGCAAACTATTTCCAGTGTGAACTGATTAATTGGTTTAATATCTTAACTAATTAACAATTTGTCTTCATGAGTCCTCAAAGTTATAGGAGCAGCCTCGAGAAGGTGTGGCTCGCCAATTGGTGCTTAATACTTTAATAATTGATGTTTCAAGATTTGCATGGTGTGATGGATAAGAAGCTATAACTAGTAAACTAGTACATTTGCTGATACAACCCTGCATAATAACGTCGAGACTACAACATCACTCCTCCCAAAAGAGATGTATACATGGTTAAACCCGCAAATTTACTATAGTTTTATACTAGTTATAGTTTAATACTTCTTACTTAATTAATTCCTAACAAATCGAAACGTTTTTTGTTTTGTTTTTTATTAGCAATATCTCCAGAGTAAACAGTGTGATAGAGGAACACCAGGCACCTTGAGAAGCAGTAAGTGTTTGGCAACACAAGCTCAAAGAGCACCGTATATGCTTTGAAAATAAGATGAATGTGTACGGAGTAAGTTTTTAATTTGGTTGGAAAGGTAAAATACTTTTCCAACTCCCTCCTCAGTATAGCAATAATGGCTACCTTTGTGAAGACTAATAGTTAACTTTTCATTCCGAAGGTTGTCCAGGTGTCGACCTCGAACAGCTTCCTGATTTCCTCTCATGTTCCCTGACTGATTCCTGTCTTGGCATCAAATGCTGTCTGGAGATGGACTTCAAGATCGTGACACGTACGGTCAATGCATGGCTCATCCTGGATCCTTGCAACTTCAACCTGTCCATCGGTTTTGAGAACTGGGAACATAGCATCACCTTATTCCACTATCCTTTGGGCGACTACAGGGAGGAAGTTATTAACAGCGTGCTGACTGTGAGGTATTTGTCACCACACCTTTGTGAACCCGTTAAGGATAGTACTAGCAAGGAGACTGATTTTAATACCAGTATTTACTCTTTGGTCAGGATTGATGTAGGCGTCGAATTAAAACGGTCTAAAAAGTCGATACCGCCATCTATCAGCCTTGGGCTTCTTTCCCAGCTTGTTTTCTGATAGTTTCAGAAAACAAAAATAATTGAAAGTTTCGTTGTTTTTAATCCATATTGTCTTCATCTTTATCATAGGTGGCGTGTGGACAAGATAACTGTAGACAAGCAGTTTGAGTTAAACTTGCAGTTAATCTTCTGTTTGAATGGAACATGCAACACTGTGACTGTGTTTGAGGGAAGTCGTCTTCCAATACCGCTGTGCAACACCGAAGAGTCCTTTACTCTACCTGGTACGTGGTTATAATGCATGCTCTTGAGTTCCCTTTTCTTATTTGTGTTTTTTTTTGTGTTCAGTACTGTATACTCAGTACTTTCCAGAGTCCTGTGAAAAAAATCCACAGGCATTTTTGTGTTTTTGCCATACACCGATTTGTGTTGATCCCTTTATTGTTTTAAAAGAGGTAGATGTAGATTGATTATTATTATTTCATTTTTTGGGTGCCAGAATAATATATTATGAGATTGTGTTGTTACACTATGGTATTGAACTGTTTTCCTTTTTTTTCATTTATTCGGTGTATTTCTTTGTGAGAATGAAATTTACTGTTTTCTTATTCTATCCTCTCAGGAGGTGGCACGGTTTCAGGGTTTCTTGACTATCTAGGGGGCAATATCGGCCAATTTGCTATCGATGCAGCCATCCGACACTTGAACCTGGGCAGCTTCCTATCAGGGAAGGCATGCTCTAACCACAGGCAAGGTACGTTGATGATTCTTGTACAAAATGCAATTGTATGAGATACCATTTTAGCAAACAAACGGGTGTTTTGATTCAAGATTAAATGATTCAAGATTTCAAGTTTTACAAAACTGAGTCAGAGTCATATTTCATTGTCACGGTAACGCAAGTTTTAATGAAATGTATTTGTAAATTCCTCCACATGATATTCTACTTAAGATGTTTGTTCCAGTGCAACCGGTGCCCTGGGCAACTGCTCTATCGTGGGTGAATTCTGCACAGAGCTCCGATGTTGCCTCGACTTGGATTTGAAGATTGCTGATGTATCTGCCACAGCGTGGTTTAAGTTTGACCCATGTGACTTAACCTTCACATTGGGCCTGGAGACTTGGGTGTTACAAGGATCAGTGTTTACATATGAGTGGGGTAAGCGAATGAAAGCGCAAACTTGAAACGTTGTATTAACTTTTCATATCCCAAGATTGACAGTTTCTATAAAAATGTTCTATACAACTTATATTTCCATTTTCATACAAACGTTTGTTATTGTGTATCTTTTTAGATGTGTAAATTGCTCACTCTTTTTAATCTTTGAAAACCTGATGCAAATCAGCTTCTGGCTACAGAATGATTGTGAATAAACCATAAATCGAAATTCTACAATATCAATCTGTGTATTTGATGTGCATGATCTTTCGAGGCCAGCTGTGCTTTCAATAGGTTTCATGAATTGCAAACTGTTTATGTCATATGAATTTATTTGTTTAACAGGAGAAGAAACACTTGTTGCAGTTGCCCCTGGAATGAGTCTAAGGTAAACTTTCAAGAATTCCCTTAAAACTTGGCCATGTTGTATTGCAAGCATTTTACACACACATGTTAAGCATATAATTCTTACCAATACAAAAAAGAGATTCTGCATGTAATCAAGGTTATCGATAACGCTTCTTAAAGCCCCAGCTAAACATTGGTGCACTGACTGTAAATGCTTCCATTCTTTGCACAAATCAAGATATTTGTAATGAAACCAACCTGTGAAAATTTCAGGTCATTTCTTTTAACCTTTTAATTGCAAGAAAACAATAAAAGTTCATTTAGCATTTCTGTGCGCATTCCTGAGACGAAAACTGATTTGTTATTTCATTTTTTTTTTTTTTTTTTTTTTATAAACGACAACACTTCATGCAGAAATATTCAAAGAAAGTTTTCTACCATCATTATCCTTAGACCATGCAATGTGTATGTAAATCTGTGAATATTAATGTTTTTGTTCTTACCAATATTGAGCTAAGACTTTTTGTATTGGTATTATTATGTTTGTTATTCCTAGATTTATGTTGTTGTAACTTTTTTTAAATCTTCATTAGGTGCTATTTGTTATTATAACTAGGTGTTATTTCCCTTATAGATATTCAATCAATAAACTCAACGAGTCCATGGAGTTTCAAGTGAACATGACTCTAGAATACTGCATTGATGAACTCTGTGCCGATATCGATATCCTGCAGACCATACCAATCCCTGTATGCAATCAAGATTTCAGCAATTACACCTTCTCTGGTCAGTCGGTCCTCCATTTATCATTCAATAATTGCTCCAAACATGACAAATTAAGTTAAATTACGTGGCAAATGTTCAAAATAGCGCGACTGTTTGGTAATTTGTAAATTTGTATGTCATTAATGAGCCTTGCATTGTCATTAACGATCAATAAACCAAAAAGCTGGAATAGGAAATTTTTCTCTAACAAATACAGATTTTGTTTTTATGGAAGTAATACTCCCTATAGCTTTTGGCTACAAATTTAATTTTATTAAACCATCAATAAAAGCTGAAATGGTAAATATTTCTCTCACAAGCACTGATCTGTTTTTATGGAAACATTTACTCACTTTAGCTCTTGGCTACAAATTTAATTTTAATCAACCTGCAATAAAAGCTGGAATGAGAAAATATTTCTCTCACAAATATTGATCTTTTTTTACGGAAAAAATACTCACTTTACCTATTGGCTACATATTGGATTTTAACAAACCATCAATAGAATTACAGAATAAATTGTATGTGTTTTTACCGTACAATTGTGTGTTTTTAACATATTTTCCAGCCGAGGAATAATAACTCGCATTTCAATACGACAAGGACCTTTAAAATAGACGTATTTCATTCCTTTGTTCACAGTTGATGGTTTCGTACAAACAGTGTCAGGACAAATCGTCCAGGGGGCAACTGATTTGCTTTTAAATCAACTAGGCATCAACCCTGACTTCTTCAATGGTGATCCGTGTGTAAATCCGAATAGGATCCAGTCATACAGAAGTAAGTTTTACATTATGAATTATTGTCAAGATAGTTCTGTTTTAAAGCCCAGCTCAACATTGGTCAAGTGTTTGTAAATGCATCCATTCTTTGCACAAATCCGATATATGTAATCAAACCAACCTGTGAACCGTTCAGCTCATTTCGTTGTTTCGTTTGCGAGAAAACGGTAAAAATGCATTCAACATTTTTGTACGCATTCTTAGGCAGAGTTTTGGTCTCACATGAGACAAAAATTTGGATCTTATTTTATTTTATTATTAAAAAACGATAACACTTCTGGCAGAAATATTTCCAGGAAAGTTTTGTACCACCATTATCTTTATACCATGTAAGGTATGATTATGTAAATCTGAGAACATTTATGGGTTTTTTTCTTACCAACGGTGAGCTAGGGCTTTAATCAATGGAGGATGATTTTGAGCCAGAAAGAAATCCAAAAATAGAGAGTGGTAGTTCAGAGGTTGCTCTTAGAAAAACAAATCTTATTAAATTCTTTAAGTTTTTATTTTAACTGTTAACTTTATAAGCAACGTGTTTACACTATAAATTCCTGTTTCAGATTGTCCAGAAATGCAGCTTCCCAGTGATCTCAACTCATTGGCGCACTGTGCCATCCTGGAATCTTGTTTTGGAATAAAGTGCTGCCTGGACGTGAACCTCGGTCCTCTTAATCACACCTTCAGTGCCTCAATGGTGGTTGACCCCTGCCATGGCCAGCTGAAGTTACAGTTTGGTAACTGGAAGTACAGCAAATCATTGTCACAGTTGGACATCGGTGTCGATAAGGAGGTCACCATCGGAAACTTTGTATCGCTCAAGTAAGATTTTTTTGTCTTTCTTTGTCAAACGTTTTTTTATAGAAAAGTACTTTCTGCAAATCTAAACTGCAAAATGTATCGTATAATAAAATTAAATGAGTGTAATATATTGCTTTATAGATTCAAGCTGGAACTTTTCGATGGCAAGATATCATCAAGTCTATCTATGGATGCATGTGTAGGTGATGTCTGCATTGGTCGAGTTATTCTTCTGAACGAAACAATATCTCCACTTCCTCAGTGCTATTCCAATGGAACCATCTCCTGGAGAGAACTACCAGGTAATAGGGATTTTAAGACATCAGTGATGCTGATAATTTAAATGAAATATTTCCACATTAAATCATTCTCCTGCTAGACCTTTCAGTGGTTATATCATCGTCAATCGGGTTGTTGGGTTGGCGTAGTGGTATCTTTCCACGCCTTGCACCTCTAGGACCCCGGTTCGAATCCCGCCGGGGGCACTATGTTGATTGGGTTTTCAGCCCCTACCTGATTGCGTGGGTTTTCCCTGGTTAACCCTATCAGGACCGGGCTTTTTTTGGACTTACGGGGACCGGGGGGGGGGGGGCTCATTGTGCCCCCCCTCCGTATTTTCCAAAGTCTTGGGCCGATTTTTATGAAACTTGCCACAAATGTGTATTTCACCGAGTTCTACATGATGGTGCAAAAAAAAATTCAAAAAAATTGAATTAAAAGTAATTTTTGTAGTTGTTTTGCCCATTTTTGGTCAAAAATCGTATTTTCCCCATAATTTCCATATTTTTTGTCAGAATTCTGTAAAACTTTGCAAATTTGTCTTTTATGACATCCTCAAGAACATAAACACCTTTTTCTTTACCAGAGTTACCGTTGAGGGCGCTAAAAATCACGTTTTTACATTTTTCCACTTAAAAATCGATGTAAACAGTCCTTTTAGGGTCCGAGTGTGCATTTATGAGGCCTAACTAACAACTCTATAGTATTTCTAGACCTCAAAAGTTCAAAATTATAATGTTGAAAATATTCCATAGATACAAAATTTTGCAAAGTTAGAACCCCTAAAAAACAGCTAAAAATACAAAATCCAAGATGGCCGCCAAAATGGCGGCCATTTTGGATTCCCACAATGCATCTCAAACTATCATGTGACATTTCGGTATCACTGTTGGCCACTAAAAATACTTAAAAACATAAAATTTTGCTAAAAAATGCCCCCAAATCACAAAAAATCACAAAAAACGAGTAATATGGGTTCAAACAAACGGTTGTCATGGCAACCACTGACCTCCAATAACAATCGTATTCTGACAAAATGACCCTAGATAATTTTCAAGTAAAGTCAGAAAATTTGGTGGCGATCGAATGTAGCGTTTAAAAGTTACAGGAAAAAGTTTGGTAGGGGGGGCACATTGTGCCCCCCCCCCGGTCCTGATAGGGTTAAATCTCTGGGGTTTTCCTCCCACATCTAAAAACAGAAACTTCCTTCCTCGTCTTCTCTCTATGGAGTTCTTTACAATAATAGTGACTGATTTCGCTTCCTGATAATCCTTCGCTTCACAACCAGAATTAATCAATAATAATAATTATGATTTACATTTAGACCTAGTCGATGCAACCACCCCCATAAGGCGCATATACTTCATAGATTACTTAATAGAGATGTTCTTTGATAATTGTTTGGCAGAGATCTCCCTTGACCCCGTTCTTTTCACGTCTGGAACTGGCACTCTTGTCTGTTGTTATCTTTTCTAGGCTTGACTTCAATCTCCCATCTGGGTAATTTAAATATCGGATTAGATGTTCTCGCGCAGGCTCTGGGACTACCAAGGCGTCTGGTTTCAGCCTCTCCATGTATTGCAGTCCCGACGAGTAGCACAGGTAAGGTTCCCAGTTAGTGTTAGGAGTTCTTTAGTGAGGAAGAGGGGCATGAAAAAAAAATACTTCTTACAAATACTTTTTTTTTCTTGTTTATAAGGCATCAAATACACCAAATTTAGTTTAGTTTGGTATTAATATGTAAAGGAAACTCGGATAAGTCTGTATCACTGTGTTGTAGAAGACATAAAAACCATGATAATTTGGTTAAATAAGTTAAACTCCTTACAGAAAAAAAAGTTCTATCATAGGTCCAATGCATTTGAAAAAAATCACCTTTTCTGAAACACCAAACTATTTACTTCACATTAACAGTAAGAAACAAAGTACCCAGCACTACTTGAAAAGATGATCTGTAGATTCTTAAATTAACGAAGAGTTTTTGTTTCTTTTTAATCACACTTATTCATGTTTTTATTTCCAGCCTGTCCACATTTGCCTCGTCTGCCTGCTCTTTCATCAGGGGGAGTTTGCCAGTATTCTGATGCCTGCCTCGGGGTTGAGTGCTGTCTCACTGCAGACATAGGCAGCACAACTCGATCTTTACGGGCTTGGTTGATTGTAGATCCTTGTGAATTGACTGCAAGTGTCGGCTTTGAGAACTGGAGTTTCAACATCACACTATTAAGGTAAATTTACTGCACATGTCCCCTTGCCACTTTCTTGTCACTCCTAATTTTGATTAGATTAGGACTCAATAAAACTTATTTGAGAAGCTAATCATCCCCACTGGCAGCTGAGGGGCTGAATTGCGAAGGACTCAGCAACACTTGCAAGAGCTGCAGGCATGCAAGGGCGCCTTCGGCAATCAAGGGCGCCTTCAGCGCCTTCCGGGGGGAGGAAAACCGGATAGCCTGGAGAAAAACCCTCATGGGTTATCAGAGAACCAACGCACACCTCTACTCACATTTATGGTCCTAGCCGGGAATCGAACCAGGTCCAACTTGGTGAGAGGCGAACGCTTTACACACACGCCAGCGAAACCTTTCGCATGCTTAACCTTCAAGAGTGTAACAGAGATTTGGAAGCCCAGTAGTTGGAAGCCCTCATCACTAGCTTACAAAAAATACCACATTTATTTGCTACATCAGCACCACTATTCATCCCTACATTGGTTTCCGTACCGGATACCTTTGATTTTGTGTCTTTTAGTTATAAGTGGGGCAAGCAGATCAGGGAATCACTGAGTGATGTGGTCTCGATTTCATTCACCATCGACAAGACATCAAACAATCGGAACTTTGTGCTGTCACTCTCCTTGAAACTCTGCATTGCTGGATTATGTGCTCCAGACATCAGCATCTTAGATGGCTTCATGGCACCAATTCCTTTTTGTAATGCGACTGGGACTCTGGAGTGGCCCCAGGACTTGGGTGTGTTAAAATGTTCATTCTGTTTGATGCAGCATCATTAAAATGGAAAACATTATTTGACACTATCGAAGCAAAATCCAACCAGATATTAAGGAAAGTTCTTCTTAATATAACAGTCTTATAAAAAATAAGTTCATTGAAAACTTTCTTTCAAATTTATTTGTAGCTTCTGAGAAAGATTCTGCAATGTCGAAACGTGAGGCCATAAACAATTTTTTTGAAATACATTTAAAAAATATATAATTATACGAAGTGGGCACTATAGAGGAGCACCGGTAAAATAATCAAATTCCATAGTTTTGAAGATACCAAAAGTACAAAAACAAGTTCTAGTGAGGTTTGCAGTAACAAAATGTAGCCTACAAGAGAACTGTAAGTAATTTTTGAGATGGTTTTATTGATAACACTTACACTGAAGTACCATGGTTTATAACATACTTCAATATTTATGTCTTCAAGTTGGTAGTGTCACAGACTATGCAAGCGGTTTGGTGATTAACCGCCTGGGTGTGAGCACAGATGTCCTTCTAGCTCAGCCATGCAGTGGTCCACCAGAACAGATTACACCTACAACCTCAGGTAAACCATCTGTAGGCAAGACAAACTCAATTGTTTGAGAGCTCATGTAAGCCGTAAATGTGATATGCTTTGACTACTCAGAAGTAATATTCAAACAGCCTTAAACGTTGCACTGAAACTCGACTCTGTATTTAAAAAAAGTGTGTCTGCTCATCTCAGGTTGTGGTTCCCTCTCCCTTCCATCGTCCATTGCGTCGTACTGTTCCCTAGATGAATCATGCCTCGGAGTTGGTTGCTGCTTGACCCTCGACCTGGACATAGTACAAAGGTCATTTTCAGTATGGGTAAAACTTGATGCGTGTGCAGGTCGATTCTCGTTCGGATTTGAGGAATGGAGTCACAGCGAAATGTTGAGCATAGTAACATTGCAAAGTAAGTCATGTTGAAATAAATGCCTGTTTACAAACCCGGAAAAGGCTAATATTAATAAATTTTTACGCTTATGTATCGCGTCATTATCCCTATCTTACATAACAAGTGTTTCTACGGTGATTTCAAACATGCTTCGTACCTTGTTTGTTGTCTTCATACAAAAAAGTTGTCTATAGAGATATAGTTAACCGGCTGTTGTCAGTCATTTGAAGTCATTCCACAAGAAGAGGACAACAATGCAAAGAACAAACATGAAACAGAAACAGGGAACAAGTAAAACGTATAACCTCTCGAGTATGATTATCAAATAGTTATTTTTGTTGAAAGAAACTAACTTGTTTAGCGCTTTTGTTTGTTTGTTTTTAGCACATTCCCAGGAAAAACGTATCGGTAACGTGAAAATCAGGTAAGCTGATATTTTCCAAAAAGCAAAAGGAAATTTATGTTATATATTTATTTAGATTTTTATAGAAAATACACTTATATTTTCAAATCATCCTACACTGTTTTCGTTTTGGGTTTCACCAGATATGATATAGAGCGCCCCCATGAGTCTGTCTATGATGTTGACCTCGACCTCACCGTGTGCTGGCAAGAGAGATGTACCGATCCAATCGTTATTCTACAAGACACTATGTTCTCTTCCTCACAATGTGGCCAGGGAGGAAGCAGTTCCAGGAGGAAGAGAAGGAGCGTGGACGATCTGTACGTTCAAAGTTTCTTTGGTGGCAAAAGGCTGTGATTAAGGCATACCGTTAAAGAATCCTTGTCATTCCGTAGTGTCACAACCACCCATAAGTTGATTATGTGACCGAGAGATCAAGTCACAAAACATAAAGATGAATGTTAACAAAACGCAACAATCTTAAGATACAATCAAATGTTAATGTAAAAATACAAGTCATTATGGCGACTATGTTTAAATCTAGAAAAAATTAGGTTTATTAGTTCGAACATTAAGCTCAATTTCAACAATGTGTTGTTGTTTTTTTGCATCTTTTCGCGTTATACAAAGTTTGGTCGATTAGTACATTCATCCTTGAGCCCACGATTATGTTGGAATCAAACCCCCTTTACAAGCATGTCAAAGTCAAACAAACTTAAAGCACTTAATGTTTGTTTATTTTATTTCATCGTAGAACCAATGATTCTGAAGAGGATGGAAACAACATGGGAGACTTTACCACGAGTTCTGCCGATAAGGCTATTGAATACTTCAGGAGAATTCTTCAGTCAGATTCACGCATAATTTCCTCTGAAGAGAATATCATGATGAGACTGCAGCCAGAAAAAGATGTAGAGCCAAGTGAGTTACTATTTATTTCACTTCGGATTATAAACATAAAATGCAGGAATTAAACTGTACTCAATTACGTAGTTGAAGTTAAAGGTGTAAATTGCATATATTTTTTTTTAGGTTTTTGGGGATTAAGAAAACAATAGACTAAGAGTGAGATTTTAATTTATAATGTTTTGACAATGAACGTTCGATTTGTAGGCAAGATTGACATTATTTATTGATGGTTAAACGTTGTTGAATCCTTTCAGAAAAATCCTTCCCGAAAAATGACAAAGTTTTCTCAAAGGACCCATTACATTCCCTTATAGTATCCTTTTTGGATTCCGGGTGACAGCAAACTAGTCCCCCCCCCCTCCATTGGTGTAATATTATGTAGGCCTAACTTGCATCACCAAGTTTTTGTTTGCTATTTACAAAAGATTGATTGGAAGTAAATGCTTCGGTTTTTCATATTTTATTCTTTTTTTATGCAAGGGATGGCCGGATCTGGTACTGAAAGTCGTCGATCCTTGGGGACCTTGATATTTGGTAACGAGGACAAGACACCTGTTCCGTCAAGAAAAAGGAGAGCTGTGTCCGTGTCAGTAACATCAGGTAAAACATAAAAAGGAAAAACAATTTCATTAAATGTTGCCACTTGATATTGAACAACAATAGAAGTCAGGTTTTTAAGCCAACAGAAGTTAATTTCATAGCAATTGATTGTTTTATATTTATATTTGTGTATGACAGGAGGAGCCAGTTTGTTTGACCTCAGCCTAACTCCTGGAGCCGACTCGGGCGCATGGCAGGGAGATGCGATCATCGGCGGCGGATTAACGTGTACGCTTTCCAATTCTTCCTTGTCGTCTCGTGCAAATTAAATGTTGAATATTTTCATTTGACAAATTGGTCCTGTTAAAATTTGGCCTTTGGATCTTGATATTTGTAGTGCACTAGCGATGATAAGCGGAAGGGACAAACTTATGTTAATTGTTAATTACCTTTTCTTTTCTTCGAATACTTAAAGTGAGAGGTCTTGACGCTCTTGGTAATCGGATTGCAAACATGACCATTGGAGAACTAGAGGCAATGCTTGATCTGCAAAACATCGATCCTTTCACTGTCGTCCAACTCATGAAAGACCTGCGATCTCTTTTCCGAACCTTTGTAAGTATTTTCTTCGTATCCGTTCCTTTTTTTCTATAAAATGAAGAATTTTAAATGCTGTCGAACTTTCCTATTGTATTACACTCAAACTATATAAAACTAATATAATGTAATTTATCTCTGTATAGCAATCTCTATTTACTCATCTTAATGGTAAATTTGTACATTTTTTTTACGTCAGTTTTTACTTTTCAGTTTTTGTGAAGCTTCAAATTTTACTATTAGTTCGTAGTTTTTGTTTTGTAATACCGGTACCTTCTATTTACGATGAACCGATGTTGGGTATTAACAAATAAGTATAATGCTAACAATAAACGTACATCATTTCTCATACATAAACGATTTCTTAAATTATTTTTTATATGTTCGTCCTCCTTTTATTAAAATATCATTACTCACAAAAGAATTTTTTGTATAGAATTTTACAAAAACCATTTGCTTTCATCATCCCAAAATTATATAATTGCTTTACTCGAAGAAAAACTCGAGAATGTAACTCAGCGTATGCCTCAAATACCTGAAAGGCTACAATATCTCAATATTTGCATTATCGTTTGCGAAGGTTAATGTTCCTCTTATAATTTTGACAAAAGGTCAGCGAGTTCATCGACGTCTTTGTAAATGGCAACGCAGAAGATAAGTTCAAGCAATTTGACATCGTTCTCAGCGGAGAAATTCCATTCCCAAGGAGGGAAGTGGTATTTTTCCAATACCGATGGGGAATTCCACTCGGTGGAATCCTCTGGTTAGAGTTTAGTGAGTATCCTTGCCTCGTATATTTTAAAACCTGTGTTTTTAAGTTCCCCATTATTATTTTATGAGCATGTATTTGCTAAAATTTTAAAAGAGGGGCTGAAAGAAATTTACTACACGACAACGAATGTGAAATTCGTGTTTTGTTATGCAATTTTCTATTTCAGTGGTTATTCAATGAGATATTTGATTTCTACAGGCATTGAAGCTGGTGGGTTTTTCGACATGAAGATACCTGTGTCCGTGGCCCTTGTGTCGATGACAGCCAAGGTAATTTTTTAATGAACAAAAGGTATTGGATCACACCTCTTATTTCACAGACACCATCACACCCCTACAAATCCTTTGTGACAGAGCATTTCTTGAAAATAACATTATTATTGAGCAACTAAAGTAACGGCTCAATTCATATTAATCAATTGATAATAATACGAATAATAGCAGGGAATTGAGTTAAAACTGTATTGTTTGTCTATGCAGGGTGGTATAACACCAATGGTTGGTTCCTACGTTGTGGCAGGGGTGTCAATCGGCAACGTGTTGTATGGTGAATTAATACTCAAGGCAGACGTCCTGCACACCAGCTTTCCTACGGTCGCAGAATTAGTCTTTGCCAAATTCCCGCTTGATGTTGGGTGAGTCTGTTCGGATTCTAGATTGCTACAACTCTTGTTGTCGACTACCGTTGCAACCAATGGAACCAGGTTTGAAGAGAAAACAGTCTGGCACCCATTAGTATAACACAAATCAACATTCACTGTCAGTGTAAATGCAAACAAGAAGCATTAAATTGTTGCTCGCTCATCAGGCCCTAAGCACTCCTGACACTCCCTCAGGTATAATGCAGCACCGGCAGCCAAATGGCAGCGCAGGTTGCCAATCTTTCACGTCAAACACCGCAGATACCCATTTATCCCTAGATTATGAATTGATGAGATTAAATCCTAGCTGAACTTTTCCTGGTAGAATTTTGTGTACATCCTCTGACAACATGGCATTATTCTTTTTCTTTAATCCTCAGACTCAGGATGGATATAGTGATGATCCCCTTGGTACTCCGACTAACGGGTAAAATCACACTGAAGATCCCATTCTTCGGGAGGAAGACGCTGTACAAGAGGGATCTATGGCGCTATCAAGCCAACCCAATCCATGCAAACATTTTCGATATTCATACCAAGGACCCTGATGAGTCTCCGCCAGAAGTTGTGGCTTACTCTACCCCTGTGGTAAGTCCCGTAAACTAAACCAACTTCCGGCTGAAATTTGTCTCTCCTTTTTTAGCGTACATTGGAGAACATTTTTCTTCTGAGCAAGTCTACTATCGCAAATTAACTCTTCGAGCGGCTCAAAAAGTCAACAACTTCGCTGGATCCAGAAGGATAAAATTTTGTCCACTCTGTCTTTAAGGCCAATAACCCACACTGCAAGCCCAAAGCCATTATAAATCACTGTGGGGTGAATTGGAGTGCTAGTCAAGACTTAGACTTGTGTTATTTAAGATCCAAGTGCCGCACAAGCTGTTTTCACAAAAAATGGCATACCGCCCTGTGCCAAGGATCCTTAGCCACAATGTCAATCAATTACTACACTGAGACAGGTGGCTGCTGTCTTTCAACACTCCTTACTCTGCAGTGGTGAGGGTCTGGCCAATGGGAGTCTACAGGCTTGTGGGGTATACCAGGGGTGAGGATTACATGGAATCTTAACCTTATTGGCCCATTAAAAAAAATTATATTTGGTAACAATTGGATTATTTTTTGTCTCTCCGTTGCTGCGAGGGTTTTAACCGACATTTCCCTCAAGAGCAAAATTTACAAAGTTTTTAAGGTTCTAGTTTTGGTTTTAAAGTAAGAGTTTGTATGTGTATGTTTATGTTTTTAAGGTAACGGTACTAATATTAGCTGTTGATTTAGTTGATCTATATAAATATTGGCATTCAGCAAATCAATAAGAATAACAATGATAGCATAACTTTATTGTTATTTGTTTTAAATTGTTTACTATCTTGATATCTTCGACTCCTTGTTTAAAATTGTCAAACTCTTTAGATTGTTCTCATGGTTTCTAATGCATTTTAAACTTTAAAAACGTACTTTAAAAGGTTGATTGTTCTTTATTTTCTGGTAACTCAGAAGTTATAAATAGGAACAACAGTAAATTTTATTCAAGAATTGAAAATGTTCTTCCCAAAAGGACGCGTCATCCTCGTCCCTAAAGACTGCAGAACAGACATCCCATTGTAGCGTTGAGCAGGTGCCCGGGCTAGACTACACAGAGCCAGCCTTTCAACTCGAGGTGGTCGCTGCTGATGACAAGAGCCTGGTGACGTTTTTCTATCAGGTTGGGACGGTACCTGGAGGTAGCGACGTACTCTCTAAGACAGAATATGGAGGACCATCTGCCATCATTTCACAGGTGATGATGCCCTGGTATCCTTAAACAAGTCTTAGCTCATAATTATTGCCACAAATCTAGAGAGTCAAGTTTTAATATCATCTTTGGACAACAATAACAATGTGGCGGGCATAAACAGTTATCCTGTCTATAATTATTAACTTGATCATTGTCTCCTTCTTCCTCAAGTTAAAGTCACTAAGCGGACTAAAGGCTGAGGGACGAGATTCGTTTCGGAGGAAGTATACCGCCGATTATAATTAATTGTAAACCTCTCTGTCAGAATACACACAGATCCCAAAAAAATAATCACACAGATCGGACACAAGTTTATGTGACCTTGACCTCAATTTATTTATTAATCACCTTCAACTCAAGAAGTTGGGTAAAACAATGTAGCCTATCAGAAGTTTGAAACGAGGCTTAAGTTACTCACAATAATTACTGCTAAATCAATATTATGTGAACGGCAACCCGCACTCAGAACAATATGCAACAGTTATACACCAGCCCCCTGGGCCTTGAGCACACAGCTCGGTCCCGGTACAACCACACAACTCGCTCTGCCAAGGCAGCCTTCACACAAATCCCGTACTTTTGTACCTCGCACACAGCGACGGCAACCTTCGGGTCGTAGTTCAACTTAACCCTGTCAACTACACCGCAGTATCGTATCCGGCTGATCGTCTTGTGTTAAAACACGACGATCGCCTGCACGCGCAAAGCCTAATAACACAGCCTAAATTCTAGCAACGAGTGATACGGGCGAACCCTTGCACCACTCCAAAAATGCAACAAATGCCGTCTGAATTCACAAAGAAGACAAACACTTACGTCGCGCTCTCAACTTGCTCTCGCAGGCTCTAACTAGCACTGTGAAATTAACTTTTACGCATACAAACAATGATGGAACAAATCCTCTAGACTCTAGACTCTATAGACTCTATACTCTATACTCTAGACTGCATCCCCAAAACAGCAGCTTTTATCTCGTTTTCTCGCCTGCAATTTGCACGCCCAATAATGCAAAACATCTTACATAAACTTAAATAACTTCCTAAAGATTATGCTCAAAACAGCCCAACTAAACTATAAATTGCGCACAATTAAAATGCACCTGACCTTTAGTGGCGCGAACTGCCACCTTGCACCCTGCCATTGGTGCAACCAGGTCGCCTGACCAACTACGTCGTTCACGTATCACGTGCGACGTCACATGACAATAACAACTCATGCACTTCCATTACAATAATAATAATAATAACAGTGATAATAATATTATGCAGTTCTTATATAGCGCTGTATCACACCCGATGGGCGTCTCAAAGCGCTCAGTATTCTTTTCTGCAAGGTATGCGGAGCTACATTTTGAAGTATGAGACCTGTTCCTTCACATAGCACCACGTAACGGTTTACAAGGTATAATCTGCAGCCGATCAAACCAGGAACACCGGGGCGAACCCCTTCTCTTTGTGATAAGTTCACTACCGAGTTCTGTTACGTGCAGTACACAACAAACGGGACCTACGGCTTTACGTTCCTTCCGAAGGACGCGGTATTAAGGGTCAAGTGTCTTGCTTAAGGACACAAGTGTCACGACTCTGACTTGAACCAACACAGTCTGCTGATCAGAAACACCAGATATTGAGTCCGGTGTCCTTATCAGCTCGGCCACGACACAGCACAAATTCTATATGAGTGATTTATGACATCTGCTTGTGAGTGATGATCTTAAACGGAAAGCATAAATGTGGCACTCATAGATTTTTAGTAATCATTCTGGAGTTGAATCTTTTTTCTTTTTTTTCCCTTTTTTTTTTGCCACAGATTCTGCTAGGTGGCCATCCACTTTACTTCGCCGTTTACGCAATGAACAATGGCGGAGGTACGTCCACCGCGACTTGCAGCCTGCCGACCTTTGACATCACCCTCCCAACTGGTCGAATTACTCCTGACTTCACATCAACTAGTCACCCACACATCCTGCGTGCCTCAGCAGTGGTGTATGATGATTCTGTCATCTTGATGCAGAAGGAAGGGGTGGGGCTTGGAACTGAAATCTGGGGGGATCAGATCATATCCTGGCACACAGTAGACCTCACAGAGAGGGAAAACTTTGGAAACTCAAGTAACTACAGCAACGTTATATCTCTCTTTCTTTAGATAAAATCCCACACTCAGGGACTTTTATAAATCGGTCACAACCATGCATTATATCAATGAATTTTTTCCCGCCTCTTAGTTTATAAATCAGGTAAGCTCAAATGATTGCTAAGCAGTGGAAATCCCTGCTTTCTAACGACCCATTATGCAACTGGTGGTTCACTTATTTTGTTTAAGGAAATATTATACCTAAGCAGTCAGATGAAAGCTTTGTGAAATTTGGAAATTGTGTTCAAAGCAAGATATACAAAAATTAGATTGACCTTTAAAGATTTTTGAATATTGATTTATATCATTCACTCGTTACAGTCAACGACTTCCACTATTTCACTGCCGCTAAGAAAGGACGTCTCATCTCTACACCAACGTCCACCATCACCCATATCAATCCTAACTTCTGTGCACGTGACTGCCTCGCCCTTCCCGAAACAAAGTGTCTCAGTATCAACTATGACTACCATTCTAAGAAATGTGAACTTCTTGAGGAGATCGAGGGTTATGGGGTCGAAGTTCATGAGGTATCTACTTAATGGAATATAATGTTTGCGACAGAAGTGCATACCGATATTAATTCCTAACGAAAATTGCTTGTGAGACTCTGGCTTGTGTTTCATACTTTGAAAATTAAAAAAAAAACTACCCCCAAAAACTGTATCAAATTTTGTCACATACATTCATTGGACTCAACGGATTAAGAGTGAAGTAAAGGCACTTTGAAGACATAATGATGTTCTAACTTTTGTTGTATATTTGGTTTGCGATAACACCATTATGATATAAATATATATATATATATATATATATATATATATATATATATATATATATATATATATATATATATATATATATATATATATATATATATATATATATATATATATATATATATATATATATATATATATATATATATATATATATATATATATATATATATATATATATATATATATATATATATATATATATATATATATATATATATATAATAAATAGCGAGACTCTGGCTAATATATATTCGGTTCGGCTTCTGACTGGTCCCCCCGAGCAAAGTGGATTTGGTATTGCACATAGGACCGCCCACCAACTATAAGGGCTGGTTAGCTCAGTTGGTAGAGCGCTCGTACGGTATTCGAGAGGTCGCGGGTTCGAGTCCGGCATCAGCCAAATTTTCTTTGCTCACGCTATTTATTTATATATATATATATATATATATTACAACAACAAGACATTGCCCAATTTAATCGCAGGCTACGTTTACGTGAATATTTTCATGTAGACCCCTCAACAGATGATGAGTCATCTGAGGCCACTCAGCCTGCTCGCAACCGCTTCAAAGAAAAGAGCAATTGGGTACCCCCAAAGAACCGAGATGTAGCTTTGGACACCTACATCAACTCAGTTAACACTGAGGTGCTTAAGGTTGCCAATACCAGAGTACCTAATAACCTCCCCCAAGAGGAACGCAAGGCCTTAACTCAACTTCGGCAGTCACCTAACATAGTGATTAAACGTGCTGACAAAGGGTCCGCAGTTGTAGTCATGAACACAGATGACTATATAGCTGAGGGCCTCAGACAGCTCAGTAACACTGATCACTATGTTGAATGTGACACTGACCCCACTCATTCATTCTCCAAACAAATCAGTGACACCCTCGTAAGCATTCACAATGCTAAGGGTATCGACAAGGATACACTTAACTACCTTCTCCCACAGGATCCCCGTACAGCACGCTTCTATCTTTTACCGAAGATACACAAGCCTAACAACCCAGGCCGTCCCATTGTATCTGGCAATGGCAGCCCCACAGAACGTATCTCTGAATTTGTTGATAGCTTTCTAAACCCACTCGTACCTCGCATTCCCTCATACATCAGAGACACCACTGACTTTCTTTGTAAATTGGAGGGTATCAAACACAAAATACCTGACTCTGCTTTTCTGGTGACTCTAGATGTATCGTCACTGTATACTAACATACCTCATAAAGAAGGAATTAAGGCATGTGGTTCTGTACTCCGAGCCAACAAACAAACCCGCCCCTCTGTGAGACACCTTACAGAACTCATCAGCCACATCCTAACTAAGAATAACTTTTCTTTCACAGAAAGGCACTTCTTACAGACACAAGGTACTGCCATGGGTACTAAAATGGCGCCTTCATATGCTAACTTGTTCATGTCTGACTTAGAAGACAAACTATTGTCTTCTGCTCCCAACCGCCCACTCGTGTGGTGGAGATTTATTGATGACATTTTCGCTATCTGGTGTGGTAGCCAAGATAGCTTGGAAGAATTCATTGATCATATAAACTCATTCCACCCCACCATTAAATTCACTGCCGATTTCTCTGTTACCTGCGTTAATTTTCTAGATGTGACTATAACTAAATCCCCTAATGGTATTGTGACAGATGTATATAGCAAACCCACTGACACCCATCAATATCTTCTCTCTAATAGCTGCCACCCTAGCCATTGCAAGGAGGCCATTGCCTACAGTCAAGCCTTACGTATAAGACGTATCTGCTCCACAGATACTCTATACAAAAGGCGTTCATCTGACCTAAGGCACCACCTTGTTTCTAGGGGCCATAGCAAACGAAGGGTTCAACTTGCCATCAACAGAGCTTTTGGCATACCCCGCCATACTCTGTTGACCAACACGGGCACCAAGAGAACCCCGACCAATAGAGTTGCTCTGGTCACTACTTTCCACCCTAGGTTACCCAAGTTGTCATCTATAATCAATGACAACATGCCAATTCTCCACTCCTCCAACAGGTTGCGCTCAGCAATTTCTGAGCGCCCCATGGTCGCCTTTCGTCGCCCTAAGAGCCTAGGTGACATTCTAGTTAGAGCAAAACTCCCCCCAGGTACATGCCAAACTCCCTCCCCACAAGACATACAGGGTTGTCACCACTGCACCCGCTCTAAGTGCAAGACTTGTATGTATATCAAACCCACTGTACAGGTTAAAAGCCACAGCACTGGCTTTACCTACAAAATCAAGACCAACTCCCAATGCCAAACCCCAAATGTCATCTATGTCATATCATGTAAGAGATGTGGAGTACAGTATGTGGGAGAGACAAAGACCAAACTTAGTCTTCGCTTTGCGAACCATGTCTCCTCCATAAAGACCAAAAAACTGTACCCAGTATCTATCCACTTTAATAGTCCTAATCATAGTGTTAAAGATGTGGAACTAACTGTCATTGAGGCCTGCAACGGCGACGATTCACATCGTAAACTCAGAGAATCCCACTGGATTCACAAACTCCGAACAATCCAACCATTCGGATTAAACATAAACACAGGTGTTAAATAATTCCTCTTGGCAAATAACTACTTTATTACGATGCTTTTACATTATCATCATAGTATTCTCATTATAGCCCCCTCTCTATTATTCAATGTTTACACTTCTACTGCTTTATTTAGGGAGATTACCCTTAATCACCTCCCTCATGTGAGTTAATAATCCTGTCCTTTCATGTCAGCCGCATTTCCCACCATGCAGCTTTCCTCCTTTGTTCACTAATCTCCTTTTTGTACTAACCGACCACTGGACATCCCATTGTCCACACTGCTGCATTTTGATTGGTCATCAACAATCTCTTTGTCTGTATTTAATTAACTTTGATTGGTTGTCTTTTTCCCGCCTATTTTGGATACTCTCCATCTGTTTTAATCCCAAGGTTTTTCTATAAATGGATCTGTTTTTATGTTTGTGCTTGTTTTTGCCTCTGACGAAGGTCCGGTTTGGATCGAAAGCTAAGGCCATCAACCCTACTAGTTTTATATATATATATATATATATATATATATATATATATATATATATATATATATATATATATATATATATATATATATATATATATATATATATATATATATATATATATATATATATATATATATATATATATATATATATATATATTTATATATATATATATAATATATATATATATATATATATATATATATATATATATATATATATATATATATATATATATATATATATATATATACATGTATATATATATATACATATATACCTACATATACAGTAGATTGTTAAGGACACGTTCTCACAAGAACAATCTGTTGTGTATAGCAAATTAGAAATACCACATGGTGTTACCGCAAACCAAATAATATACATTGATACCTCACCATGCCTCAAAACCTAACGTTTGCTCTTCTATTTTTCATTTTGAATCAAGTCCAGTCTATTCACTCATTTTGAGCGTCTTGGTGTCGGCCACGCTGTTGAGTTCAACCACGAGTCCCTCTTGCTCGATCACACTAACATCTACTACTTCAACATAGAGCTCCTGAACTATGTAGCTTATGAGAATATCATTACATCGGTGGGTATCGTGGCAGACTTTACAACTCCAGCACCTGGTTTGATCGTCAATGCATCAAGGGACGAGGTTGTACACGAGCCGTGTGCTGAGTTCACTCCTGATGAATGGGAGAGACGTTGTATTGAGGATACACCACTTGATAATCATAGGTAGGGTCCAGAACCTCGCCCCTTCAACTAGTCTTCGAGCGCTGGGGTGTTACTGGTGCTTGGTGTTGAAAAAGCATTTAATAGGTTTCCGATCCCCTAGCCCATAAAAAAACATAGAAACCTTTTGGAACAACTAAACAATTCATCTATCGTCCAAAATCACGGCTTTTTTAGAAGAAACACATTCAGAATCAGGGCAGAAATAAAGACAAAGTGTTTATATTGCAAATGTTTTGATGTTTATTTTTTTACGAAATGTATGTGTTTGACGGCCTTTTGTTTGTCAGGTATATTACCGATGGTTCTGGTTCAATGACGGTCTTCAATGGTCACAAGGAATTGTTGGACATGTTGTACACAAGAAGCAATACCTTCATGGCAGGTAACCTGACTAACTACCTAAATGCTAATGTCTTCCTCCTTTCGACACAAAATGAAATTTGTATTTAAAATGTGAGATCCCTCTGTTCGTTTCTCCCGTTTGTCCGATTGTAAAAGATTGTTTTGTTGCAGGATCTATAAATGACATTCTTTCTTTTCAGCAAACTGGGATGGTATCCATGACAACGAGACCGGTATCCATGGCTACACCTGGTCTGTTGGTTACAGCGTGTGTGATGATGACGTCAGCACGCATATAGATCCTCACGCACACCTGTTTGATGAATCAGAATGGAACCATGAGGGACTGATTGTCAACGTCAACCTACCAGGTATAAATTCACCTGTGTTCTTTTTTTAAAGACCAGATCACACTGGTCGAAACGTCTGGTAACTCAAAAGAGATTACCACACGCTGTCACCACAAAGCGTTTTAAAGAAATTTTAAGTTTCACCCTGTCTACTTACTCTTTAAATGTAAAAAAAAAAAAAAAAAAAAGTGAAAAGCATTTCACTCTCTCGTCCGAGGGGTGTCAGATATAATTGTTTTAATTTCTGTTTATTTTGTATGTACCTCAGATAATGCCTACTTTATCAGCGTGCGTGCACTGAATAAGGTGGAGTTTGGCGGCCCAATGGCGTTGACTGTTTGCCACAGCACCCCGCTCATCATAGATAACACTCCGCCAATAATATACAGCATTGACAACATCACTTATGATTCTTCTATTGGTATAATTGGATTGCAGGTGAAGGCTGGGTGAGTATGTGTTTTAAAAACTTGACAGAAAAAACAGCTTGATGTCGTCTGATCCGAGATCTAATAACTTATATAAAGGGGTGACTAGACAATCTTAAAGACAAATATTCCGAGAAAGCTTTGCTTGATTTGAGCTGACATTGTTTGATATTTGTCATCATTCAATATAGAGTGTAACAACACTTTTCTGTCAAGGAAATACAGTTTGAAACGCCTAAATGTTTAAATCCAGTTGACAGAAAAAGACCGACAATCTTATTTTTCGTTAACATTGAATGATATGTCAGCGATCTAGATTCCCACCTGTCTGCGTACCTATGTTTAAATCCAGTTGACAGAAAAAGACCGACAATCTTACTTTTCTTTAATATTGGATTATATGTCAGCAATCCAGACTCCTACCTATGTTTAAATCCAGTTGACAGAAAAAGACCGACAATCTTAATTTTCTTTAATATTGGATGATATTTCAGCGATCCAGACTCCTACCTGTTTGCGTACAAATGTTTAAATCCAGTTAACAGAAAAACACCGACAATCTTATTTTTCTTTAGTATTGGATGATTTTCAGCGATCTAGACTCCCACCTGTTTGTATACCAATGTTTAAATCCAGTTGACAGAAAAAGACCGACAATCTTACTTTCCTTTAATATTGGATGATTTTCAGCGATCCAGACTCCCAGCTGTTTGCGTATCATGTGGCAGCTGGGCGAACACCAAGGGATAAATCTCTGCATGACTGGGAAGCCATCGCAGTGAGTCAACAACTCTACATCGACTTCAAGATTCCAAATGGCATACCATGCTGGCTCATCGTCAGAGCTGTCAATAACGGTAACACAAATTCATTATTAACCCTTTCAAAAATGACAAGGAAAATTTGGTATTGAGGTAGGCCTACAGAAGATGTGAATCACAAATCATTGATACTCTATTTTTATTGACCTTACTGTGCTGATATGGAGATGGGCAGGGGTTTCTCCTGTTCGTTCAAGGTCACGTGACAACTGTCCGTCATTCTCGCTTTTCTTGACTTGTTTTTGTTTTGTAGTTGACCTTCGAACTGTGGAGCATGCTGATGAGCCAATCTTGGTCGATGACACTCCACCAATTGCCGGAGACTTATTCGATGGACCCTATGCAGGCCGAGATCTTGTGTTCACTAAAGATCGGAACGAAGTAAAAGAAAGCAGTATATATATTCCTCTCATTATATGGACTCTCACACTACGGTATTTTGGGGCACTAACAATTTTTTCAAAGTTTTGACAAGACTTTTAGTAGTGGGAAACAGGCTTTTCAAAAGTGAGTCAGTCCTAAAAAGTAAGGAAACTTGAACAACTTTCCACTCAGTATTTAGGTTCATAAAGATATTTGGTTAATTCCGTTGTCAAATGTTAAGATGAATTAAATCTACAGCTTGAAAAATGTAGTCTTGAAATAGTATTCAGCGTTGTTTCATCTGTCCAATCAAAAATGTTTTCCCTTCTTTACAAGATTTGCGGAAACTGGTACAACTGGTTTGATCCAGAATCTGGTATTTCCTCCTACCTGTGGGGCGTTGGAACCCAACCTCGGTCGAGCAACGTTGTGAACTTTGTCAAAGTGTCTCGCCGAGAGCATGGTGTCTGCTCCGGCTATGTGACCCTACAGCATGGCGAGATCTACTACTCAACCCTAGTAGCATTCCACGGCGGTTATGACAAGTTGAATGTTTCGGCTTCATCAAATGGAGGTGATTTTCCACATTGCCTTTATGTTAATCCCAGTTCGGATAATCCCTTAACTTGTCCCATTTAAACCTTTAAATCAGTATCATTCAAATATTTCGTTAATCCGGCTTAACCACTCAACAACTCTGTGTTGTCACCAGAACGACCCTTATGAAAAATTTAAGTATATACAAAAAAACATGTCCCCTTACTCAGAAAGTTAAACACTACCTTGTTATAACGGTAAATTGTTGAGAGTTGTTTGTCAATTGGACGCTATTGAAGTACTGGAAAAATAACAAAGAAATAGATTCACTTTCTCATCAATTCCCTGGTTGACGTTTGTTTTTGAAATTGAATTGTTACTCCCTTTTTTGCCAGTGACTGTCGATCTAACTCCACCAGTCCAAGGAAGCGTGTATGACGGCCTCATTCCAGGCCCAGTGGATCTTGAATTCTCTTCTAAACCAGCCACAGTGTCAGCTCAGTGGCAGGGATTCTCTGATCCTGAATCTGGTATCGAAGACTACGAAGTCACAATCTACCGCAAACATGATAATAGGTAGGTCCATTTACAATTCTAATAATCGAGATTTTCAACAACAAAAAACAACATAGCGTAGCGTCGTAGAAATGGTTCAGCAGTTACATTTGCTGGCGCAAACTAAATGTTGTTAGCAAGAACAGGTTATTGGCAAAATCTGTCAGGTTAAAAATCCTGTTTGTGACTATTGCCCTGAATATTATTTGCAACTAATGCCCTGCTATATTTCCATTTACTGTTAACTAAGTTCCTAAGTATTAAGTTTCTGTTGAGAAGGGCTTTGAATAAGGAAGCAATTGTTGTTTTACTAAGAAACCAAGGAACAATAAAAAGTGCCCTGAAGATACAAAGACAATGTTGAAAAAATGTAATGTTTCTCTCAAAGCAAGATTCGAACCAGCTAGGGTCCTCAGAGGTGAAAGGCAGGGGAAGAAACCATGGAGCCAACCTGAATACCCGATGACTTTCAATTGGACACCAAAAACATGGGTTTTTTTTAATTCAATGCACAAGGTATACAAGTCTATTTAATTAATTTGATTATGTTCATTTGTGTTTTCAGTGAAAATGCAACCAATGACTTTGAGGTTATCCATGAAGCCGAGTCAGTTGGCAACGACGTCTCTTCAATTGAGTGGCATCATTTTCATCTTCACCACAAGGACCAGGTGTACATCAACCTACGCACAATCAACCAGGCTGTCAATCACATCGATACTCCAACCAATGGGTTCCTGGTAGATTTGACTCCTCCTATGCTACGATCTCTTGGAGACGGACTTCTTGTTGGACAAGATGCAGACTTCCAGGTTGGTATTATTTCGTATAGGTGACACTTTTTACTTCAATACTCATTTATTGTAAACCAAGATCCAATTGGGAGCATGCTTGTAGATCAGTGCCCATTATTATGGCGCTGGTTACCAAAGAATTATGCGCTTACGGCGCCATGTAGAGCGCGTACTCCTATTGGCCGTGGCAGGGCGTAAGCGCAGAATTCCGCGATAAGCAGAGCCATGAAGTTGGGCCCTGATTCCTTCTGGGCTAACTGGTGAACAGTATGAGCTAAAGACCACATAAGGTAGGTTTTTACGGGCAACAAGTTTTGTGTCATCCCAAGAAGAAAACAAAATAATATTTTAATTTTTCAAGGGTGTCAGTAAGACGCTGGCTACAGGCTGGAAAACTTATCTCGTGCCACTGAAGTGTTGTTTCCAACTCTTTGCAGTTGGTTGCCTCTATACGTTTCTGTAAAACTGCCCTATTCTTTACCCAAAATACAACGTTCCACACAAAAAGATATTCTTGAGAAATATATACGCAACTCTTGTAGCCCTACAAACAGAGCTGTGATTTTGACTGCATATGACTGGTTTTGAAGTGACCAAGCCATGCTGTGTGCCTTTCACTTCTGTATTAACAAAAGAGTACAGCAAACAGGAATAGTTTAATCATGTCTCGATTTCACAAAGAGCTAAGACGAATCAATCTTAACTGCACTGCAAAGACTGGGGTGTTAAATAGATTCTCCTGGTAACTATATGCGACAACACCGACGTGGTGTCAATTTTTACCAACGATAAAGCAATGGGGATAAATAACACCAATGGCGGTGTTGTCACATATAAATACCACGAGCATGAATTTAACACCCCAGTTTTTGCGGTTTGCTAACTGATGCCCCATAAAAAGGACTATGGCATTAACTGACAACTCGTCTTAAGATGGACCATCGTGAAATCGGACCCTGGGCTGTCAAGTAACCCCACTCATGGTCCAACTATGGCCTATGTTCTTGTTTTGCGACAGACACACAGTGATAGCCTTGCTGTTCATTGGGACTACTTTGACGAGGAATCTGGAATTGCGTCGTTTGAGTTGGCTATTTATGAAATGCGACATGGTAAAAAACAGAAGATTTTCCCAGCAGGTAAAAGTTTAAACTGTTATCTCAATGAGTTGAAATGAATTTTAAACAAAGCATTTCAACTGCTCAAAATGGTTAAGTTAAATCAGTTGTCATTTATGAATTAACTAAAAGTCTGTCGAAGGTTTTAATTTCACACATGTTTTCACTTCTCAAAGAACAGTAGTTTTATTGTTGAAACGCTGCCCGCTATAGTAAAATAACAGTTGAAAATTATAAGCTATGATATTAAGGACAGTCTTTCCACATTTGAATAAACCAAAATGCTTCAGCTACTTTGGCATGTTAAGAACTATGTATACTGTTATATTTTTTCTGATAATTGAGCAGCATCTTCATTCATTTTTTCAGACTTGGATCCAAATAGCTTTGATCAGATAGTAGATGTCACTACCAAGTCCCACGTGCAAAGTGGATTGTCACTCCGTGCAGGGGCCATCTACATCACAAGAATTAAGGCTCAGAACCAGGCTAAACTGATAGCATCACATGAGACTAGTGGTATCAGGGTAGACCCTACGCCTCCTGTGGTAAGTCAAGATAATTATTAGATTACCAGCTAAGTCCCAGCTAGAAATGAATGCAGGAAGTTGTCAAAGTTATTTAATAGTTGGTGTTTTCAAAGTGTATGAATTATGTTTGACTATTTTTAAGCATCAATTTTAGACAAGCATTGTGGTGCGAGTTTTCGTAAACATTTTTAAGCATTTTTAAACTGCGTTATCATCGACTTCTAAAAAGCCTAGATTCTGATCGATCAGAAGAAAACATTTTTGAGAAAGAACTTCATTTAAATTGTCAGTATTTATTGACAATTCTCATACATTTTCCAAAATATTAGATTGCTGTAAGTTATCGTTAAAAACTTCCATCGAAATTATCAAAACTTGTTCACGATCCTAACCCTTATGTTCATGTTTGTTTGAAGATGAGGTACGTGCGTGGTGGGAATCTGGATGGGGAGGTTGAAGAAGTTATCAACGGATACTTATTCCAGAACAGTCGCTCGACAATTCGGGCGTCTTGGCTTGGAGTTGATGGTCAAAGTGGTATTAAGAACTACTGGGTTGCCGTTGGAACAACCCCAAGTAAGATAAAATTACACTGTGCTTGGGACTTGTGTAGCAATTGAGGTTTCTTAAAAGAGTTTGAATGATACCAAGAAAACTATCGAAGATTTTGTTTTATTCTAATCCAACGTGCCGCACCCTCTTTAAGGTAACCAACCACGAAATAATAAAAGCTTGAAGCTTCCTTCCTTAAATGTTTCTGAAAGTGTTTTGACTGGGTGAATTACTGTTCCCTAAAAGTGTATTTCTTCTTTACATCTGTACTTGTGCTGTTGTTTTATGAATATGTGTATATTTTGAGTCTTAAACTATCATGAGTCACTTTACTGAAACCATCAGTGCGGAAGGACCTTTTCAAGACATTTATTCCCTCAATGAACATATTTCAACAAAGTTGTTGCCCTCATTTTCTTCCTTAGACACCGAAAACATCAAACCCTTCACAGCACTGGGGGCAAAAAGGAATGGTGTTTTGCTGAACCTTGACCTCCAACTAACTGACCAATCAACATGCAATGATGAAGAGTTTACCGCGGACTGCGGCCCCGTCTATTACGTATGCGTGAAGAGTGAGAATGGTGCGGGGGCCTTCAGTGATGTCACTTGCTCCTCGCCAATCAGAGTTGTCGAAGAGGACCAGACAGGTTTGTGAATTAAACAAACATAATTATTGAGGAAGGAGTGTGCAACTACACCCGTGCATCAGTGGATTTAAAAAAAATTACCTGCTAACTTGTGAATACCCTGTCCATATTTCTGTTAATTTTCTTCTCTATTATTTGCAGGCAACGCTGAACTTCATGTACAATTAACGTTAAACAGAGTTTTGTCCTTGTTTTTTTTTTTTTTAACTTCAGGATATGTAACAGATGGACCAACCATGCTTCAAGATGTAGACGCTCAACAAGAGAGAACCACTGTTACTATTTGGTTTGATGACTTTGAGGTAAGAATTCGATATGAAACCATATTAGTGTTATTTGAACGTTGTGAGTGAATTCCTAAAAAAAAAATCGTCTATACTAAATTTTTAAAGATTGTTTTAATTTTGTTTGATAAATTTGATCTGAAGAAGTTAGATAATATATATATATATTTTTTTTACAGAGTCAGTTGCATGGTATATCTTACTATGAGTGGGCAGTGGGTACGACCCCTGGAGGTGAGGACATCCAACCTTTGACCTCAGATGGAGTAGTGCCTGGAAGTGACCCTGACATGCCAGGTAATGTTATCCAATCAGATTTATCTTCTTTTTAGAAACGACCTTTACAAATGTAGTGCTGTTATTAAAAAAAAGTGTCAATTAAAAAAAAATTACGACGCTAGTTTAAGTTGTTTTTCCATTTTATGTTAAACAGGTCTTGCTGGTCAGGGCAAGGCACAGTCTCCACTACCTCTCCAGGATGGTGTGACGTATTACAGCACCGTTCGTGCCATCACCAACGGTGATAATGTCTTAGAAACTGTCTCCAGTGGTTTCACTGTAGATGTCACACCGCCCAACATTAACATCACTGACTTTGGGCAATACGACACAACTGTCGATTTGGTGAGTGGACATTTTTTAAGAACTTAAACGCCAATTATATGAGGCAACTGGTTTGATCATGCTGAATGTTGTTGTTTAAAACTGTAATAAACAATAGTTCTCTCTATCAAATTGACATTTTATCAATCTGTTTCCTTGTAAAAGTGGCTTTTTATTTTCAGCTCTTTATTTCTTATATACTTTCACTTTAGGGCTTTGGTGGTGTTCAACTTTATCAATCATTCGCCGATTCTATCGATGCCATGTGGGATGTGAATGACCTGGAGAGTAACCTCATTGCAACTTACTTTTCTGTGGGACAGTTTGCAGGAGATAGTGTTGTGTTTCCTTGGACACAAACAAACAATTCTTACATTCCTTCGTCTATGGTCAAACCTGCGCAGGAAGGTGACTTAGTTGAAAAATAAGAAGTTAGAATTCGTACAAGTGAACACTTTTTTCAAACATATTAAACTGTTCAAGTATTAATAATTGTCCAAAACATGCTCATTTACTGGCAGATTCCTTATCTTTCTTCACTTCGTATTTGCGATGATGAATTAAACTTGTCATAAAAATCCTCCACCAAAAAGTTTACCATCCAATCTCATAAAATGTGTGATACAACTTTAAAAACGTGTTATCCTGCTAACTAAATAATGGTTATTCTGTTATAAATCAATGCTGTTACTTTGATGCCAGGTTTGCCGAATATTCTGACTGTCTATGCCGTCAACAGTGTTGGACTGAAACAGAAAGTTTATACTACCAGTCTAACTGTAGATACCACTCCACCCAGTGCTGGTAGGGTATGTATCCCACGTGCAAACTATTCAAACAGTATACATTGTGGTGACAGCTGTGGATGTCGTTAATGGCGTCAGGAGTTGTTATAATGAATTTTACTTTGTCTTCCTCTGCTAGGTCTTCTGCCCAACTTTCATACATGCAAATAGCGCCCTCAAGTGCAGCTGGACTGATTTCCTAGATGACGAGTCGGGAATCAAGTATGTAAGATTTCTTGTCGGTACTGCAGAGGGGCAGAAAGATGTGTTTGTGTCGGGCGACTTGCCTGGTTACACTACACACTACAGTGCCACAGGTAAGACAAGTGAAGATGAAACCTTCTTCTAACAATTTTCATAATGAGATTCTTTAGGGAAATTCACAATGCCTTTTTGAAATACAATTCAGGACATTCATTTCTAAAAAAACAAACTATTGTCTTTTCTTCCCCTTTTTTTCCCCCTTCTTTTTAAAAATACTTTTTCTTGGCCACTCTGTTTTGTGAAGGTTGCAGTTAAACCTGGTATTGTTATCAGTAAATGCAGTAACTGGTATTCTTAACAAAGAGGGAATTTTTTTCAATTTTAATTGCAGGTTTAGACTTGATGCATAACAAACTGTACTTTGTCACCATCGAAGCTTTTGATGCTGTCAGACGGAGTACATATGCCTTCTCTAAACCCATTGAAATCGATGACACCCCTCCCGCATATGGCGTTGTGGTGGAACTTTCTGGAGTTCGTCAGTTGAACCAGAGCAATCCTGAGACGCAGTTGAGCTGGGATTGCAGTAATACGGACAAGTGCTTAGCTTTAGATGGAGAGTGTCTTGAGTCAATCACCCAGATTCAGATCCTATGGGAACCTTTCACAGATGAGGACACTGAAATCACTATGTATGAAATAGCATTAGGCACTACACCAGGAGGAACTCAGGTCAGATCCTTCTATGAGGTGTCTAGATACCAGACTTCAGAGCTTATAACCAATCTTGATCTGAGTGATGTGCGTAGGGTGTATGCGACAGTGAGAGGGTACAATGAAGCTGGCCTGACCAGCATGGCAGTCTCTAATGGCATCTTCGTCAGTCGATTCAGTGCAGGTCTTCAGCCGCTAAGACCTTTCACAATCAAAGATGGAGTCACTGACAATGACCTCCATGACCTGGACTTTCAGACATCATTGAATGAACTAAGTGCTTCCTGGGATTTCAATGGAGACCCTTGTCCAATCAGGAAGTATGAGTGGGCTATTTATAGAATTGACGGAGTGGAAAGTCAGCCACTAACAGATGTAGGAGGTAATTACACAAACTATTCATGTGTTGGATTGAAGTTTCCTTGACAAGTATGGCCTTTATAGTGACTACGTTCTACCACAATATCCCGTGGTGTTCCTGTTTTTCATGTGTAGAACTTGTGATATTTTATAATTGGCTAAACACATCTATATTATGAGGTACAGCTAATGGGAAACTTTTGGGGATACTAGGTTGCAGCAGACTTAACAATGGCAATTTACCTGGTAGGTCTGCTGCCACCTATCGTTCCAAAGTCTCCCATTAACTGTGTATCAAATCTTGCAAAGGACGGATTCATGTTGGTAATACATTATGGGTTTCGTTCTGGTGAATGGTTTGACTATTTTTTATTTTTTTGTTTGTTTCAAATACACTTTGGTAACCGTTTCTTTTATTCTGATTCAATATTCTTATTCACTTACAATTGATATTTTCCAGACCGTACTTCAGACACAAACACAGACGTTGACATGACGGACGGCGAGACGTATTACACCGTGGTGCGGGCTACCAACGCTCTGAACATCCCCATCACACTCCGCTCTGATGGGATCACCGTGAAGAGAGACCCACTGATACCTGGTCAAGTTTACGATGGTCTCCTTGTAGGCTTCGATCTAACGTACCAGAAGGAAACTGACTCCATATCGGCAAGCTGGAGTGGGTTTGGTCAAGGGGCAAAAGCAAAGGAGACCGTGGAACATACAGGTAAATCCCGTGTTACTGGTTGGAGCAAATAAAGATAACAACCAACCTATTTTGCCGTCAGTTTAAAATTGTTGATTATTATGAATTATTTGTTGGTATAAATTTAGGAAATGCTGAGATGACCAAAGACCATGACACTGAGCAGGCTGTCGATTATTATGAGGTTGCAGTGGGCAACGATCGTCGCTACCCAAAGACCAGAGACAACATAGTACCCTTCACTAACGTTGGTCAGAATACGACGGTCACTTTCAATAACCTTGATCTAAAGGCACTGACTGCAACCTACTATGTGACGGTCAGAGGATATAGTGCAAGCTTTTCTACTGCTGAGGTCACGTCGACTGGGATAAATACTGGTGTGGATAGTACGGTTTTTGGTATGTTAAGGATCCGTTCTGCTGTCCTTTCCCATTTTGTTTAAAATAATGGAGTTTTACTTTATCACTTCGATTTTGCAAACATTCAGTCTAGTTTGAATGATGAAAGTTATCTTGCATTAATGAACTAAGAATAACAACATTTGCAGCCTGAAAATATTTTCTAATGACAATTTCACAAACATTTTAAAACCCAAAGCTTTAAAGAGTTTTTTTGTCACGGAACATTTTTGTGGCTTAATATATGGTTTGAAATTAACAAAACATTATTATTATTATTGTTTATTTATTTATTTTTTTTTTTTTTTCTAACCAGCTACGGAGGTAGAAATACCAAAGTACGTCAACTCACTCTCCGAAGTCAAACTGCAATGGCAAGAATTTGACTCGACCTTCCCCATCCTACTCTACTATGTCGGCCTTGGCAATGCCGCTTCGGCTACTGTCTCACCAGAAGACATGGACTGTTTGGACATGCTGCTAGCAACAGAAGAGTCCAAGACTACCTTTTATGAAAGTAAGATGCATTTTGTTGGCAAGGATACGTATCAGGAGATCACTGGCCTGAGTTTAGAGCAGAGCGGTTCCTACTTTGTGACGGTCGTTGGTGAGATATTAGTAGTTGTAGTAATAGTAGTATAGTAGTAGTAGTATTGATTTGTCCAGAGTCAAACAAAAATTATATCAAAGGAGGTACATAAAAACATGAAAGAAATATACGTCGGTGTTTCCGGAGTCTTTCATGTTAGAAAGGATTTCTTTAAGTGTCATTGATCAAGCAGTGAACAATTATAATGCACTGTTATGTGCTCAATTCTTTTTTTCAAGGGATGAATGAAGGAGGGCAGTGTAACTCCTCCACCAGTCACTTCTCGGTTGATATCACCCCGCCCATTGAAGGGCGGCTTCGTGCTGGACCGTTCTATGACATGGTAATTGACATGATTTGTAAAGCTATGCATGCATGGATGCATTGATTGATGTAACAGCACAGTAATATTGTATGCTGCCCTCTGCCGACAATGATCTGACTCCTGACGCCATGTAATAGTTGTTTGTTGCACAGTTGGCAATAATAAGTGACACAGGAGACAAACATGTGTATTACAAGATGACGGTCATTGTTGGATCTATGTCAATAGAGGGCGGCATACAATATTAATGTTATTACATTAATGCATCCATCCATGCATTGCTTTAAAATCCTCAGAGCAGCTCCATTAATCAAAAACTTGGCTGGATCCAGGAGGATAAAATTTTGTCCACCCTGTCTTTAAGGTCAATAACCCACCCTGCAAGCCCAAAGCCATTATAAATCACTGTGGGGGTGAATTGGAGTGCCAGCGAAGACTTAGACTTGTGTTATTCAAGTTCCACGTGCCGCACAAGCTGTTTTCACAAATTGCATACCGCACTGTGCCAAGGATCCTTAGCACAAGGTCAATCAATTACTACACTGAGACAGGTGGCTGCTGTCTTTCAACACTCCTTACTGTGCAGTGGTTAGGGTCTGGCCAATGGGATTCTACAGGCTTGTGGGTACCAGGGGTGAGGATTACTTGGAATCTTGGCCTTATTGGCCGATTAAAAAAAAATATGACCATTATTTGGTAACAATTGGATTATTTTTTGTCTCTCCGCTGACACCAGGGTTAAACATAATTACAGTAAATATACATTTTACCTAGATTCAAGTTTATACAGTTTATATAATACTTCAGACAGTAACCTGTCTCCTTTTTTGCAGAGTGCATAAAACACTGCATGATGCGTTGTAGTCTTTAAAAAGAATCAATTGAATTTGTAAAATATTCATCAAGACTGAAGAAGGGTGGTAATTACAGAAACTTTAATAGACCTTATGCATTGACGTCATCGAGCCGCCATCTTAGAGGTAAAACGATGATGAAACAATGGAAAATGCACAACTATGTACATGTGGCGCACAGGATGGGCCAATTAGCGACTTTATTTTGACCTCTAGCCGAGGGCGCCTAACTCAAATGACATCATGTGCATAAGATCAATAGAGACTCATATAAATGTTGATGGGTTTGGTTTTTTTTGTCACAGCTGGTGACCTACACAGACAGTACCGAGTCCATTCATGTGGTATGGGAGGACTACATAGATAAGGAAAGCGGGATCAAATCCTTCAGTATCCGTCTCCTTGAAGCTGCGTCATGTGACGTGGAAGACAGGGGTAATCTAACACCTGTACCTGGTCAGGAATGGCTGGTTCTTGGCCCAGATATCTCAGAGTTTACTTTTGTAGACTTGGGCTTAGCGGTAAGTTGGTCCAGTTGTTTCTGGAGATTCTAATTCATCAAATTGTTTAATTATTAATAATTTTTAAAGGTCAAAACAAAAACACTTGTTAAAGTGCTAGCTTGGGAGTTCTATTCGGATAAACTAGCAACAAACTCCTCTCTTTCACAGTGAAAGCTACACATGCATCTTGTTAAAAAAGAGAGAATTAACTTTGCATTGCTTTACTACACTCTCAAAACTTCCGGTTCAAGAATTGACCCAGATTCCGGGTCCCAGAGGGCTTGACCCGTTACCAGGTCAGATTGACCCGGAAACTGGTTCAAGATGTGAATAATGACTCGGATTCTGCGTCCGTTTGACGCAGTTTCGATTCATTTTGACGCAGGTTCCGGGTCAAACTGTCCCAAAAATGGGTGAGGCCCCTGGGACCTCGAATCGGGGTCAATTCTGATCCAGGAGTTTTCATAGTGTATAAATTAATGTCCTTTTCGCTTCGTAGTCCAACCATCCGTATTTTGTTGAGCTAAAGGCCACGAACCATGCAGGGGATAGCATCGAGACCAACGTAGGACCAATCTTTGTGGATAAATCAGAGCCAAGTTCCGGATTGGTTGTCGATGGAAATGATTTCATGATAGATCTGACAAACGCCCATAGTAGAAGCCAAGTCACTGGTAAGTACGGAATTTGTTGCCATTATTGAAATATCTATTTCATTATGTCGTAAGTAATTGCTCCTCAGCATGGATTATGTCTAAACCTGTTTAAAGCTATGTGAGTTAATTAACATTTAATTTTAGCAACTCTGCACGTGTTGTTTTGTTATTTTTTTTATAATTACAGATGTGTATGTATCAACCACTCGAATTGATCATTTTAAAAATCAATTCAAGACAAACTTGAATTACAGGAACCAATCTATTCGAGGGACATTTCCGTTTTACTAGCACGTACACCTCTATTAGATCACGTATTTAATTTTACCTAAAACACGTCTTTTGTAAGGAACAATCTTACACCAGCCCAACCCAGACGGTCCACCCTGCCCACTGACAGACACTTCGTTTACTGATCCAAAGTGGCTGGCATTGGATTTCAACGGACTTTGGAGCATGGAGATTGACAACTGGGATTTAGAGTACCAAAATCAACAGGTAAGAGACCTTAAAAAATTCGGATGAACACCTGAATTTGACCAGACTGATGAGAGCAAGCTTTTTGTTATTGTCTAACTGAAACAATAAATTTGGCCAGAATGGTGAGAGCAAGGTCGCTAATTGAATAAAATAATAATAACAATTTGAAGAAAACATGTTCATATTTTCAACTTACTACTGTTCTTAGGTTTTCCCATCGGATAAAAGAGTGTTACTGAAGATGGAAAGAGACACAAGGGGACCTCGTATGCTCTCCGGAGCGTATGTCATCAATGCACAAATTGTCCGGAGCTCTGAATACGAGGTAAAGGTTCTTAAAAATTTGCATTTGAAAATAAACTGAACACATTTCACAAAGCCTTGGCAAGACCAACTTTAAATGTAACCTAAGATTTGGTACCAATTCACGGCTTCATTTTGCATTGACTTCATATTTTAAAAATATTTTGTTTTCTTTTGTTTTGCCCAAAGGTGCAGTAAGCTTTTTTTCCACAAAAGATCGACTTTTAACTTGCATTTTTACCAATACTTAAAGAAATCTCGTGTGTGAAAGCTAAGTAGTAAAGATGTTACTCTTTGGTTTGTAGTCTGCTTGATTTGCAACTATTTTTTTTTGCCAGTTTGATTTAATGGCAGCATCATTGGACCTTCACAGCGTCACAAGTATTTTGTTCTGGGATGGTCCTGATAGAGTGGTTGGAGAGTATGACTTTGGTGGACCTGAGAATTGGCAAGAAGGGATATGCGAGTGCTGCTATGTGGTACCCTTCAATCAGGTACCGGATATATTTTCTAGTTAAAAGCAACATTCCTTTTTTCAATATTATGTGTTACGCTCTCATGATCAGATCCACTTTTCGGGTTTCACTGTTTTGAACACAAAGTCGAAATCATAACTTTGTGATAATCAAATCCAAATGTTTTCACACAGGAATGTTCCTCTTTGCCCTTCATATCAAGACCTGTGGTGGGTTATATAATTTTGCACACATTGGTATTTCCGTAAGGAGATAATTTAAACGGTACACACATGCTTTATCTATTTATTTTCCTTATAACAGTCGGAATGCCCTCAGTGCAACTGTGAAGACTTCCTAGGAATCGACGATACCACCGGTGATAACTCGTCAATTAACGGCACATCAGTTGAGTTAGTAACCACAGATACAGCAGACATGACCACTCTAAATTCAACTCATTCAACTCATGTCTACACGGAGGAAGTCACAAAGGCGACACGAAGACCATGGACCATTGGTGAGAAAGATGCTGATGGTGATGACATTTCTGAAGAAGACAGCGGTAGATGGACTACACAGAGAGCTTGTGGTCTCCAGCTGCATCCAAGTTAGTAGTTTTAACCAGGAGCTCATGATGCTGTAAATATATTATCATAAGTAATGTGAAATGCATTGTCAGTGTAAACATGTGGATGTACTGCAAAGTTGCAATGCAGGGAGGCATAAGTAAACCATTTTATTTGTATATTTGTGGTTTTTTTTAATTGTATAGAGCTCTGCTCTCGTAAGTAAGATTTGAAAACTCTACTGATATTTTTTCAACGAGGTTTTTCCAATAACAAGATACTTTCGATGAACATTAGCTTAGAATTTTCTATCTCTACAAATATTTCTACATAAAGCACTTTTTTTTTACTTCCACCATAGATGGCAATGCGTCACAAGCCGTGTTGTGGTGTCGTCATTTTGAAGATGAATGGCCGATGACGTCACAGCCTGTTGACCTTGACTTTGACCCCTCCATGGAGGAACATCATTACGCTATTCACTTCAGTGTCATGCCATTTGATGCAAAAGAGGTACCTTTGTTTTAACGAATGGTTGTGAAACCGCTCACCACCCCGAGCGCAAAAATAACAATTTTGCAATATCTTGAATTACTGTTTGGATACATAATTTTGAAGTACAATTCTAATTCATCTCATAAGGCAGTTTACACTTTTAACTGAACGTCAGTATTTTTTCACAATTTTTGTATTTTTGACAAAATTAGTTGACATGATGTATACATTTCCGAATGATTATTTTGACAAATTAAAAAAAAATTATTGTCGTGATGAGCAGACATTTTCTGTACAACTGCTCATGTGTTTTTTTCAAAAATCTTGTTGACAGGACGAGTGGTCATTTAAAGTCTTCATTGATGGCAAACTTCTCTCTTCACTGACCGGTATCCCAGTGATGTCTCCTTCCACCAAACTCATCCTTCATGTCTTTAACAGAGATGGTTTTGTTGCTGATCTAGAAGACCCCTTCAATCCACCGGCTGTTGCAGCAACCATTCGAAACTTAAGGTGTGTACATCATTGGTATTTGCCATTTGCTCATCAAAAGTTAAAATTGCATCCGTGTTTTGATGTGCTTTCTGTGGTAGATTTGTTGTCAGAAATGAATCTTTTAAAGTGTCATGGAGTGAACGATTTCCCTTGTATAGCATGGCTAAACGCTACACAAAATGCATCAGTTGCAAACAATATTGGAATTCAGTGTGTACAAAATGCATCAGTTGCAAACCATATTGGAATTCAGTGTGTACAAGAACACGTGAAGTCTAATTGCTGAACGAAATTGTTCCCTGTCATGTTGGTGCTAATAAAAACAAGTACCTTTTTGATTTATTTGAAAAACTGATTAAAATGTTATGAACAGACTGAAAAAAACTGTATTTGCTTAGCCTGAACAGAATTGTTTCATATTGAAGTACACCTCACAAGACTGAAAAAGACTAATGGATAGGCAAATCTTAATTTGTTTTTGTTCAGAATGCCTCCAGACGGAAGTATGCTGTGCCGCTATGGGTTACCATTCAGGGCAGGTACCAGTCCCGTTTCTCGATATTTCGCTGGTGTCGGTAGTGAGGCGGGGAAAACTGACATCGTAGCATATAAGGAGGTATGGTACATAAACTGGGCCCAAAACAATCTAAGTTATAACTATTATTTGGTGCTTTATTTTTAGTTATAAATTATATTGATAATTAAACAAAGAAAACGTTGGTGAGAGAGATCAGAAGGATCTGTACAGTCAATGGTTCTTCATTTATCGTTCCAGTCTCTTGCTATTAATAGAGAAAAAATGGAAAAAACGTGGAGATTAAATCAAGTCTTGTGTGATACCAATTTGACTCACCAACTGAGTATCTTCAATGTTAGTTCTTTTCCGAAAGAGCTTATTGTGCTATACACTTTATCAAAAAGAATTGAAGTACGGTAGGCCAAAAGACCGATCTATTAAGCCCCGCCTACCTAGCAACTGCCTAGCAACAGCACATGGCGTGACTTCCCTAACACGATCGACGTGGTTTTTGTAAACGATATGGATTTAGTTTCGTGGCCTTTTGAGCAGTGCATTGGGTCCAAAGAACAATGCAGACAGGAACAATGTTAAACCCCTTGTACACGACTGTACAAGGACCACTGCTGTGGGATTTGCACCACCAGAAATATGAAAAAATTAAAGCTAAACAAAAGTAAGTACAGTTGTGTGTGCTCTTGTGTGTCAGAACAATGGCGGCGGTTTGTTTACTTTTCTTATGGATTTTTAACATGTCGGACATTTGTCAAGGCTATGATTGGTCAATACGTTAGTAGGCGGGGCTTAATGGATCGGTCTATCGTTGAAAGGAAGGATGTACAAAGACAAACGAGTCACCCTAGATTGAATGTTACTTTAAGTTGAGTATATTATTTGTTTGCAGATTTCCCGGCCGTGTGTACCGTGTATCAACCCCTGTGATCAGTATCAGTGTGAACAGTCGTGCTCCATGGAAGAAATTCCCATTACATTCACACTCACCAACCTGACTCTGCCGAAGCTGGAGCTCCTAAACACAACAATGAACGACACAAATGCTACTCTGACTGATTCTAGTGGTGATGACTTGGTCTATCCTTTCTTCCTGACAGGTAGGTTTTGATAATAATTGAAAAAATGCCAAACATTTACATAAATAAAGCCGTTATGGACAAGTTGGATGCCTGCCACCGCAGACACCTGCGGAAGATCACAGGACACCAATGGCCAAACAGCCTGATCTCTAATGACGCCCTGTATAAGATGTGCAACACAGCTCCACTATCCAGCAGAGCAGCCAATTTAACAGAAATGGTCAATGTTTGGCCACATAATGCGCATGCCAGAGTCTTTACCAGCCCAGAAGGCATTGGAGTTCGTGGTCACTGGTTCAAATGAGTACCGAGCACGAAAAGGCCGCCATTGCATGAACTAGCTCAGTGTCCTTATAGAGCTGACCTAAAAACATCAGGACTGGGAACTCTGAGATCCAGAAAGAAACTGAGGGAGCAGTGGCTTCAATTGAAGAAGGACTGATTGCTGCTACAGGATGGTTCTTTTAACTACTGCAGTGGCAGAACACAGTGACTACTACTACATGGCATTCTACCTTCCTTTTTTGAATTTTGTGTTTCTGTTTTTGTTTCTGTTTAATGTATCAAAATAATGCTTCACAAAACCATGGCGTTTTACTTTTCTCTTTAGGAATACTTGTTGTAATGTGTTAATGCACTTGAACAAAAGATCTCCATAATTGTGACGTTTCGCACCGCCATCATGAAATCCACTCATACAAAATCTTTATATAAGTTTTATTCCTATGTCTCTCCTCAGTTAAATGTGTCTTAGGGAATGGTAAAGAAGCAACTTCATCTTCAAACGGTTTCTACATTGATGACACAGCAGCAAGGCTAGATTATCTCTTCTACGTGGATGTCAATCGCAATGCGTATGAACCGACGAGGTTCCAGTCTTCCAATTCCACAATCAAGGTGTTGTGGCGTTTCATAGACATGCAAAGTCAAATTAAGGTAAACTGTTTATTTTTTCTTATGGTATTAATGTTTTCTTCGTTTAGTTTGAGGGTAGGGATTTTTGACAGGTTTCTGGAACTCGCTCGCTGCTACTTTGACATCGTTAGTTGGTGGCTGATCAGGCAGTACGATCAAGGGACAAGAAAAAATTGTTTTGCTTTGTGTAGCCTTGAATATTGTGTATTTTAGAAACTGATTCTGAAATATTGTGCAGTTTATAAACATATTATGATTATATGCTGTGCTTATTATGCAAATTGGAAACTGGTTCTGACAGTATGCTGTGCTCTTTGCAATCATTCAGGAGTATTATTGGGCCATTGGAACAGCAAGAGGTGCTGTAGACTTACAAGACTTTGTTAATGTTGGGTTGGTCCAGACAGCCTCCAATAGCAACTTGGAAGGACAACTGCAACACAATACAACATACTATGTGACTCTGAAGTGTATCAATGGAGCTGGCTTAGAGACTGTGGTGGAATCTGATGGTAGGTAATGGGACGAATAGTATGCAGGCGATGTCGCACAGCCATAAACACAGATTCTATTTGGAGAGATTACCTTTAAACGTATATCTCGTGGTAACTCCACTGCAACAACAAATCAATTGTTAATGAGTTCTTATTTGGACTATCGTTCCATGGAATATTAAAGCAAAGCTAAACAGACAATCACACTAAATTACTTACCAACAGCCTTGTAGAAGTAAGGGCCTTTCCTAGTACCCCAGTATCACATACTCCAAGGTCAGTCAGTACTGACTTGAAAACTCATTCCGGATGACGCGGAATGAGAAAGAAAAGTATATTCGAGTTGTACTCACCATTTCTTACATTTCTGTACATGAACATTAGATTGTACATGACCGTAAATTAACTCGGCTGTCTTTCGATTGGTGTAACCGGAATGAGTTTCAGAAATGTGACCCTGATTCCTGTCGATCCTTGATTCCGTGACTCTTTAACTCTGTATTTGTCTCTCTAGGTGTAACGGTTCTCTTTGAAGAACCCTCGGTGGATGATGTCAACACTACATCCATGTTCACTCAGAAATTCAAAGAGGAAGTGTATCCACCTGATGTCCAGAAGAGTGATGACCCAACAAAAACGGGCACTTCATGGTCTAAACCTGATGATGAGTCTATCGATCGATATGGTAAAATTATTTTTAGATTATTTGCAGTGTGAAGAGAAAATGATGTTCCTTCGCCAGTAGCAATGTTATCAATTCAAGAGCATGCATTATCCTGACCTGTATTTTTATTCAGGGGTGTGGGGAGTCAGCAATGGTTCTGAAAAGAACGGGTAGTGTAAATGTAACCAAGTCATTCTATTTGACAGAGTATTGTGTGAGCAGCACAGCTGACGGATTGGATGACATCGTCCCCTGTATGGTGGTAGGCACCAACTCGTCCGGCTCGGTGTCTATAAGAGACGGGTTAATCATTGTTACGGCTGATGGCAGAGAGGAGGTGTTCAACATCACTGACTTCCAAGCTTCGAGAGAAGACAATGAAGAGAAGACCAGTCAGCAGGATGCCAAATTTAACATGGAACCAGGAAAGTAAGTAAACTCAAACAAGCTGTCAAACAAGGCAAAATTATCAGTGGTTTCCAGTGTCATGATTTTTTTAATTTTTAAAGTCCTTGTGTTACTCACACCTCTGAAGATTTTGTAGAGGTTTGCAATTGTATTTTGCCCACAATGCTTATTGTTTTCGATGTTTTGCGTAGATGTCTTTACTCTTGGATGAAGATGTGTAACTCTGCACTGCTTTGTCAAACACTGCCAGCAGGAATGACCACTGTTTTAGGTGAGTGTTTCTTTGGAGCCTTGGAAATTGATAACATTGATTTAATTATTTAGTAGCCTCATCTCTCGAAGTAAACATAATGTTGCTGGGTTTTTTTATCTTTCGTAGGAGAGGATGACATGATGGAGACGTCACCAAATGGTACAGATCTCGTTCTTGCATCTCCGCAGAGTAGGAGAAGACGACGAAGGAGGGCGCTAGACAACCATTTTGCCTTCTCCGTTGCTACAACAGGAGGTAAGCTGAAGAAAAATAAACTAAAAAGGCGTAAAAATCTTTAAAACATTTGTCATTTTAGACCCTTCTCAAAACAATTTCTTTCTCTTCTTCACTCATGTCCACAAGGTCTCCATCAGGGTGGCTCACTTATCCTTGGTCTGCTGGAGGGGAATAGAACCAATGAGGATTTTGCATCTGATGCTAATCCGGATTATGTCTCATACATCAGTAATCCCCTGGACACCATAGAGAAGACAGAAAGGCTTCTTAGAAAAAGGTTTCTTCTTTATTGGTCTTTTTAAACTGTTCTTGGTTTGCAGAGACAAAAAACTGCAAAGTGCAATTTTTTTTTACATCGGGTGTAGAAAAGCGCACACTAAAGTTTTCTACACAAGACAGATGATTTTCTTGTTGTAATTTCGAATTAAAAAATATGTTGATGATTTGTACTAGTACCACTGGTCTAAGAACTTTTTCAGATTATTCGAGACATTTTAAATCATGATTTTAAATCATTCATTTTTCAGGATTCGTTTTGTGTTTGAGCCTCTCTTCTACGTGACGAGCCTGGGGCAGACTGAGCTCCAAGGTCCTCTGATTATCAACATCACTCTCAACACACCGGGAAACTGGTCAGAGGCCAAGCCCAGGCTCATTTACTGGGACAGTGGTAAAGTTGACTTGTGAAAGTTTAAAAATTTTGAAAATATGGAACACTGAAATTATTAGTCTCTTCATTGCAGTTGCCGACTTGGAAATGCTTTTCAACTCTCACTAAATTAAGATAAATTATTGTGTTAAAAAAAATCACTGATTGGGATTTGAAGCAGAAACCACAAAGAGAAATTGCAGGTTACTAAGGTACCTCTCCAGCCCGATTTTCAATTCGTAAAGAGTAAACTCACAGTAACACTTTCATTGTTTCAGAGAATTCCGAGTGGCGAGATGTGGCTAAAACATGCAGCGACGTGGATCGGTTGACATACAACCAGGAAGACAGTCTGCTAAGTGTGGAGGTACGCCATTTCCTCTTTATTTATTTATTATTGTTATTATTATTATTTGTTTTTGCAATGGCGAGATATTTACGCAACTCTCTTCAGGGAGGGGTAAATGAATCCGTTGCGCGTCGACCGTTTCCTCTGAACATTAATGTTTAGATAGATTCATTCGAAGAGAGGTATTGCATTCATTTGACGAAATAGGTATTCAAAGTTATTCAAAGATGAAATGACATAAAGGTAGAGAATTATTTTCAGTACTTAGTTAGTACTAACAGAAAATTATTCTTTAACATAGTACAGCCTTCGTCTTTTTCTTCTATTCAAATCCAATGTTTCCAAGCTGATGCTGGAAAGGAAAACAGCTTGACCCTCTTACAATCAGTACTCTAATACTACTACACGTAGGGCTCATGACGTAAGATGGCGCACAGAGTAAGTCTGTCTATATGATTTCATGGGAAAAAGCCAGCAATGTTTGGTGGATGCTTTCACCATTTTCGAATTTCAAACCAGGTATGTGCAACTAGAGTAAGGACCATGTCTCCCTCAGCAGCCAGTCGTCGACGCCGAGCTGTAGAAGAAACTTCTTTCTTTAGCCTTGAGACCCAGTTTGCATTGACTGAAGTCCTCAATACCGTCCCCAACGACCCACCGGAAATCGAAAATCTAGTGGACGTCTTTATCATGGATGAAGATGAAGGTAAATGTCAGATACATCAGAACCAAAGTTCAAAAAGTAAGAAGCACTAAGCAATGCAAATTTTTGCTTAGCATAAACGGGCATCCATCAGAAATAGTATTTAGTTTACTGTTTGCGACTGGTTCCCTACAAAGTTTTGTTTAGCAGAATAATTTGCTAAGCACAATTTTCTATATTAAATTGGGACCTGGTAAATTCACTTGTTTAATTTGTGTTTAAGCCGAAGGTATACATTGATATTCTTTTTCATAGTTAAGTCAACCTTAGTAATGCTAATCATTTTATCACAAACATGTTACCAGCCAAGATTTCCTGCTAATAATTGCTATGCAAAAAGAAATTGCTCAGCACGGTTTCCTACTTTAGAGCTTTGTTGGCTGTCCGTGAAAGGGAATAAAGGTGTGATGAAGAGGTTTTTAACTATTGTTTAAAACCGATGAGGGACCTGGTGGCCGATAATTGCCCGAGCCGAAGGCGAGGGCAATTATCGGCCACCAGGCCCCTCAGAGGTTAAACAATAGTTAAAAACCGATTCAGCACACCTTTATTCCCATTCATAAATGCCTTTCTGTCAAAAACATGCAAAAAGCTTCAAAAATTGGGAACAAATCTGACAGTTTCTCAGCTCGACTCTGCGTTAAATTTCTATCCATATTTACGGGACAATTCCTTGAACGGAATGTCGATCTTCATGTCTCTGCAGCTGTTATAGGCACTTGATGCCCTCCCGGCCAATCAGAAACCCAACAGCTGGAAACACGTAAACTTCTTTATTCTGATACAGGGGCTATATTTTTCGTTCGCAAGCTAGCCGGTTTTAAATATTTTTTACCGTGTTTATATCGCCCGTTTAAACATGGCCACGTGATGCCCTCTCGGCCAATCAGAATGGATAAACTGTCTCAGGTATTTATGAATAAAAGATTCAAATTTAGTGGCATACCAGAAGTGCATGGGAAAAGGCTCGTTTTTGTATATTAAAGACCCAGCTCTAAAGTGTCTGTAAATGCTTCCATTCTTTGCATAAATCAGCATATAATGTTATAAAACCAACCTGCGAAAATGTCAGCTCATTTCGTTTTTTTAATTTGCAAGTAAAAAGAGTTTTGGTCTGACATGAGACAACAATTCATTTTATGATCTGATTTCAATTATTTTTGAAAAATATTTCTTCAGAAATATTTCAAGGAAAGTTTTCTACCATCGTTTCTTTATATCATGCAAGGTGTAACTAATCAGCAAACATTTATCTTTTTCTTTCTCCCTAATGTTGAGCTGGGGCTTTAAGCCAAAGACGTCTGAAGATATTCGTAGTAATCCTAGTACTTACATTAAGTATGTTTTTTATTGCAGGAACACTCAGATATTCATTCGAGGCAAGTGACCCTGACGATGATGTCTTAGTCTTTGAGCTGGGTCTTGATGATGAGACAACACCAGGATTAGCAACCATCACTGAGGATGGTGTCTTCTCATTCACACCATGTCCAGACTGCCATGGCGATTTCACTGTTCAACTTATTTGTAAGTAGCTGAATAAGAAATATGGCCAGCTAATATATAGATACAATTTCCTTTTGTATCGAACTTGTGAAAAATTAAACTTGGGAATAAAAATTGAATCCCCTCCTCAAAATGCAGTTTCTCATCATCTCAAAATAAAATTATTCAAAAGGCTAGTATTTGGTAATGACTTTTCAAAATGAGTGTATATGCCATAACGTGAGTAGTATGTCTGCTGCAAATGGAGCCCCTTTTGCGGCGGTGGCGGACTGCAACATGTGTGGCGGGTTTGTGATGCGCATGCGCATGATGAATATGGATGAGGGTGTGACGTAGGTATGACGTAGGTATGACGTCATGTGTATGGATGCGATGACGTCATAGTAGGTTGAAAGTTCGCGCGTTGTTTTGAGCGCGTTTATGCGCTCTCTGTGATTGGCTAGTTGATAGACGCGGAGTAAGGCGGAGTATAAAAGAAGCAACAATTTGAAATGGGATTCACTCTTTTTGCCTCTGCGACTACTCCGACTTGTTTTATTGAATTTCTGTTGCTCTTTAAGTTCGACTTAACGATGGTGTATTTCAGGACACCTCCGTGCCTCATTATGGGTGAGAGTTACCCCCGAAAAAGATCTGGTGGTTGTACGTTGCGGCGAAGCCAACGCATCGCTAAACGCCGCATCCATCACTATGCGAAAAAAGGTTATAGAGCCGCTAGAACCGAAATGGAGAAATTCATAGCGGCGTTTTGCTCCATTTGCGATCACCTGAGCAAGGAGGAATTATTTGGCGTTTGCTCTCATATGCTGGACCATCACAGCAACGACTCTAATTCTGCAATGGTTTGTACGATGGTGGAGGTGGCCATGGCGATACACATCAAGGACCCCGTGACCCGTTTGACAGTTTTGCTCGACATCATTAACTAAACACTTCTTGAACAGAAGTGGGCTCTTTTAAGAGCCACCCATACAATCAAAAGGTAGATCACATAATCATAACAATGCAACAGAACTTGGGAGGGGTATGAACTGGAAATTCCATGACGTCATCATGACGTCATCTTCATAATTAATCTTAGGTCTTAGGCTGACTCATCTTGGTTTGTCTATGCTCATGTCAAAATATCTCGAATTAAACCAGTGATGACGTCATGATGACGTCAGTGGTATCTAAAAATACCCTTGCCTTGGACGGAGTTAGTGTCTTGTTTGTCTTGTGCCCAGACATGTCTAGACATGTTTGGTAAAAGCAAAAGTCTGAATTCAGCACGTCTTCTTGGAAATTTATAGTATTAAAGTTATAATGACGTCATGATGACGTCATATCATAAAACAAACAATGTTATGCGATAGAGAATGACAAACTGTATAAGAAACAGCCCTTGTATAAAAAAAATGGGTGAGACATTAAGTTTCAGCAGCGAAAGTAATCGTATCGTCTGATTGCTTCAATTTTGGCGTAAAAATGAACCACACCGCTTTTACTACTTTTCATATTTCGCGCTAAAACTGGACTGTACCATTCTATTTTTGGGAAGGGGTAATAGACTCTTGTAAATTAGCGTTTGAATGGATGAAACATTTTAGTGATGACCTACGTATAGTATAATGGCGGTAAAATTACTGTTAATAGTCTGAAATGGAATAAAAAACGGAGACATAATAACGATTGATTCTGTTTTAATATAGAAAAAAAAGTTTCACTTTCGTAACACCCCTTGAGAAAAAAAGTGAGGTGGTCTATGCTATAAAACAACAGCTTTGCATTGCAATATCATATCACGCAAAGATGAATGATTACTCTTCTGGAAATAAGAGTGCATAGAAGACGTCGTGCCATTTTATCGCTTGCCATCCGTTAATTTCGAGTGAGTTTAACGACGCTTTTTGAGATGGAGAGGGAAAATGTGGTGGGGATTTCCCGCCCAGACCCGACACCATCAGAGCTGGACGAAATGGACGACTGGGGGAATTTGGATTGGCCATTTTTTAGCCCAGATCCAACTGTGTTGCAACAGGAAGCTATCCAACAAGTTGCCGACGAGATGTTGGGGCATTACAGCTACTGGCCTTTTGATAGCCCAGATCCAACCTTGTCGCAGCAAGAAAAGATGTAGCGAATAGCTGACATTGAACTAAGGGACATGGGTATCTCGGATGAGGTAGGTGAAAACTACATACTATCTTTCTTTAAGATTTGTATCACTCAGCTGTAATTCATTCTGTGTGCAACGTAACTTGTAAATACAATTCACCTGTGGCATTAATGTTGTAATGATGCATTTGGTTTGAATAAAAATAATTCATGGGACGGGGGGGGGGGTGCCAATTTTTTTTAGTAAATGAGGGCGCCCTTCACATCATTTCAAATTATTTGTTGTTTAAGACTATCAAGAGAGGGCGCCCTTCCCGTTATTTATAAATATGTGATGGTTAAGCGCTGCGTTCATTAAAGAAAACGCGAGCGTCATGTTCACACGCATGTGTTAGTCGCGGAAGTAATAGCTTTGTAAAGAACACTAGTTGTTTGAAAAAACAAATGATTTTATTTGTTCTGATGTTAATATTATCAACTTATTTTGTAATATTTAATTATTTACATGTATTCATTTTCGCGTTCATTTTTGCTAGGGTAACAGTCCCCCGTCAGTGTTTGTGTGGGCGGGACGCCCACCCAGTGACACCTTCCAACGGTGTGTCGAAGGCATGAGTGAACCCGAATCGATGGTGAGTTTCCTTTGATGATACGGACAAGTTGGAATACCTACTGCAATGGCAATGCACATGATGCAATATATCAGTTTGAATCGAAATGAGTTTTTTTTTTTTTTTTTTCTTCTTTTTTTTTTTTATTTTTTTTTTTTTTTGGCAGGACACTAACGAAGACTCTCTTCCTGAGGACGAAGAGCGTGGAGGTGCAAATGAATCTCCCCAAGACTCGGATACAGACACCAAGTCCCCTTCCCGCGGCAGTGAGGATACTGGTGCGCACACGCCCGCGTCTTTGACCCACCTGGTAGATGACAGCTTGGCCGAGGACCCTGTCGCTTATGACGCTAAAGACTCTCCTCCACCCCCTCCACTGTCCTCGGTGAGTAAAGCTAAGACTTTCAATCATTGCTGAAGGAGCTGAAATTACAAATGTAAACAGACAGTTTGACTCTTAATTTATTATTTTTTTTCCTTAATTTGTTCTCTTACCACAGACTCCAGTAAACGCTGACATGAAGAAAGACCGTCACCTCAAGTGCTCCGTTTGCCATAAGAAATTTGCACGCGCAGACATCATAAAACGGCACAAGACCATCCATCAGCAAGGGTGTGCTTTGTCCTGCCCCACCTGCGGGAAAGGTTTCAGCAGGAAGGATAGCCTTAAACGACACAGGGGATCATGTCCTCTTTCTTGTTCAGAGGAGAGGAAATCCCCCCATGACGCAAAAAAATCAAAGAAAACACCGGAGAAACGACATCTTTGCCGGGCCTGTGGAAAGTCGCTCACACGACGATCCACACTGAAAAAAACACCGACAGAGTTATTGTCGACGCAGCGCTAACAACGAGCGTGCAGAGCCACGAGAAAGTAATGCGCCTGTACAAGACCCGGTGTCCCGGGATGATCAACCTCTCCACACAAGCCAAACGGCTCCATCGAGCACACCCTCACCATCTACTGAAGCATCGCCGGGACCATCACCACCACCCAGTCAACCTCAGTCCACTCCCCCAGCCCCTGATGACCAACCAGATGTACCCTTAGAGGAAGATCCCGAGGCGTACGACCCACGCATCTTTCGGAATGAGCAGGAAGAGGGGGAGGAGGAGGCTCCAGACATTCAGCACGTGGTCCGCGAGAACTGGAGATGTCTTCGGACTCACCACAATACCGACCGTCCGGTTCAAGACATCTACAATTTTCGCCTGGTTGGCTCGCATCATGTTCCTGTGGAGGATGCTCTGAATGAAATTTGTCAACGCCTCAGATGCCGAGTGAAAATTAACATTTCATTCGGACTCATCCTCCGACACACTGAGACGGGAGCCTTGAGATATTTTCATCCCAGCGAGAATAACGCCCGACTCTTTGAATCCCCTGCATTCGTGTCCTCACAAGACGACTTCAACCGCCTAGTGGAACGAGTGCAGGAGGCCGATGTGCTGCAATTTGGCATCCTGCAACGGCCCGATACGAAATGGACTGTCGCCCTTGTCTCCAACATGACGGTTTTTGTCAATAAGATGACGGGTTTCCCTATTGGTGCGCCACCAGCAGATTTTCCTCCCTTCATCAAATACAACCAGGGTCTGACAAGTCTCCTTAGAAATAAACGAACTGGCCAACTCTTCAACGACGACCAGTGTTTTTTTAGATGCCTGGCGTTGCACCGAGGGGGAAGCGTCAGATCGCTGGAAAAGCCCACCAAAGCCCTGTTGAGGGAGTACAGGCGCAAGACCGGCAGACAACACCACGGCGGGGTAACGATTGACGAGCTGACCCATCTGGAGAAAGTGTACAACGTGAGTGTTCAGGTGTACAGCCTCCTACGTGATGAAGTTGCTGCACCACCAGAAGCCGGAGATGATGGAAATGAGGAGCCTCGTCGCCGTACAGTGGCAGAGCTAATAAGAAGAAGTCACCGTCAGCAGAAAAACATCCTGAACCTCTACCTGTTCGGCGGGCATTTTTCATACATTCGAGACATGGCATTATACAGTCGCAATACAGCATTTACACGTTCGTATGACCTCTACCGCCACGAAGTGACTTGTGACGTCAACGTAAGCCATCAGTTTCCCGGTGGTGCGTACCACCTTCCTCCTTCGGTGTTCGACAAGCTAATGGAAGAAGGCATCGACATCAATGAAGAATGTCGTTTTTATCCCTACCGAGCCACGTATGATTTTGAAAGTTATTTTCAGCCCGTCCCCGAAGACAAACAGCCCAAGGTGGGGGATAAGTTGCGGTGGAACCGCCAACACATGCCTCTGAGCGTCAGCGTCGCAAGCAACGTACCGAACTTCGAAGCTCCCCAATGTTTTGTGACACGAGGCAACACAACAGCGCTCTTGTCTGAGATGGTGGACTACCTTCGGCAAATCAGCGAGGCTGCCTACAGCTGTATGTTGGAGCGGTTTGAAGGCGTGTTTGAGGAGTTAGATGACGGCATTGAACAGGAGAACGCCAACAGAAAATAAGGTCGGGTTTATCAGATGGGGCAAGGCTGAATATATTTGGCCGGTTGGCAACATTGCTTGGGTTCGATGATGGATGCAGCCTGACGGGTATTGGTCTGGCTCCTCGCACAGTAGACGTTCATCCATTTCACTCCATGTTTGTGTATACTAACATCATCCAGTACAATTCAGTAGGTGATACGAGGGCACCCTTATTGAGAACCGTAAACGTAGACGGAAACTATGGCGACATCGTGGCCAAAATATACGACAACCCCCATTACCTTCCTCTGAAGCAAAAAGTGATCGACACCATAGAAATAGATATAAGAGACGACACCGGTGAACCTATTCCATTCATCAACGGTAGAGTCATCGTTAAACTACACTTTAGACAGCAGCGTTCACCATACTTCAACTAGTCGCCATGACGAAACGCAGATACATACATCACGCGAAACACTATGAAGATTACTACACTCATCAAGTCGGACTCGGATTACCCGTGTTTGAGGGACCACGCACTCAGCGAGGTTTTGGACTCGGAGGTCTATTGGGAGGTCTCTTTAGATCAGCGGTACCTCTGTTAAAATCTGGTGCCAAGACGTTTGGAAAACAACTTCTTCGCACGGGCGTTGGCATTGCCCAAGACGCCCTTGAAGGAAAGAACATCAAATCAGCAGCCAAAGCTAGGATTCGGAGCGCCGGACGTCGACTCACTAACCGGGCACTGCAAAACCTAAATACGAGAGCCACTGTCGGTGAACAACGGACTCGCGGCAGGCGTTTAAAAAGAAAGACACAAGGCAGACGTGTCACTTCGATTCCAAGCAAGAGAGTGAAAAGGTCTCTCGACGTGTTTGACTAGTGTTCTGTGCACACTCTGAAGCTACCGGATCACCATGTCTTTGTTACACGATCACTCTTGCGAGTGCACAAAGTCCGAATTGGATTTATTTTCGCTTCCACCTACTCAGACAAGCATCGAGAAAGGTCAGTGGACTGAATTCCACCCTATTGCCAACATCTCCGATGGAGGTCCCATCGAATTCGTCATCCCTGGATCCGGGGAAGACTACATGGATCTTTCGCAAACACAGATGTACGTCAAAGCAAAAGTGGTCAACGCCGATGGCACAGATCTGGCCGACGACGCATCGGTTGGCCCCGTCAACTTATTTCTACATTCGCTTTTCAGTCAGATCGATGTTACTTTGAACGAACGCCTCATCTCTCCATCCACCCCTACTTATCCCTACCGCGCCATGATGGAAAGTCTTCTGAGTTACGGCAGCAAAGCCAAGACCTCCCATCTGACCTCTGCCTTGTTCTCCAAGGATACAGCTGGGAAAACGGATAGTGCTAATCCCCTTGCGGCAAACACTGCGGTCAACAAGGGATTAAAGGCCTGTCATCAATACATCAAAGGTAGTCGCGTGGTGGATATGATCGGTCCCATTCACAGTGACATTTTCTTTCAAGACAGGCACATGTTAAACGGGGTTGACCTGAAACTTAAACTGATACGGAGTAGTGATGCTTTCTCCCTAATGTCCTCGGGGGCTGACCCTTCCTACAAAGTTATGATTCAGTCAGCGTCAGTGTTTGTCAGGAAAGTTAAAGTGAGCTCCGCTGTCATGTTGGGCCATGCAAAGGCCTTGGAAAAAGGAACCGCAAAATACCCCATCAAACGGGTGCTTTGTAAGATGGTATCAGTACCCCTTGGTAATTTGACACTGACCCAGGACCACATCTTTCTTGGACAGCTTCCAACGCGCATCGTGATAGGTGCCGTGAGTAACGAAGCCTTCAACGGACGCTACTCAAAGAACCCTTTTAACTTTAAACACTGTCTTGAATGCCAACTTCCTATCTGTGTACCTTGACGGTGATCAGATTCCGTACACCCCTCTCAAACCTAACGTTACCGCGACGTCCAAGAATTATGTCAGCTTACCACACCCTCTTCTCAGGAACTGATAAAATGTACAAGAATGAGGGTAATGACATCACTCGTGATGATTTCTCCGACGGCTACGCATTTTATGCCTTAGATCTCACTCCCGACATGAACTCTGGTGGACATTTTAATCTCGTCAAACACGGAAACCTGCGGTGAGAGATTCACTTTGGCTCGCCCCTCACAGAAACTGTGAATGTGATTATCTACGCAGAATTCGACAACATCGTGGAAATTGATCAGGCTCGCAATATCATTTTCGACTACTCCAGTTGAAGGGCGTAGTGTAGTCGCCCACAAATGGACACCAGGGAGATTGAGCGTATTTTAAAGAGAGATCGATACACCAGGCATGCCTTCAGAGGGGTGTACGCCAGCAATGTTCTCCCCAACCATGTTGTCCGTCACCCGAGCGCTTTTGTGGTAAACACTGATCCTGCTGAGAAACCGGGACAACACTGGATAGGCATCTACTTTACAGGAGATGGCGCGGCAGAGTACTTTGATTCCTATGGGTTACCGCCCCAGTTACCCGAATTCAACATATTTCTCAAAAAGAACTCTACAAATATGAGGTTTAATCGTCAGCGTCTACTGGGTCCCTTCTCAGCAGTCTGCGGTCAGTATTCCATCTTTTTCCTGTTACACCGCTGTCGCGGACTCACCATGGACGCTATCGTGAGATTGTTTTCACCATCTGACGTCAACAGCAACGATGTCAATGTCAACAATTTCATCCGGAAGCACTTCCCACGTTTGAACACGCTTGTTTTTGACGATCAATTGTTTCTTCAACAAGTTTCAAGGGCCCTCTTACAACAACAGCGTGCCTAACTAAATTAACACTAACTTTTGAAACCCCTCAGGACTTAAGAACTCTTTGCATTGTTTTCCCTCCATAAATATTTACAATATCGTGTTTTTATCCTTGGTGTGTTTGCGTTGCTTCATTATTCTCAAATTGTAAGTGTTGAATTACCGTGGATCAGTCCAAAGTTTGTTGTAAACAGTTTGATTTCCGTTCACGTTCGAATAAATCAAAATTAACATTAGTCCGTTGTCACAGTCTCTATTCTTTATGTTGTACTTCTCCTGTACCTTACCCCTACCCCCTTAAAGAGAGAGAGAAACAAAACCTAAATAAATAACAAAGAAAGCAAGGTCTTACACACACAACAGACATAATGACCACTTGGTATTCACTTTCAGCATAACGCAAAAATTTATTCAGACCTTCTTTAACTTTACATCGGTTTGTTCTTTTCGTCATTTTTATACTTTTAAACAAAGGACATAAACATTTAATGATGTCTAATTTTTTTGAAAATGCAACTGATCGATCAACACTGTACACTTTTCTTTAACGCATCATTGTTGTTAAAACGGAACACTCTACAACTATTCAAATTAATAATCAGGAGAAACTGTAACAGTCGTTGAGTTCAACCTTATAGTCCACACAACAAAGCGCAAGCCTACATTTCAATCAGTCCGTTCAGTCCCATAAGCCTGTTCATGACTTAAAATGGGAGGATATGACAGCTGCTGTGGTACAAGACACAGATAATGTCCATCGGATCGGCATCCCATTCACGGAGAATGTCCGTTATGATAGAGTTCATGTCTGCATCCAATCCTTCATAGGTGTATGCATCAACACCTACACGACGGGCTACCACGTCAAACACTGCTCGAACGTAGCTTGGATCCATTCGTTTTCGCGCCTCCTCGTAGTTTTCCTCCCAAAAGTCTTCAAGATGATACTCGGGAGTATTGCCGAAAAACAAACATTCGTGATCCCTCTGCCCTGGCCAATCGTTCTCATATCCCTCACAAGGCAACTGGTGCTGATCTGCATAGACTTGTCTGATGATGGCGTCAGTGATGACTTTTGTCATCACTTGTTTTACCAGAGCTCTGGTGTCCTGCTTGCGCTTTGTCAAACTTTCTGCTGCTTTCCTCTCTTGGTCTGCAACAGGCAGATAATAACACAAGGTTATTCAACGGGTGAGTTCAAAGTCAACAGTCGCTGGAATAGTTAAACTTGAAAAATGGCTTTGGTGATGGCAGTACTCTGTTGTTTCAACTCAGCCCATTGCTCAACAGTCAGGTTGATTCCCTTCTTTCCTGCCTACATTTTGTTCCCGTTAGCACTCGTGTAGTATTCTCTAATGTTAATGTAGGGACGGCCTTTAAAACGCTTCACAACAGCATATCGCTCACCTCCGATCTTGAACCGCACTGCATTCTTTTCATTTTCTTCTTGCTTGGGATCTGCTTGGAAGGGCATCTTGCGCTTGACGCCAACTTTCCCCTTTACGTTCTCCGAAGCTCCACCAACGGCACCGGCACCCGGTCCTGCCTGGTCAGTCGTTGATGGACCACTTGTCAACTGCTCCACTGCGGCAGAAAGGACGTCAAGAGAGGACGGCGGGTGTGGCTGCAACATACGTTGCTCCCGGTGATAAGCCATTGACCCTGGCAGATCCCATACGGTCTCTCGTGTGAACTTGTTGTAGTAGTACCTTTTGCCTTGAGTCATACTCTGTGCTTCGCACCATCCAGCTTCAACCAACTCGGGAGGAATTGTCTTATCCTCCCCATTGTCTTTCGGCGTGCCGCCAGTAGGTGGTGTAGGAGCCGCCGTTGGCGGTGCCCCCATCTCAACAGGTTCTGGATTCTCGGCCGTTGGCATTGGCAAGGCAGGCTCAACAGGCAAACTCAACCGCAATGTCGGGTGTCCAACCATTGTCGTGTTCCCTAAGTGATGCAACGTCAATTCATCAAGTTCACAAACAACACGTTGGTGTGTGCTCACTTAAAATATCAGCGGAAGTATGATATTCTTTGTTCAAATTCATTTCTTTTATACTCCGTCTCACTCCGCGTCTATCAACTAGCCAATCACAGAGAGCGCGTAAACGCGCTCAAAACAACGCGCGAACTTTCAACCAATCACACCTTTTCAGTCCATTTCAATTCAGGGCATGTCTGGGCAAGCCCAGAGCTCCACCAGCCCTTCACTTCACCGCGCGTGACGTCACCGCGCGTGACGTCACCGCGCGTGAACCCACAGACCTGTCCAGACTTGCCCAAAATCAATTGTCGCGCATGCGCACTACAACCTACCATGACGTCATCGCATCCATACACATGACGTCATACCGACGTCATACCTACGTCACACCCTCATCCATATTCATCATGCGCATGCGCACCACACACCCGCCACACATGTTGCAGTCCGCCACCGCCGCAAAAGGGGCTCCATTTGCGGCAGACAGACATATGTTCTGCATTTTTTTTTGCATATAAGAATACATTGTTATTATAGCTCGTGTAATGGCATTCTTGAAAAACGATTTCCCATCCTTCCTTATCCGTCCCTAGTGAGGGAGATACAGAACGTGAGCGAGATCGAGCCTTTGACTACTGTCGTCAATATCTTAATGGCGGTCAACCCGGTCAATGACAATCCTTACACCTATGTTGCTCTGAATGGAGAAGTTGCCGGTAATGGACGGGATGCAACGGTAAGAAGATGTTTTTCTTCTTTTGTTTGGAAGAGGTCGTTTGCATTTGCATTTGCAATTACATTTGTATCTGCATTTACATCTGCCATTTACAGCTACCATTTTTGGGGGGAGGGGGGAAATACATTATTTTGAAGTCTAAAATGTCAGATTAAAGAGCTATTTTGTTCTCTTACGGAAAACTCTGTTCAGAAACACGAGAGATAAAATTCAATAGTGTCATCTCATCATAAACGTTATATTCCCGTCATGCAAAATGTCAAATTTCACTTAAAACTCAATCTGTTAATTTGAATGAAATAGTGGTGATATTTCACTTCTTTGTATGGAGAGAGAGAGAGAGGGAAGTAAATATAATTATAACTGAGCACATCTGTCCCATTATCAAAAAATTGCAGTGAGTAAATTTTATCATGGCGAGTGGCACCGAATTTGTACCTGCTGGGGACCAGTCAAACTTGTGTTCTTCACTTATCACCTACACCGTAAATATTCTTTTGACAGCTGAAAGTAGAGCAGAACACAGGAACCAACATTGCTTACAAGGACCTGGAAGCCATACTAGGGGCGTATGATGTTGACATCAATGACAACTTGACGTTTCTAATTCAACCAACAACGTACGGTGTACTTACATTGAGAGAGGAGGTTAGGTCAGTCCCGCTGAGGCAGAACTGTAGTACGCTCCCTCGTAATATCACCAGTGAAGAGAATGTTCTTCCATGTGGGTTAGAACCACCTCATGAAGCGGTAAGAATATTTTTAAACATCCTCTAATTGAGTTTTACGATTAAAAAAAGATACAGCAATAACAAGAACTGATTAAAAAGTGACTCTTAAAAGACGATGTGCTAAATACTTATTTGGAAAAAGTCCTTATGTAACATTTTCGTATAGAGTGTCATTAGAAAAATGGGGAAGAGCTAGAGGCGTAGAGGCTAGCAAAATGTATCGTATTCTTCAATAATCATTTTTGGTAAATATTTTAAGCACTCTAGTAATCCTAAACACCCCAAATCTTCAAAATCAGCTGCATGTTTTTTAGAATTTGTTGGACTAAAAACTGCGCTCGACTGTATAGCAAAGTGATTATGCTTTACATTTGAGGTTTGAGTTACCATTTGGCGTTTATATTTGAATGGGGAAGGGTCTTGGTAAATCACTAGGGAGAGTTAAGGTTCCGTCGCCTTGAAAGACATTTTTAATCTACTGAAATTTGGATTTGGTTTGGATTTCAGGAGGAGATGAGTTGGGTTTCGTCCTCGTTTACCTACGCCCCTAATCCCAACTTCCATGGAAAGGATAGTTTCACGGTCTTGAGTAAGGATAAATCAGGCGCAGTGTCTCAGCTGCTGAAGATAGAAGTTGCAGTCTTGATGAATCCTTGTATCAATGAGGGAGTTTGTGGAGGTATGTAGACAAGTAAGATTGGAGCTTACTGATTTAAAAGGACGGTACCAAAACGTATTCCAATCTTTACAGATTTCAAGACAATGTCAAACAAATCCACTGAAATTGTTTTCATTGAAAAGGTTGCAAACGATTTTTAAGGGCTTAAGGATTTTGTTAGACTTGATTTTGAAACATGCGTTTCATCAAATTTGAAGCAAAAAGACAGCAAATTCCAGCAGCATAATTGGAGAGTTTGAGACGCTGATTGGCAGCAGACATCTAGGTAGTTTCCTGTTCCTCAGAGCGTCATCTGCCTTCCCAGCAAGACTACCCATGGAAGTAAATTATAAGAATTATTTAGAAGAAAAAGAGGTTCCAATGATGCTGAGTACATCAATATCCCGATACCTTTGAAATATTTGAAACTGTAAGTTGTCGCCAATCAAATCAATTGAAAACAAAGGGAGAAATTTGACAGGTTTGAAAATATTCCGCTCTCTCTTCTACAGGACCTTCTGATGATCCAGACTGCACTTCTCCAGCTCGCAGTTCCAGTTTCGATTCGTATTTTTGCATCTGTGAATCGGGCTGGGTGGGTGACACCTGTGAAATTGACTATGACGAATGTGTATCTGCACCCTGTGAATTCCCATTTGTCTGCTACGATCTGTTCAATGGATTTGAGTGCGCATGCCCATTGTCCGACCCAATGTGTGCAGGGCTCGATTGGAGGTCAGGGTTCATCTAGATAGTACTTTATTCAGTTTATGTTTCAATCAATTTGAATTGACAAACTATCAGATAAAAAGATAATGATGATTAAGTAACTGAGGTTTCTGAATACCAACCTTTTTGTGTGGAGAGCCACAAGCGCTGTACTGTATCCCTATATTTGAAAGAATGAAAATCGTTTAGAGTTGACTTGCATATTTAAAGGGCACATAAATAAAGTGATATGACAATTTACTTTCTAAAACAAAGCAGTACATTGATCCTAAACATGCAAAAAAAAATTATATTTCTCTTTTCTTTGTTTTAGGCTGGAATTTTGTTACTGATACTAACTAATTTAAGATAATATACTCAGTCCATTAAAAAAAATAACATTGACAACTTTGTAGTATCCTTGACAAGAAATGTGAAGGAATCCCTATGCTCCTGTTTGTTCTTTGTATATTAATATGTCCTATTGGTTTTCGTAATTTTAAACCCGCTTGGTTTTTTAGATACTTTGTGTGTTGATGTTTTTAAAGCCTAAACTAATAAATAAATTGATAAATAAATACATTAGTAAAAAGATATGAATTGTTTATAAGCTTTTCATATTCCTTGATATAGTCAACTTTTACCAACCTTTTAAGCGGAAAGATCGTCAACTTACGGCTTCAAATATTGATTGTTTACCTTGTTTTAGATTCAAGATTATAATCGCCGTTTCCAGCACAGTGTTTGGATTGTTTGTGATCATTCTGATCATATTCGTCTTCTACAAGAAGGGCTATGCCAAAAAGTAAGTGGAATCATCTGATACTCCTAAACACTAGATGCATGAAATGATTGTGCACTTTATCGATAAAAAAGTTTTACCGTAACACTTTGATGATGCAGGTTTGAAAGATATAAGACATGAATGATTTTTGTTAAAACATCCCTGGAAAAGCCTTAAGCAACATTGTGTAGCTAATCTCATTTGACTATGTAAAAACAGCATTTTGAAAGCGTTCATACTTATTTTACGTTTATTAGATCCCACATTCATCCCAGCCAAGATGACGAAGAGCAAATTGTGCAGACACCGAGGGGGTCTTGTAATTTCGCAAATCCTACTTTTGAACCTGTTGGTGACATCCTTTCCATCAACCCACACGATCCTTCTGTTTCTCAAGAGAGACCGGCGTCTGCTTCTCCAGGTCCTTCAACCGCCTCAACACGCACCGCCCAGTCAAATGGATCATCATTTGGCTCTTCGGAATCCATAAGGTCCGATAGCGAGAAGTTCAGAAGACCTCACCCTCGTAGTGGACGTTCTAACTCAGTAGGAGTTGCACCCTTAATGGTTGACAAATTCCCCGCCAAGGATGATGTTGCAACTTCCAATGAGCCTCGCTCAAAGTCCACAGCAGGGCCCTTGTCAGAGAGCCCCATCAGAGATGATAAATGGGCGGAGACCACAATGCCAAAGGGTGACTTAAGTCCAAGAGATGTAGTCGTTGTCAAGGAGGAAGAGTGGAACAACGCTACGGTAAGCTCTGGAAGACTGGAAGAAGTTACTGAGGGTGATGACATAGAAGATCGGTTCATGTTCCAGAAAAAGATTCCACGCTCATGTAAAGAGGAGCGTGCTGCCTCTCTGAGTCAGGTATGAAAATAAAATATCATTTTTATCGCATTATCCTAAAAAAAATTTAATAGCATTTTAAGATCTTCTAAAACAATTTGGAATCGGTTTGAAATGTAAAGGAGATTACAATATGAGCTGATAACAATGCGACAAAACAAAATTCTAAGTACAACCTTAAATTTGTTCTCTGCTCAAACTTGTCTTTGCAGCTTCCTGGATCTTTGGTTAGCATAAAAGAAGATGACTTGACCCCTGAAGATCTTGAGGAAACGGAGATGTAATGATTCCTGCTTGACCATTCTTTAATAACTCGGTCACAGGTCAAAACTTAGTACACCAGGTTATTTTACACAACACCATCAACCATTGCTCGAAAGAAAAACACAGTAAGATGTTTTGTTTTAAGTCAATCTTTTATTAAAAAAAGCTTCATTGCAATTACAATAATCAATATGGAACAACATTTTGGAAAAAACATGTGTAGATGCATACAATTGCAGCAACAATTTCACTTAAAGTTATTACAAACTTAAAACCATATTCATAACAAACATTTTGTGTTTAAGTTAAAATTTTGCTAATCTTCAAGCAAGTATATACAAAACATAAAGGGCAAAATAAATTTCAATATCAAAACTAATGTTCGACTTAATAAAAATAAAATAAACGATTGGTTATTATTCTCAAACGAGTTCATTTTTAATCAAAAGCATACTTGGTTATTAACACTGTATCCAGTCCTCGAAGGGAATATTTACATCTGATGACAGCTCTTAGAAAAATATTTTTGGTAAATAGGCAAATAAAATTAAAATAGACTGTTTTATTTTCAACAAAATATGAAGCCATTATCATCTTCTGATTCAATGAGTTCTTCTAGGAAAGTGGTAACTCAGGTGATGAAGATGCCAATGAAGATGCACCGCAAGTGTCTTAGAAATTACCACGTGTGATTCTGTTTGCACTCGTTTATGCTTCTAGTAATAAATCAGGTCAGAGGTTGGAGTTCATTGCACCAAATTGTCACTTGAATAAACGATCAAACAGACCCTTAAAATTCGAAGTAGGGGGGGGGGGGGGGTAAATGCATGGATAACCCTGATTTTAACGAGATTTTAACTTTGTTTGTTTTGCTTCAAGACCCTCTTTCCTCCTTCAATAGACTTTATGCATATGGCGTGATTTAATTTTATGGGACACATTTCCTTCAAATCTTAAAAAAAAATGTTATTGGAATTGCGCCATCCTTCAGTAGAAGTGCAGCCCAAGTTCTTGAGGGTAAATGCACTGTGTGTTGTGCGCATGCGCGGGACAAGTGACCCAATAAGTGCAGTGTGGTGTAGCTATGTACAGTGCGGGTTTTAAAAACAAGTTACTTGTGACGGAGAATACCTCTATACCTTTTCCTTCATATTCGATTCTGAAAAACCAGCGGAACCACACTCTGCACATAGAATCATACGGTCCGCCATTTTGTGGAGTCCAAAATTTGGTTGTACAAAATGGCGGACCGTGTTCTGTAACAGAATTAAACAAAAACCACACAATTTCAAGAGGTATTTATGTGAATCACATAAATCCTTCTTTTGAAATATCTACACAACCATATTCATTTCATAACAAACACTTTTTATAGCCAAAAGTGCCCAAATCCGAAAGCAATGTGTCCCTTTAATTAAGTAAGGTTCCCTCTAACAGAATTCAAGAGAATGTACTATTTTGCCCATTCTGTGCACCGCAACCTGCATAGCTTCTTTATATAAGACAGCGGCGAGATAACGTCAGTGCATAAGGTCTATGAATGAAGTTGAAGATTATACGTCTTGTTTGATTTTAATCTCTTAGGAAATAGAGTGAGCTGACAAATATTTTACTCAGAATCGAGGCGTTTTTATGGTTTTAAACTTAAATGGATTTACTCAGAAAAATGTTTTCACTTTTAATTGCTACACAGAATTTGTTTATACAAAATACAACGTCAAAAGTACAAATCAATAACTACAAAAATGAAAATGATTCAACTAACCCGGTAATTTTTTTTATACACTAGGATAGCGTTATTTTAGTAAAGGGCAATCAACTAATATACACAATTACTAAGATAGCTAGGTATACTATTTGCAGGAAGTTTGTATCCTTCGTTTTAATATAACGGAAATAAATTTTGTTTGAGAAAAAATAAAAGTTTTTTAATAAAGCAAAGCAAACGGTTTGTTATCGTCTTTTTTCTTTTCTTTTCTTTTTTTTTAAAGAATTTCTTATTGCTACTATAGGCAGCAACCGTTTTTGCCTAAAAACTTGCGAGTAGAAACCCTGCTTAGTCGCAAGAGGGCGTAATCGTAGTTGAAATTTAAGGATGAAATGCTAGAGTCCGTCCCGAAAAAAAAATACTGATAAATATACATGGTCTCTCGGCATTTGGGAGTTAAACAACGGATTGTTACGTCACAATACATGGTAGGCGTACTTAATTCGATCAGCTTGTAGTGTGAGCAAGGCTACGATTATGCGACCTACTTTTATTGAGCAAAGTAGTTGAGAACAATCCAAAGAATGCAGACGATTTCGACAAACACCTGTGGAACGTTACGTAAAGAAGCATTGACCAATAGAATTCACGCAACGGCCTATCGGCGCGTACTCCGTGCTGTGCAGTTATGTTGTCAGCGCAAATGAATGGGCCAAAGATTGCAGTATCTTTGAATGGTCACATAACAACATGGCGGATTTACTTTAACAGCGGTTGTACAAAGTTGTGGAAATTTACTGGATATCCATGGAGTTTTGTGCGGTTGTGTATGGAGTCGGTAGTACGGTGTTGTTGAACTCTCGAAGGAAGAGGTTATCGTGTCTCAAGAGCCTAAAATTTTATGGATTGAGCAGATTTGAAAGGATTTTCCATCGACCAAAGTTTCAACAAAGTGTAGTCTACGTTAAAACTAAAATACGCATACATGTGTATTTGTAAGGGCGTCGGACCAGCACACATACGGACAGAGGAAGCTGCAAGTCCATCTAACGTTTTACTGTAAAGAAAGTACTGGTGAGTCCCATTTTTTATTTCATGAGGTGCAAGATTTTATATATGAAAGAAACAGCCGGAACTTTCTACGGTTATTAATTGACTATGTGCAAGCAAAATCAACAGTTTGAAATAGGATCAACTGAACCTTACCAGACAGTATCGTTTTTAGCAGTCAACGAATACATCGATACTTTTGTCGTCTTCAAAATAGACTAGGGTTGTGCAGATATACCCGACCGCCACTCGTTATGACCAAAACATAACCTTGTTAATTGTGGGGAAAATAGGGACTATTTGTGGTCATGGTGAGTGATGAAGTGGCTGTTGGATCAACCCTCGTATGAAATTAACATCCAACAGTACCAAGAAATGGCAGTGTCTTTAAATTATACAAAATCAAGCAGTGGCGTATCCGGCGGGGGGGGGGGGGGGGGCACATGCAACCTACCCCCTTCTGAGATTAAAAATTTCCTGATTAAAAAAACACTTTTTTTTTAATTTAAAGGTAGACAATGTCTTTTTGTTTACCTCGACGTCAGACTATTTTGTAAAGAAATAGCAAATGGCATAGCAAGAGGGTGAGGAAACAAGCTTGCTAAGGAACAATGCAGTTAAAAGTGCCCCCCTTGTCTGTGTCTGATTATAGATCAACGTAAAACAAATTATTACAAACACTGTTTGACAGCTCTACAGAGAGTCAACAAATATACAACTTAAAGAAAGTACAGGTACCTTTTGGCCAAGTTTTAAATTTACCTTCTGAGTTTATCAGGACGCACTCAAATTAAAAAACACATTTTTAAACCACGTTTGTCCCTTACCCTACTGATGTTCTTTAAAAGAACATTTGTGGGCCTTTTTAAGAGAAATTTACTGATGTATACTTAAAATTACAGTAAAAAAAAACATGCTAATGTAGAGACACGGGAAGGAGACCGGCCATCTAATTAGAGAAAATGAACAACAAAATTCAAATGTGCTCTTTCGCTGCTGAAAGCGCTAGTCTATTAAGGTCGCAGAACTTTAACTTGTTATTGTTAATATGAAAATCACAAAGTTAGATTCCACTTAAACACTGAGGGCGCACTTGGGTTGCTTACATTCAATTGTATTCTTCCAACGTGGACATTAATTTTGAACACTAGTTAATTAATCAAGTGGGTGAAAACTAGTAAATGTTTACGTGTGTACTTACACTACTACAAAGATAAGAAAGCCATTATACTAGTTTTAAAGAAAGCTTCCAACAATTTATAAAGTATCCATAATTTTTTTTTTACAACTTTAAAGGTAGATTTCGGTTTGATTTCAACTGTTGAAAGCGTTTCTCGGATTTGACAAGCGCGATATATCAATAATTACTGCGACTTCAAATAAACTCTGCTAGATATTTGATACTTAAATACGGTTATTTCACATAGTCGCGAACGTGTCTTCTATGTTTATAACAAAGGTTGAACAGTCTTAAATGTATCTTTTCTGTTATAGATGTGTCTTTTGAAGCTCGAATTGAGACAGTCATGATGCTTATCGTGTGCGTCTGTACATTATACTACACATTATTATACTTAAGTTATGGGAAAGAAGAGAAAAGGGAAATTAGCGACGGAATGTACAAGCCGAAGGATTAAATATAAACCAACGAGTCTATTCTCTAACTTGCTATATTTACCCCAAAAACATTGGTCTTTTTCATCATTTATTTCTCTTTGATGTACCATGTAAAAATGGCCTTTGTACAAAACGATTACTTATCTTAGAAATTGTGTTCTACAGTCCTGACAGATAAATCTTTGCTCAAACTTTGTCCCTATTCTAAATTAAACAAATCGAACTGCATGTTTGAGTTCACTCAAAAAAAAAAAGCTTTAAAATTACCCACAGAGTCGTAAAGAGTCTGTAAAAAACTGCAGATTCGTAACAAATGTACTACTACATGTACATTTATAAAATAATCTACACAACATAATATGTTCTTATCTCAATAGGTTGACGTCTTCGAAATACTTAAAATCGTAACTAACACTTTTGCTCTCGATTAGGTGGATCGTGACTAGACATGATAATATCCCATTCAAAGTAAGTGATAAAGGTAGTACCAGAAATGAGTTTTAATGTGTATTTAATACATTAGCATTCAAGACATGAAAATGGTATATTAATTATAAAATTAGTTAGATTATTTCATCAGCAATAGTTAGTACAAATAAACGCGTCTACGAATAAAACAAATACTTAATGCTCACAAAATGCGTGTCAAACTTCCTAAAAGTGTCCCGCCGAATAAAACAAAACAAATTTCTCCATAGAGAATGTTTCTCGCTGTGACGTTATGCACCTTATCCGCAAGGGGGCTGACCCCGTTAAGCCACGTCAATGACGTCAAAAAGAGTCAAACGCACTGGGGTCAGACACGGGTCGAACCAGGGAAGCTTATCGAAGCACCTTAAATCTGCATTCTCCCCTCGTATATGGGTATATTTAAGCTGCGGCTCTAGCCAATCTGTTTGTCAAACTTGACACTTTTTATAGGCAACTTGGACGCAACCAACTCCAATGCATTCAAAATAAAACATTAAGTTCCACCAGAGACTTTTTTTAACAGTGTCTTAAAATCCAAGAGAAAGTTAAGTGAATGCCAGGAAATGCCGGGAATCGGGCGAGTTTACATTGCCTAGCGACTGACAGAACTCTCGCAAGACAGAACTCTCTATTGTTGACGTCAGAACATAGCTGACGATTAATATTATATAATGCCTTAAAGATGTTCTGAATCATAAACCAAGAAAGAAAGTTCATAGCCTTGATTGAGGATCTTCTAACTGTAATCTTACAGATACATCACCTTCTGGCGAGTAAATGTAAATGGTGACAGAAATCGGATACTATGTTCTTAAAAACTTACTGTATGCTACACCTGTTTTTGGATGAGGGGGTGGAAAACTTGCGGGTTTTGCTAGCGGTGGCTAGAGAATTCGGTACATGATAGTTAACAGTGGGCCCAGCTTGATAGAGACTGGTAGGCGGTGATTGTTAGCTCCCGGTTGTGGTGGAACTCGGTACAAAATAATTGTACGGTGAGTAGTTTTGGGTCAAACCACGTCCTGATTGCATTTGTTCTGTATTAAGATAGTACGCGATCAAATATTCAGGGTAAACTTGCATTTTTTCAAAGACAACAAAGATGTGAGGGTTACGGATGTCATCGACGCAGGAGTCGTACAACTCCCCGTGTGGGTTTCTATCTTTAGATGGGGGCCGAACAAATGACTTATTTCCGGATGCGTAGGTTCCAATTAGTACTTGAGCCACAAAGACATAGCGACGGTCATCATTATCTGGTTCTGCGTAACTATGAGCATAACTTGCATCAGTGGCAAAGTAGCTACCCTTTCCATAGAGTGTTCCTACATTCGTCCCGCTGAGTCTCCAGTCAAAGTTCTGTCGGCAAATGGCGTCGCAATGCGCCTTTTTTGTTCCGTGGAATAACCTCTCCTGGAAAACAGGTTGACCCGTGTTTCGTTCTCTCATTCTGTAAATAGAGAGAAATTTTAATTTTACATTTGAAATTTAAATTGACGTTTTTACACTCATTATTACGATTTGGGTGCAAAATTTATGTATCATTCAAAAACATCATAGCCCCTTTAACAATGAAAACCGAGGTCATTTATTGTGAACAGTAGTTTGGTGACAGTATCCATTCATGGGGTCACTGTGGTGAGGTGCTGTCAAATTGCCACAGGCCAGACAAAACACCCTGATACGCATGGCATGCATGCACTAGAAAGAATGTACATGTATTGGGTATAAATCTCTCCTTCTGAGAAACAGTACTTTCAGTGACAGGAGGGGCAAACAGATCCTTGTGATCACCCGTACGGGGTCTTTCCATCGAGTCTGTCCAAGGGGTTAGGCTGCTGTCAAATTGCCTCAGGCAAGAAAAAACACCCAGATCCTGGTTTGCATGCACGCACTGTAACTAAGTTAGACTGCATGTATCGGGTATAATAATTCCCTTCTTCAGTGCCAGCATTCTACCAGGAAGGGCTTATAGTTCCTTGTGATCACTGTAGAAATGCATACAACGCCGTAGAGGGCATAAGTGAGGACGTTTACTCTAACTGCTGAATGATTAAATTCACATAAATGAGGTAAGATTTTTTTTGTCCCATGCCTGACCAGTGTGTGGGGGCCAAAGTGCAAAGGTTACTGAGGGTATTACAGTTACATCTGGTTTCTCAACAAACATAAGGCATCTATCACTTAATCTTTGGCAATTCAAGTTAGTCACCAAGTCAGTTCAAAATCATACAAAGCTGGGGTGCTAGGTGGCATCAGACGCACCAGGTAATTGTCCGATGTTTACGTAAGGATGAACATGCTCACACTTCCTGAGAACGATAGATTTACGTGGTAAGTCCATTACCACCCAGCGCCTCCCCCAATAAAATAGCGACCATAGGGTCTAGATCGAAATGCATCTTGACAGGATCACTGCGAATGTAATAAATATGAGCAGAATACATTTAAATTTCTTGAAAGTGATTAATATTTTCAGCTTTATCAAAAATTTGTGTAGATTGTGTGGATATAAATGTCTGTTTGTTTGTTGGTTTGTTTGTTGGTCTGTCTGTCTGTCTGTCTGTCTGTCTGTCTGTCTGTCTGTCTGTCGGTCGGTCGGTCGGTCGGTCGGTCGGTCGGTCGGTCGGTCGGTCGGTCGGTCGGTCGGTCGGTCGGTCGGTCGGTCGGTCGGTCGGTCGGTCGTGGTTGGGTTGGGTTGGGTTGGGTTGGGTTGGGTTGGGTTGGGTTGGGTTGGGTTGGTTGGGTTGGGTTGGGTTGGGTTGGGTTGGGTTGGGTTGGGTTGGGTTGGGTTGGGTTGGGTTGGGTTGGGTTGGTTTGGGTTGGGTTGGGTTGGGTTGGGTTGGGTTGGGTTGGGTTGGGTTGGGTTGGGTTGGGTTGGGTTGGGTTGGGTTGGGTTGGGTTGGTTTGGGTTGGGTTGGGTTGGGTTGGGTTGGGTTGGGTTGGGTTGGGTTGGGTTGGGTTGGGTTGGGTTGGTTGGGTTGGTTGGGTTGGTTGGGTTGGTTGGATTGGTTGGATTGGTTGGGTTGGTTGGGTTGGTTGGGTTGGTTGGGTTGGTTGGGTTGGTTGGGTTGGTTGGGTTGGTTGGGTTGGGTTGTTGGGTTGTTGGGTTGTTGGGTTGTTGGGTTGTTGGGTTGTTGGGTTGTTGGGTTGTTGGGTTGTTGGGTTGTTGGGTTGTTGGGTTGTTTGTTGGGTTGTTGGGTTGTTGGGTTGTTGGGTTGTTGGGTTGTTGGGTTGTTGGGTTGTTGGGTTGTTGGGTTGTTGGGTTGTTGGGTTGTTGGGTTGTTGGGTTGTTGGGTTGTTGGGTTGTTGGGTTGTTTGTTTGTTGGGTTGTTTGTTTGTTGGGTTGTTTGTTTGTTGGGTTGTTTGTTTGTTGGGTTGTTTGTTTGTTGGGTTGTTTGTTGGGTTGTTTGTTGGGTTGTTTGTTGGGTTGTTTGTTGGGTTGTTTGTTTGTTTGTTGGGTTGTTTGTTGGGTTATTCGTTTGTTTGTTGGGTTGTTGGGTTGTTTGTTGGGTTGTTGGGTTGTTGGGTTGTTGGGTTGTTGGGTTGTTGGGTTGTTGGGTTGTTGGGTTGTTGGGTTGTTGGGTTGTTGGGTTGTTGGGTTGTTGGGTTGTTTGTTTGTTGGGTTGTTTGTTTGTTGGGTTGTTTGTTTGTTGGGTTGTTTGTTTGTTGGGTTGTTTGTTTGTTGGGTTGTTTGTTTGTTGGGTTGTTTGTTGGGTTGTTTGTTGGGTTGTTTGTTGGGTTGTTTGTTGGGTTGTTTGTTGGGTTGTTTGTTTGTTTGTTGGGTTGTTTGTTGGGTTATTCGTTTGTTTGTTGGGTTGTTTGTTTGTTTGTTGGGTTGTTTGTTGGGTTGTTTGTTGGGTTGTTTGTTGGGTTGTTTGTTTGTTTGTTAATGACATTGTTGTAATCTGAACAGGTTGGTGTGGATTTGACACAGATTAATCAAAAACTGTCTTTTTACTGCTGCATTACCCGCAGGTCTTATTTCCTGTGGTCGCAGATCACCTTCTTAAAATGTAAACTCTTGTATTGACATCGCAGAAGGCCTTCTCGACAGCTTCGTTTCCAGACTTAGTGAGGTCCTGCCAGAGCGATGACTTTTCGAACTGCCACTGGAACGGGGCATCGTAGTGCCTGCCACTATGGTTTGAGTTGTGAGGATCTTGATCAAATTCACATTCCCCAAGACGGAAATGTTTTGTGCAGATAGAGAGGGCATCTGTTTGGTGAGGAGGTGGTTGACTGGCAACGGGAGTATCATCACAGTCACATTTCTCTTGGGTTGTATGTGGGACACATTTTTGATCTTTTGGTCTAACAACCTGTTGAGTCTCAGAGGAGATCTTCAGAGGGTTCTCCTTCTCCTTAGATGAATCCTCAGGACACTCCAACCTCTCGGGTAAACTCCCAGGAGTCATTTCGACACCGCTAGATCTCAAACTTACGACATCCTCAGGTTGAGAAACCTTAGACTGTAAGACTGCTTTCTGGGATTCTTTTGATGGTAGGGCCTTTATTTGGGATTCCGTCAGTGGTGATAATGTATCGACAGATCTATAATGTCGGGCCTTGGTTTGGTCCTTAACGTCAGAGATAGAGACTTTTTGAAGAGCGCAAGTCAACTGTCTGGCATCTGTTTTGCTTTTAGAATAAAATAGTAAAACCAACAAAACATAGTAAAATTTTCAAGCCATATGATTAAATCAAATTAAATCTGCCAATTAAAACGACAATAATGTCTTTTTATCCACGGTTAGAGAATCCTGTTTTAAAGTTCTCTTTTATTTGAAAATAAAGAGGTCTTTAAATCTGCCCTAAATGCCGAGGTTGTTATCCGCTAGTGGTATGTTGCTTTGCCTCTGTGGACCTCAGTTCAAATCCCTCTGCAGGAGCCCATAAATGTGGGTTGTTTTTTCGGACCACACCTAACGTGGATTTTCCCTGTTGGGGTTTCCCCCTCATTTCAAACTGAGCATTTCGTCATCGGCTTATCTCCCTGGTATCTTCTGTGGAATACAGTGCTGGTTTTGATTTTATCATCATATTATATTTAACCGATTGACACAGTATCGTGCGTCGGAATGTTTATTGGACCTACCTCTTCAACTGATTACCTAACGAAGTTGTCTGTTCTGTGTATTTGGGTATCCTAGCAACCGCAACGAGATCGCCCCAAAGTCCATTCTGGGTCACGCAAGAAAAGTTGATCAATAGTAGATTGTTACCCATGGTAAACCTGTACCAATCAGCAGATACTTTTCTCAGTTTATAATCCAAGTAAGTTCTTTCTATCTTGAAGGCTATCTGTTTACAAACAAAGCAAACCAACCATTACGGAGGTCGCAGATTCAATTCCGGTTCTAGTTAATTTTCCTTTGTTTAACCGCACATTGTTTTTGTTTTTGAACGTGAAAAGGAATCATGAGTCACATTTAAGCTTGAATGTCTATAAAACTCTTCCCTGGGCTCAATTTCATAACAAAGCAAATCCATTGTGATCGCGCAGCTGGTCGCCTTATTTTCTTGCTCACCTGTGAGACACGTTTGCGCCTAAGCAAATTTTCTGCAAAAGGGGCAAGAAACTTTGTTTACCGTTAAGCGGTGCTATGAAATTTGGATAAGCAGTAAAGATTGGGCACCAGTTGCGAAAAGTAACTTACCTTTTTTTCTGATCAGCATTAGTTTTGTAAACCAAATAATTTGTTTCTTATGTTCTGTGAAACTAAGCACAGTTTCATAGAGCTGCTTAAGCTCAACAGTTTCTTGGCAGAAAACAATTTCGCTTACCAGAATAACAAGGTTACCAGCCAAAATGCAACGTCACACGTGCCGTTTGTGACTGGTTTCCTGCTACTGTTTGCTCACTAGAAATCTGAATGTAACGCAGTATTTTCTGCTTAAGAAACTCTATGAATATGGGCACCTGGTAGGTGTGTAAGTTCTTAATCATAAGTGTTGTGTACCTCTTCTGGGTGTTGGGTCCAACGGTCACTCCTATCCTTGAAGTACCATGTCCATTAAGTGCAACATTTCTTGAGCGATCCTTCAAAGAGGATGTTGGAAGGTGTTGACAGTCGTCTCATATTCAACTTATCACCATTTGCATCATGTCCTGTTAGGCTGCCATCAGCCTCAAAAGTAATAATTACCTCAGAGGCGAAGTTGCCGTCGTTATCATCACTAAATCAAGCACACAAATTGTTTATTACGATGTATTTCATAAGACTACATAATGGGAGACTTTTGAGACGATAGCGGGCGTCCCACAGACCGGTTTTTTTACATTGTTCTCAGCAATGAAAACAATGGAAAAGGACCGGTCTGTGGGATGCCTGCTATCGTCTCAAAAGTCTCCCATTGTGTAGTGTTTACTAGTATCCAAGAAACAATGGCAATTTACCCTCAAAGGTATTCGAAGTATTGTATAGACTTGGGGAAGTGGTTTTTAGTTGTCATAGTGCTTGACTCCCTTCGGTTTCAATACATGGACGAAGTTATGGCGAAGTACATTTTTGAATGATTGGCAATTCCAGTTATTCCAGGTATGTTGTATATGAAGGTTTGTTTGTTGATTGATTTATTTCCTTTGTCCTCTCAATTTGAAAGAACATCTGGTTCGAACAAAAGTAATCTGCGTTCGAAGGTATGTATCTGCGTTCGAAGGTATTTATCTGCGTTCGAACGAAAATAATCTTCGTTCGAACAAAAAAAAAATATTCGTTCGAATGAAAAAAATCTGCGCTCGAACGTAACAAAAGTATTGCGCCAGTCCATTTATTTAGAAAGCTTTTTCATATCGGGAGTTTAAACTCCTCTTCAGCTTACCATGTGAGGATTATTCCCTGGTAGTATTTATTGTTGACATCACAGTAGCACTCCTCCATACCTTTATTGGACTGTCTCACCAAGTCCATCCAATCCTGACCACCATGTTTGCGAATCTGCCACTGAAATGCAGTATCGCAGTGATAAAAGTTGCCATGTTTTTTTCTTATAAAGTAACACTTCCCACGTAAATATTGAGGGCAAATTTGGGTAGTTTTCATATTGAAGACCTGTTGAGGATGAGATGATTTGTTCTTGAAACTGACAAGAAAAGTCTTGAGGTTCTCATTGTTTAGTTTACTATTCTCTTCCTCCTGGGCGTCATCAAACTCAGATTATTTTATCTTCGGAGGACGTCTTGCACTAAAGAGAAACTTGAAGTTTTGAAGTTCATTTCCCTCCAGCTTTGATATTTCAAACCTCCTTTGTAACAAGTGTTGGGGTTGACCTGACTGCAAGTCGTGCGAAAAGGGACACGAGCTAGGACGCCTTCTGCATGATTCCAGGATAAAGAACCTTAGAAGACAAGAGTAGGATCAGAGCATATTACTAAAAGACACTTTTTGGAGAAAACGAATGATGTGTTTTGAGATTTTGAAATAGTGAAATTGTATTTAGACACATACTATACCGTCGTGTGCCCGGTAAAAGGACATAGCACATGTTCCCGCAAAAAGGGCGATAGCAAATGATGTGCAATTTTGTGTTTTGAGAAAACTGAGCAGGAAAGTTTGATCCATTTTTCGCCATTCAAAAGTTATTATAGGAAGGATAAATTCTGCATGGGAAAGGGAAAACATGTCTTTGGGTTCATTCTAGCAACAAAAATGTAACAATAATGCCATATTGTTCGAATGTCAGGGGCCATTTTATTGCTTACGTCCTTTTAATACTGGGACAAAATACTTTATGTGCCCGGTAAAAGGGCGTAAGGCCTTATGCCCTTTTACCGGGCACACAACGATAAGTAAAGGTGATTTCTTGCTAAAAGCAGACTCCCGACACTAAAATAAACTGTTTATGTAATTATGATTTTAGGCTTCGATGGTAGGCCCAACCTTAACAAACTTTTTAACGAAGTGTTTGTTTGTCACCTGCAAATGTGGAGGTAGTTGCACTGTCCACCTCTCTCACATCCGTCCTTGCGATACATATAATCTCTGCAGATCTGAAGAACGGCATAGTGTGCTGCCCTTCCCCAATTTCTCCGTGTTCTTGGTCTGTTTGGTGGAGGGTATGTGTATGGAGGCTTGATTGCACTCATGGCGGTTTGGATGTCGATGAAATCCTGAAATTCAAGGTATATGAGAGGAATTAAATCTCACGTGTACTTTTTCTTTTATGAGTATTTTACCTTCGAGGAGAAAACGTTGTGGTGATAATTGTACGCCGAGAAATGTATGATTGTTGTTTTCTTTTTGGTACAATACTTTAAAGTTTGGACCGTGTACATTGATAATGACATGAATTAGATGCCATGGTTGGAACAGCTCGATATCAAAGTTGATGAGGTACAAGATACATGTTAAAGATCACACATTGATTGTATTCGTAGCACTTATCCCCTCTGATTACCCAAATAAAATTTTGGCAAATTAAGATAAAATTAGCTAATAACAAACGTAGAACAAAAAAAATTAAAAAAAACTTTACAGTGCGAGTTTGGTTACTTTACGAACTAAACTAGCCTCATAGGTTTCTGTTGGAGGCTATGGGGTACTTAAACGTCTTCTCTTTTAAAACCTGTGTGGTTACATACATCACGTTTCTGTAGTATGCAGGGGTTCGTAAGCATTCATAACTTGCATGACACAGCTTTTTTCTTCTTTTTTTCTATTTCTTAGTCCCTTTTTCCCTTTTTGTTTTCTTTCTTATTTCCCCCTTTCTTCTTCCTCATAGTTTTGGAAATCATGTCCCAAGAACCTGCCTCGATCTACCGATGATGTGTAGGCTAAATGCTGCCAGGTCTACTTGTTTGGGTAGTGCTAAGCTTTCTCTATTGAAAGAATCAACCTAAAAGATTTCATTTGTGCCTTTACAATCTGCTTCAACATAATCTGTTGTATTGTGCCACACCAGATTGGTATCTGAGATGCAGCGTGAATGAAGTGTTTCTCAATCTGTTTTATCAAACATGTTTACCACAAAATTCACGACGGGCTATACCGGGTTTAATAAATGTTGACTATCGTATTGATTCCTTGGTTAATTTAACCGGCCTTTGTGGCGGTATAAGAAAGTGCAATCATGGAGGAAGAAACACAAGCAGTCTGTGGTTTGAAGAGGCTCATTGATCCAGACCACACGTGACGGGAGGATCGAAGGCTAGCCCTTTTGCGTCGCCCTTGTTGGCGTCTTACTGTCATTATTCCAGTGTACAATCAAAACAATGCAATTTTATGTAAAATCGTTAGAACTACCTTTTAGAGATCTGTTCAAACGTTTATCGTCAACGATACAACCCCTTCCAGATTTAAAACCGTTAAAGGACATAAACACGAAGTACAATAGGGATCGCTTATATAAAACATTATAAAAGCATATATCTTGAAACTCATAAGAATCATCCTTGGCAATGGTTGGAGTCCCGTATGGTGCAATTAAAACGAAGGTTCTTTCATTTTTGTCGATAATTGGTGCGTCGGTGGTGTGGTAGGCTGAACTATCATTCAAGGGCGCTTGAAAATGTATTTGCTATTAAGTTTAAGGTTTATGCGATATTGTACTAACTTATTGCCACATTGGGTGAACACCCCATCTCGATGTTCCCGTTTTTCGTTATAGTGATTTCTTTATTTTTGTTTCTTTCTTAACTGGCTTAACTATGATATGAGCATTGGACAATTTCAAGAACCTAAAGGGGACCAATCCATGGGTGTTTCAATCGAGATAATTCACATGTCATACTCATCCAGGAAACTGTTTTTACTATTTGTCCTGCGCAACGAATTACCCAAATAACACAATGCCAGTAAACAGACATTTACAATGATCGAAATGTGCATGCTGTGCTTCACCAAAATTTAATACTTCAGAGCTACACTGAAAATGCTGTAAATATTTGTAAAATACACAGACTTTCATAAATATGTACTATTTTGTTCTAATTGTATTCTTTTCCAGCATAGAGAGCCGTTGTGAAACAAATACGAACGATACTAAAGGAACCAAGATGGGGTCACAACTTGATCCTTGGAGAATATTGACCTGATGCACGGCTCGGAATGCGAGTCAATTATTTTATGTACATTAATAAATTCCCATAATGGCAGACAGAATGGACACGTGTAAAAGTGCGCTGCGCGTGGTAAAATGGGTCAACTGGGGAAGATGGTCACATAAAACGGATAATAGCTTGTCTTCCTTAAAAAAACAAGTAATTAAACTAGAACAAAAACGAATGAATTGCAAAAGTAGCCTAACCATTTTTAAACGGATTAACAACAACCTAAGGTTGTTGTTTAAAGGTGCGACACTATCATGTTTGATGGCTGAGTCGATAATAACTGAAAAAGTTTACTTATGGGCAATGCATGATGGTAAGAAATAGGGATAAATTGAAATCGGGTATAACGTTAGTTTATACATTAGTGCTTCAAGATACAAGTACTGTAGATGGATGTAGGATCAAGTTTACAAAGAGACAACAATCACAAACAGCTCTCCGAAGATTCAAAAAGCAAGTGCCGTGGGCCTCTAATTATCATGTATACTGCGTGACTCGGTCAAAGAAAAGCGTTTGCTTAAAACTATATAATTTATGTATTTTAAAGATAACCTAAATTGTATCCATTGTTTCCGTCTATCTTAAACTTGCTTTTCTCCATCGGGATGAGTTATTTATTTTATTTATTTTTATTTATTTAAACCATCTTTATTGAGGGTGACCCATCCAGCAGAAGCTGATCATTTGGGGCCCTCGTTAAAAAAGAAAAGAATTACATCCAGATCGTAATAGAAACAAAAACACAAACACAACCAAAAAAAACAAAAAATTATATTAGATTCATCTTACAAAATGAGATGCCACAACTGGAAATTACGTAACAAATTTACATTTAAAATCCATGGAAAACTTAAAAAGCGAAGAAAAAATAACAATAACAATAATTTATCAATAATACATCAATAACACTGCAACAACTGGGCTGTTAAATTGATTCTCTTGTTTAGCGTAAACAATCCGTCTTAAAGACGCTCAAGGAGTAGAAAGACTGATTTAAATACTTCACCAAAAGTAAAAACTAGTCATAACATATAATGCGAAATACTCGATTGTGAGCTTGTTATTCACTTTTATGAAGTTTGTATTGAAACACTTTACAATTGTTTATGAGAATAAACCAAGAAGCACATCTCAAAAAAGTATCGTTAAAATAGGCAGCATTTGGGACACGCTTTATTAAATTGAACTTCATCCTCGGGATCTAGAACTGCAGAATTGTATGATGGGCAGGTGATTGAGTTTATTGCCTGCCTTGTATTTGATGGTTGCTGTTGACCAGTACTACTGGCAGAGGACACTTGAGGTGTGGGAAGAGGCTGTGTGTGAGCCATAGTCGTGTTAGTTGCGAGGGCAGCTGGATAAAATTGAACATGATTAGCAGGTAGTGGTACAGCAATATTGGATGAGGTGGTGATTGACTATGAGGGCTTCCTTGTGTTTGGTGGTTGCTGTTGACAAAAACTAATTGTAATAACTGTAGACTTTACTCTCCCAAACTATGCTTATTTGTATTTTGTTAAAGAAAGTAATGTTCAATTTTATTTTGATCAATGTTTGTTTTTTATTCTTTTTTACATTCTTACATTCCGTTTGAGGAATAACCACTTATTTTTTAGTAAAGTTCAAAATGATAAGCAAACTTATTTTGCTTTATACTTTGTATTTTAATACTGGAATATTATTAAGATAAATTTCAAACCTTTTCCGAGTACTTATTCCAGTTGTCTGTTTCGTCGCAACAAAACCAAATCCAATCAATGCAAACTTCTCGTACCCATGGCTTGTCTATCAGGACGCTGGATTCGGTGGAAATCCGATGTGCATTATACCATTCATTGTCTTTGCAGGTAGTCATTGGTTCAGTTTCGAAACACACGATTCTATAATCACTGTGGGTGTAACAACATTGAGACAAAGCGTTGTGGTGATACAGTTAATTATTAAAACAAGGTATTTTTCTTAGGCGCTTTTAAGCTAAAAACAAGTACTTTACACTACTTCGTCCATTGGGCTTGAAGCATTATTCACAATTACCGCAGTTACTTCAAGCAGTTATATTGGTAGGAAGGTGGTCACATGAACATTTGTACATCCAGTATTAAACGGCTGATAAAGACATAGCTGCAAATTATTTTATTCTACTTTGAGAATAGTTATCCAAAAAGCCCAAATCCGAAGGCAACATGCCCCTTTAATCATTTTAAATCAACAATGTCTACTCTCCAATGTACCAGTTTTCTCACCTGGCGAGGATAATTGTTCCCTGGTAGTCTTCATTGACGTCACAGTAGTGCTCCTCAATACTTTCATTTGACTGTTGCGTCAAGTCCATCCAATGATTACCAGTACGGCTAATCTGCCACGGGAATACAGTATGGCAATGGTATTTTTCCCCCCTTAACCTTTGTTTTTACTCTCATACTGACAGTTAACAAACCGAGTCTCTACATGTAGCTCTACCCATACTAATCGTAGCTCGGACCAAAGCAGACTGGGAACATATTCAGCAGCCTGGATACCGCACGGGGCTGGGGCAACATCTGGGGCTACACATATTTTTTTGGCTTTGATTCGGAGATATAAAATAAAAACTAACTTGAACACCCGTCCTTATTATTATTATTTTTATTATTGTTAACTATGAACGGTTTAGAAGATAACTGTACTCTTTAAAACAGCTCAATTTTATTCTTTTAACTCAGTTCCCAAATAACTCAACGTCTTAGGCTAATTTAGTTTTATGAGAGGGCAAAGGGCAGTGAACATCTTACACTTCTTAAAACAAACGTATGGCACACTTTGTATGGGATCCAACAACTTGTATAAGCTTGAGACTCGGACAGGCTATAGTGAGATGATGAGCGCTCTTTTAAAAAGAGAATTTCCATTCTCGCAAAGCCAGATCTACTTTAATGGATATTTTAGTCAGGGTCAGTTTAAAAGTTTTGTGAAGTTTACACACTGTACGTTGATCAAGACAGGTTTATTGAAAACAATGGGTTGACCGGCTCTATGTCAAAGGGGATTAAATATACTAGTCAAAATTTACCTGACTTGAAGTATGCAAGAGTTATAAACAATGAGCTTTTGCAAAATTGGCTGCCAATTGTTTCTTAAAGGGTCCTTGTCAAATTGTGACTGACAAAAAAATGAGCTTTTTATCAAATCGTTCAAAAACACTCTGACCACAAAACTAGCTGACAACTGGTATTTAAAAATGCTATTATAATTATTCTTATAAAGCATAACCGAGAAAGAAAGTTTGGAAAGGACCCTATTACAAAAGTCTACGGTAATATCATCTCACTGTCATCAAATTAGAGAAGAAAAACCTTCCGATGAGAAAGTACAGTTATGGTATCAGAAGTGGGATTGAATGTACAAGAACTTGCACCGAGTTACTGTAGGGTACACTTGCCTTTGGAGGAGGTGGTGGTTGACTTTGAGGTTGTTGTTGACCAATATTAAATACAATTTTCCGATAAAATGACTTGTGTAAACCCAAAATATACTCAATGGGGGCTCTGTAACTTGACCCCCTCCCCCCACTTAACAAACTTTTGGAGCATGCTGGCAAAAGCAATGCTCCCTACAAAAAAGAGAGAATTAATTCAGATAAAAATGGTATGTGTTCTCTCCTCCGTAAGGAGGAAAAGAGAAAGGTTCAAAGGCCATGAGGACAAACTTGAGTTTTTCAAAGAAAATATGCAAATCAACAAGATGCGTGTGGCACAAAAACATGCGGACCACTTGTTATCCCAGATTCCCCACTTTACGAACCAACGACCCGTGTGGTCCCGAATAGAAATACACGTGCGACATGGAAAACAATTTTATAAACATAATGATGCAGTGTTTTGCAATGATGATTTTCTTTTTTAAACCATATGCATCTTGGATATAACAAATCTTGAATATGCAAATTGTAATAACGCAATATTGATCATAATGCTAATAAGATGATTGAACAATCATACAGACGCAAAGGAAAATACACTGAATTTAAAATAATTGTACTCACTTTGACCAGCGTTAAACCAGGCTTTCTAAAATAATAGAAGCTGGCATCAAAACTTAAGGTATCACAAATCAGCTCTGAAAATCATGTAAAGAACTGTTTACCATAATCACCACAATCTTCAACCAGATCTGAACTACCAACTATCCCCATGAACTTAACTTTGATACACAAGAAAATAAACCTAAACAAAAGCATGTGCCTTATCAGGAAAATTGAGAGATCCAAAAGTCATTACACATACACGCATGTTTTAACATTAAACACAATTCTGAAAGACTTGGTAGTTGTACAATAAATTCAACAGGCAATCTCATTCAAAATATGAAAGACAACGAGGCAAAATTTCCACAAGTTGGGAAAAAAAAAGTAAAGTTTATACAATAACAATGAGTAAATAATCGATGGTGTGGTAATCCAACTTGTTCAGACACCAAGTGTGTATTCAAAGGCAGCTTGAGCAGACACCAGAAGTGAGCAGGATTGCTTTGTTAAGATATTTCACAAATTGATTAATAAGTAATTGCATATTATCGCCACAGACCCAAGATGAAAAACACTATGGAGGCACCAATGGTCACAGCTACTGTCAATACAGGTGCATAGAAATAATTTACAACACCGAATACAAGGGACACTTCCCTACTATTTCTCTGGCTTTGTCATCTTGCAAACAAAACGAGTGGATAATAAAAAAAAAAAATACCGAGGCCCTAAAAAAAACTGCATGGTGGCCATCACTCAGAGTATGGAGAAATAAAAACACCTCCTGCAGTCTCTACATTATAAAAACACTCCAGCTCCAACTGAAAATTGCTCAAAAACTAGTAGCTCAGCCTGTTCAAATTAGAATCTGCCACCTCAACGACTATCAGGGGACTGCAACTTAGTTACCCTGTCTATATTAGGCTTTTCAAACAGCTTGAAAATGGCAGTGAACTGTTTTTTAGTGTGGCTTTAATGCTATCCATTGCAAGTTTTTTAAAACGGACTTACATCTTCACCATCTTCACATTTTGTCAAGGCACGTCTCAGATAAGGCATCATGTGACTTCAACATAGAATCTGGCACGGGCATGCATGGTTGGAATAAGAACTATATAGCAATGTACACTCTAAAATATGACCTGTTGAAATACAATATGAGGCCTTAATCATTGACCTACAAAATAGTCTGCATAGGATCAAAGCATAAAAAAGCAAGCAAGTCACAATACGTCTAACCACACTGAATACAAAAGTATAATAAATTGCAATACAAATCTCCAACTTACACAAGTTCTTACTCAGACTTAAAAAGCTACACGGTAAAATGCCAATACAATTTAAATACACAAGAACTCATAAAGTATACACCCTTCACACTGGTTTAAAATATCAAGGGCAACTACAATTAACTAAAAACCTAAAGTTACATTAATATATCATGTGTGCAACAAAACAACTATTTGACTGAAAAAGTATTTGATCCGAAGCACAGGCTTACGACTGACTCTAAAAATATATCTTTTAATAAAAGTAATGAACAGCTATAAAAAAAAATCTACAAGAAGAACAACTGCCTCAAAACTAAAACTGATCTGCAAAGCTTGGATAACATTTGTCAAATGCTACATACAATTCTACAAAATAGAAATTACAGTCAAAGTTGCAAAACGTAAGTTGTATACAAAATATAATTTCCACGGACTTCATCAACAGAATTATACATCAATATGTTTACTGTCAGGTAACTACCGTTATGCACAAGCGGCAAAGGAAAATGTTCAATCCGCAGAGATATCATTCGAATTGAAACATAAGTAATTACTATTTTTTTTTAATTCACACATGTTTATGAAGTAAGTTACAAACTACACTTTCATCTATGGTAATTAAATGACAACGCTTATCAATTTCATTACCTTAAGAGTTTTCAAGAAAATCTGGCTGAATGAGTTTTTCGTAAGTTTTAAAACCTTTTTTGTGAGTCATTTTGACCGAAAGAACTAGCCCAAAACAGTTATTACTAAACCATTTGTAGGGTTTATTTTAAAGCATTTTCTAAGACAGAAAGTGTGGTAAAAACCTTAAAACAAATCTGGTAACCTTCTTCAGAAATCAATTACATGTTATCAAATATTGATAGTCATGACATCTTCTGATGAGTAAACCCCCTTCCATGAGCACGCTACTGTAAACTACCACAGATTATGCAATTGTTGTAATAACTTCACTCACAAATATTCAAAAAAAATCTTCTGTGGCTTTCAAAGTTGAATGGCCAGGCTGAGTTCCTTAATTCACCTACTGTGAATGATGTACTCACACCGACGCAGTAAGGTACTGTTACGTAGTGTAAGTTTTGTCCACATAAATCACTTAGGGTCAGGGGTCATGGCCTTGCCATGGCGGCACCACAATCCCACCACAACCATAACCCTCACCGGCTGTAAAGAATCACAGATTTTGTCCAATATGACCAGCAAGGGTCAAGTGCAAGGGTGTCAGACATGGAGTACAATGCGCAGGGGCTTATAGCAAATTATTGTGTGGTACACTGAGATTCCTCATGACCTTTCTTGCGTTTGTACTTGATCAAATACTCAGGGTACGTTTGCGTTTTGTCAAACACAACGTGCAGTTTAGGGTGATCTATGTTGTCAACGCAAGAATCGTACAAATCAAGGTTTGGATTTCCATATTTAGGTGGGGGGAGAACAAGTGAACTCTTTCCGGTTGTGTAGTCTCCAACAAGGACTTGAGCCACAAATACATAGTGAAAGCCATCAGAATCCTGTGCTGTGTAATAGTCAGCATCTCTTGCATCACGGGCAAAGTAGCTACCCCGCCCATAGTGTGCTCCCACATTGGTCCCATTGAGTTTCCAGTCGAAGTTCTGACGACAGATTGCATCGATATTTCCTAGTTGGGTTCCGTGGAACAATTGCATCTCCAGCACATTCCCATCCATGTTTTTCTGAATCATTTGTTCTCTCTTTCTGTAAAATGAAAATATCGCAAATGATTCAGTATTTTTCAAGCAAACGGGTCATCCCTGTTTGTTAAATTCATTATCAAGTTTGTCAACAAAGATAAAGAAACCTCTCCCTTAAAGACGCCCGCTCGTCACCATTATCTGACGACTGTTTCTGTGGCACAAAACGACCATGTACCCCTACTTAGTTTATGTACAACCCGTGCGCCGGTCAAAGGTCACGAATTTGTTTGTCGCGCGTTGACGAGTGGGCGTCTTTAACTTGTTTTCCATTTATCAGTTAGATAAGATAAAAAGCTATTCAGCAGATTTGCATGGCTTCCTGGCTTGCACTCAATTTGGTTGTTAAAGGTAAAATAATAGGATCGGTAAAGGTACAATGTTCTTACTTTGTGTAATTCAATATAAACATGAACAACTTCAAAACCTGTGAAAATTTGGGCTCAATCCGTCGTCCGAGTCAGGAGAAAATAGTGAAAATCCGTGGACTTTTTTTCAGCATGTAATAGTCCTTAATTTGGTTGTTACAACCGAAATTAACAACAGGGTCTTCAAATTCTATTTTTTATTTACTTATTTTTTTTTTACTTTGCCAGTATTTCCGAAAGAAATAATACTACGGAAGATTGGCAGACTGATACTGATAAAGAGAAAACGTTTGACGAATACCAATCCTGTATTCTACCACTAAAGAGTAAACCATGAACAGTGACAGAAATTGTATACTGTGTACCTTGAGAAATCTGTCATCAGTTGTGGATTTTGAACCCTTTGTATCGAGCAGATATTTGCACGATCGTCCATGGTGTCCCCAAACAAGTTCGAAATAGTGATGTATTCTTTACTGGTGCGGTCGCTGATGGGTACCAGTTTCAGCTCTGTTTGGGAACCAGAGTTGTCCCAGGATGTTGGCAGTTGCACGACAAAACTACTTGTCAGTGTTCGAGAAGTAGTGAAAAAGAAAAGAAAAATAACATTAATAATACTAAAACAGAAAAAAAAGGATCAGAAAAAATTATTCACTTAAAACTGCCAATGACGTTCGTTTTTTAAGTCGTGTCTAAAATGACGTTATCACACCGAAGTTGGTGTAACTCACACCTCAGAACCTTAACCTTTACTTGGACAGGGTTTGAAAGTAAACGGATATCAAACCGACGACCGTGTAAAAACTGGAAATAAGTTTAGCCAATCAGCTCAGAAAATTTTGGAATAATAAGGATGGTGTAGATTCCATTTCTAAAATGTTATCTCATACACAAGCAGCAACAATTTTATGCAAACTTATATTGTTTAACAAAATGAATTGAAAATATTCTAAACACAACAGTAAGAGCAAACAAACGGATGGGCGTTGTGTATATGATAATTACATGAAATTTGAGTAAAGATTTTAGAACTGATCAAGTTCTCCCGAAAAAGGACCTAAAAATCATAAATTTTAGAATTTTGGATCACGTCTTGTAAGGCGCTTTGATAGGCGTTATAGTTGGCTTGATTAAGCGGATAATAAATACACGTTTTTGCTGTTGTTGCCGTCACCTCCGCCGTCCTCGTCGTCGTCGTCGTCGTCGCCGGCATCATCACTCTTTTAAATGTCCATTGACTGTACTTAGACAAAGGCCTTTAGATTTATTCTAACGTTCCGTTACATGCAGCCTTGCCCTTTAAAACACACAGACAAATATCTTTTAACCAACTTTCAATGTACGATCGTACTAAAAAGTTTAGTCCGTTTGTAAACAATTGTTGTTTGCGAAGCCATTTTACAGTCAAACTTTCCCAAACTCATCAAGTACCTGTACAAACCATGGCAATAAACAATTTTACATGAAGAATTAGCCTGGGTTGACCATTTTGACCTGGAAACTTGGTTACAAACATAAGCTCAGTTAAACTCCCATAGGATGTGTACAAAATGTACAAAATGCCAGGTTTTTCTCCAAATTTGGCTTTTTGCTGTCAACACCCTGCCACCCTGCCCTGCCACCAGCCGTACACCAGACAACTAGTGTATAATTACTTTTTTGGTTCAGAGGACTTCTAGCAGTCATTTGAGACCATTTGAGAGGAGATTGTGTTCACCAAAGTAATGTATTCGCACGATATTCAAACGTACTGACAAAAATAGTAGCATCGTGCAGCCGTGTATGAATAATCTGTGTTCCACTGAGCCTTGTGAGACCGAGTCTGTTTCCTGAAGAGCGCCCTCAATAGACTGTAATTGGACATGTTCACATATTATTGTGTCAGCCATATTTGACTATGCATACGTAGCCGTTTTTCACCGAAAAGTTTGTAGTTAGTTCAGCAGTTTTTACCGCAAAGTACAAAGCCTATGGACACCTGATTAACCTAGAGTATTGCCAAAAAAAGTGAGTAGTTTTTCAGTTGTTATTGAAGAAGATATAAGCCATTGTTTTAGTAGACAAAACTTAAAGTTTTCATGTTAAATCAACTAGGTATATGCAACTTGTTTACATGCAGGATAGAGGTTCATTAAGGCATAAGAAACACTACTTTTGCCAGTTTAAGTCCAGATTTGAGAAAGTATGGATTGTTTTATTTGATGGTCATTCCTCAGTTTAAATGAATGATTTTCAGCTAAAATGAATGCATGAAACTACGGATTAGGTGTAAGCAAAAACAAAGGAAAGTTTCATATGTTTGCCAAGTATTTTCTGAATTACGATTAAGGTTTTTTGGAGAGTTATTTATAACCGTTTGTCTTACCGATAAGCATCAGCATCTTTGACCAATAGGATGTCATGTATTAAGTATTTCTTTTTTGTATGTTTATTTACAGTTCGAATTAAATACCTTAAATACGAAAGCAAGATCTCTAGGCTGTGTCAACTGTAGCTTACTCCCTAATAAGCCACAACATTCGAATTTTTCTTCTGCTAACCTGGGATCAAAGGGGAGTACAGCAAAGAAGAAACGCAAAGGCGGCGTTAACAAGACAGGGAAAAGCCCTGCGTTTGAGGATAGAAGGTAGCAGGGCCACCGATGAGGTTTCAAGTCAGCTTGAAAAGTTTGAGCTAATGTATGAAAACCTGATTCAGAAGCATGAAGCTTATACTGAGCAGATATCAGACGATGATGAATTTGTTGTGGAGGAAGAATGGCTGGAAGAATGTCAACAAATGTTCATCAGTCTACAGTGTGAGGCCAAAGATTACTTGAGTATAAAGCCTACTGAGGGCGAGTCAAGAAAGAAGGAAGAAACCAGTTCCAGTGCCGAACAGACCAGTTCCTGTGCCGAACAAACCAGTTCCAGTGCCGAACAGACCAGTTCCAGTGCCGAACAGACCAGTTCCAGTGCTGAGCAAACCAGTTCCAGTGCAGAGCAAACCAGTTCCAGTGCAGAGCAAACCAGTTCCAGTGCAGAGCAAACCAGTTCCAGTACAAAGCAGTTAACAGAATCTGATAGCCATATCAGCATGAATGAATCAAGTGACAAGGAAGAAAAAGCAAAGAAAACGGATGCAGTAACCACTGATGTTAACAAACACTGTGGGTTTAAAATGGAAAAGCCGAAGATGCCCAAGTACACGGGAGATGTCAGAGAGTATGCCATATTTAAAGATGATTTCAAACACATGGTCGATAAGAGATATGGTAAAAGAGATGCTGTCACACTTTTGCGTGCATGCCTACAAGGAAAGCCACTAGAGCTGATTAAGGGAATTGGATCCGACTTCGATGCAGCTTGGGAGTGTCTTGACTCCATATATGGTGATCCACGATTTATTGCCGATACAGTCACCCAAGACATTATGAAGTTTAAACCACTCCGTGACGGAGAAGATGCCAGATTCTGTGAGCTAGTTCATCTTGTGAGAAGGAGTTACAACACACTAAAGGAGGTGGGGCGACAGAACGACATGGATAACAATCACATGTTAGCAGTCATTGAACAGAAAATGAACTCCGACGACCGTAAGGTGTGGTCCAGACACTTGGAAAGAGAGAAACAGATGGCAACACTGCAGGGACTGCTAGACTGGATGTCATCGGAAATGAAATCAAGGATGAGGGCTACTGCACCAGTACGATGTGTGACTCAAAGTCCTCGGTCCAGCATCAACTATGTTCATCAGAAAGACCAGAAACCAATGCCTCTCCGTGACAAGTGCTGGATTTGTCACGCTTCCAGTCACTGGACAGACCAGTGTGAGAAGTTCAAGGCTATGAGTCCAGAAAGCCGATTTAAAATAGTTAAAGACAACCATGCCTGCTTCAGCTGCCTCAAAAGGGCAGGAAGGGACCACAATGTGTCAACATGTGCAAGAAGACGACAATGCACAGAGAAAATAAATGGCGTCCAATGCAGACACTTTCATCACCAGTTACTGCATCTTACTCCTCAGCAAGCCACTGCTCAGCAGGCCACCGGTTCAGTCAATGTTGCAGCGACTACAACCCGAGCTGAAGTATTACTACCAATACTGCAAGTGCAGGTGGTGGGAACCCAGATTACTCAGCCAGCAAATGTCCTCCTCGACTCTGGCGCACAGATAACACTGATCAGAAAATCTTTAGCTGAGAACTTGAAGCTCAAGGGAAAGGATGTAATTACTACCATCACCAAAGTGGGAGGAGAAGAAGAAGAGCTTCAAACCAAAGTCTATGATGTCCGTCTTCGTCCAATAAACAAAGGTCCAACTTACAGTGTTGCTGCCATTGGTATCCCCTGCATAAGCGAGGATGTTGCTGAAGTTGACCTATCAGAGATGGCCAAGCTCTTCAAATTGCATCCAGGCAGTCTCCATCGTGGTAGCGTCTCAGTGGATCTACTCATTGGTATTGATCATGCAAGCATACATGCTGGTGAAACCCAGGAAGTCCAGAATCTGCTTGCTCGCCGATCACCGCTTGGTTGGGTAATTTTTGGAACCGGCCTCGGGGAGCAGAACAAGACAAGTCGAGTTCTCCATGTGAAGTTCTTTACACCAGTCAACATGACAGATTTCTGGAAAACTGAAGCAATGGGATTAGCTATAAAGACCTGCACGTGTGAACCAGAAAAGCTTAGCCCAGCAGAACTAAAAGAAGCCAGAATTATAGAAGAATCCTGCACCCGAAGTGGAAACCGTTGGACCATCTCTTACCCTTGGAAAAGGGATCCGAAGCAACTACCAAATAACAGGATTCAGATTGAGAAGAAGCTCTTTTCAACAGAACGTCGACTTACGAAAAATGCAACTCATGCAGAAGCCTATGATGCCCAGATGAAGGAAATGGTAAAAAAGAACTTTGCCCGGAAGCTGACAGAAGCTGAACTGAAGTCTTACAAAGGTCCGGTGCACTATATCTCCCACCATGGAATTCTGAGGCCAGAAAGTAAAAGTACACCCCTCAGATTTGTTTTTAATTCTTCAGCGACCTACCAGGGACACTGTCTCAACGATTTCTGGTACAAGGGGCCAGACCTCCTCAACAATCTATTTGGAGTCATTCTGAAGTTCCGTGAAAAAGAAGTGGCAGTCATGGCAGACATCTCGAAGATGTATCATCAAATCCTGATTCCAGAACAAGATCAGCATGTTCATCGCTTCTTATGGAGAAACTTGAACGCTGATCGTACACCTGATGTATATGTCAAAACAGTTATGACGTTTGGGGATAAGCCAGCTCCAGCCATGGCCCAGACCGCCCTGAAGAAAACAGCTGAGGCTGCTGAAAAGCGATTTCCAGATGCTGCACGAGTCCTAAAAGAAAACACTTATATGGATGACATATGCGATTCTGTCCGCACTGTGAAGGAGACCATGAAGCTGACAAATGAAATAGATGAAGTCTTAGCTGAAGGGGGATTCAGAGTAAAAGGCTGGCGGTCTAATTAAACTTTAGAGGAGAGCAACGACAGCGATCAGGAAGAGAAAAGTATGAAGTTTCTGGATACCACTACTGAAGAAAACGTGCTGGGAACAGTGTGGAACCGACAAACTGACGAATTCCACTACAAGGTAAACTTGGACTTGGACAAATATTTGCCCACAGATGATCGAGAACGAATGCAGAGAAAATTGACGAAGCGCCAGATCCTGAGCCAGATTGCACGGATCTTCGACCCAATTGGATTTGCTGCAGCCTTTCTTATCCGTACCAAGATTGGAATGCAGCAGCTGTGGCAACAGGGTCTGGACTGGGACCAAGAGTTACGCAATGCTGATTACTTAAGTTGGACAGAACTTTTCAGAGAGATGAAACAGCTGAATGATATCAGTTTTAAAAGATGTCTCACCCCATCAGATGTTGTTGGTGTGCCCATGCTGTGCATCTTTTGCGATGCCTCAGAGGAAGCTTTCGGAGCTTGTGCCTACGTCCGATGGGAAATAAATGATGGCACCTACGATGTCCGATTCATTGCAGCCAAGTCCCGAGTAGCACCCTTAAAAAGGCTTACCATACCACGGCTGGAATTGCAGGCAGCAGTTATGGGTACGAGGCTGTACCAGGCCATCATGGAAGAAACGCGCCTACCAGTGAAAGAAGTGGTGTTCATGACCGACAGCAGGATTGCTCTGGCTTGGATTCAAAGCCAAGCAAGAGGTTTCAAATCATTTGTATCCAACCGAGTGAGCGAAATTCAGAGCCAAACAGATCCCTCACAGTGGAGACACGTTCCAGGAGGTTTGAATGTAGCAGATGACGTCTCCCGTGGAGTAACTGTGAAACAACTGAGTCAACGTTGGAAAAATGGTCCAGAATTTCTGCACTTACCAAAAGAAAGTTGGCCGCAAGACGCAGAGAGGGTGAACCAGGTTGAGGTAGATAAGGAACGACGCAAGACCCAAGCTGTATTCATCACAACAGAAGTTCAAAATGTCATCGATTGCAAGAAATATTCCAGCTGGAGAAAACTGATCAGAGTCACTGCCTACGTTCTGCGGTTTGTCCAGAACATACAGACCAAGATGCAGTCTGGTGCAAAAAAGGGGTCGAAACAGGGTCCACTGTCATCCCAGGAGCTGATAGAAGCTACCAACTACTGGATGATCAAGACACAGAAAATTCTACACGGTCGTATGTCCAACGGAGAATTTAAGGCACTGAGTCCATTCACTGATGATGCAGGGATTTTGAGGGTTGGAGGCCGACTGCAGGAGTCTACGATGATGTACACTGCAAAGCACCCAGCACTACTTCCCCATGAACATCACATTTCACGTCTGATTGTGCGACAGATACACCAACAGGGCCACACTGGAGTTGCCACCACTGTTGCGAAAACCAGGCAAAAATACTGGATCCTGAAGGCACACAAGCTAGCTAAGACGATTAAATACAGATGTGTGGTTTGCAGAGAAACGGAGCATAAAATCGAGACACAGATCATGGCTGATTTACCGAGGCAGCGCCTTGCACCATACACACCACCCTTCTACTTCACATCGTGCGACTACTTCGGACCCTACCAAGTGAAGATTGGACGTAACAAAACAGCCAAACACTACGGAGTGATCTTCACCTGCCTCAACACCAGAGCAGTTCACCTTGAGTTGGCTGTGGACTGCTCCACTATGGAGTATATGCAGGTGCTCCGCAGATTATTCTCCATCAGAGGCTATCCAGCTCAGATAATTAGCGACAATGGGACCCAACTAGTCGGAGCGGAACGAGAGCTTAAACAGATGATTCAAGGTTGGAACACCGAAGAACTGCAACAGTTTGGGGCAGAGAAAGGCATGGAATGGAAGTTCATCACGCCAGGAGCACCTCATCAAAATGGATGTGCAGAAGCATTAGTCAAGAGCTGCAAGACTGCACTGAAGAAGGCTGTGGGTGCTCAGGTGCTGACTCCATTTGAGCTTTACACAGCCTTACTGGAGGTTGCTAACCTCGTAAACCAACGCCCAATTGGGAGGATCCCAAATGATCCGGACGATGGCTCATACCTGAGTCCGAATGATGTACTTCTGGGAAGAGCCTCGACCGATGTTCCGCAGGGGCCATTTCAGGAGACCAAAAATCCAAGGCACCGCGTGGAGTTTGTTCAAAGGATCATCGACTCTTTCTGGAAGCGCTGGACCCGAGATGTTCTTCCCTGACTGGTACCACCCAAGAAATGGAGAGCTGAAAGGCGTAACATACGGATTGGGGATGTGGTAACTGTCTCAGATAGCAATGCAGTCCGAGGAAAGTGGTGTGTTGGCAGGGTTCTGGAGGTCTTCCCTGGATCGGATGGCAAGGTGAGGAACGTGAAGGTGAAGACTGCAAACGGAGAGTACCAGAGGCCTATCACAAAATTGGCAGTTATCTACCCTGCAGAAAGCTATGATGATGAGGATTAGGCCCTCATCGGGGCGAGGATGTTCCACTGAGCCTTGTGAGACTGAGTCTGTTTCTTGAAGAGCGCCCTCAATAGACTGTAATTGGACATGTTCACATATTATTGTGTCAGCCATATTTGACTATGCATACGTAGCCGTTTTTCACCGAAAAGTTTGTAGTTAGTTCAGCAGTTTTTACCGCAAAGTACAAAGCCTATGGACACCTGATTAACCTAGAGTATTGCCAAAAAAGTGAGTAGTTTTTCAGTTGTTATTGAAGAAGATATAAGCCATTTTTTAGTAGACAAAACTTAAAGTTTTCATGTTAAATCAACTAGGTATAATTATGCAACTTGTTTACATGCAGGATAGAGGTTCATTAAGGCATAAGAAACATTACTTTGATTTACCGTAATTAACCCACGTTAATTTACCGTATGGTGGACACATTACCCGGAGGACAGAATACCCTATGACACCGGCATGTTAATCTAGAGGTCGCAGGTTCAAATCCCATCCTAGTCAATTTGTCTTTGTTCACCCAAAAATTAAATGACACTTTACACACAACATTATGTGGGAACTCAATGCTGATTTCTGGCTAACTGTCCAAGTTTAGTGGCCATGAATTAGATTTAAGAACAAAAGAGAAGGGAATAAGTATATGCCTCTCTCGAGCCTGGTTTGGCGGTCTTACAACAAAACCAAAGAGATTGCCTTGAGAAGATGCAAACAAAAGCTTTTCGTATCATCTTTACCAATGACCATTTTCGCACTCACTCGAACAAGGACACTTGCAAGTTACTTAATACCCCACGCCCCCGGTAGAGAAGGTTTGGGTAATTCTCTCCCTAAGAGTACAAATTGGCCTACCTCGACTGACTACTAGCCATGTTGAATCAGACCCAAGAGCCTTCGTCTCGCTGTTGAAAATCCAGGTAATCCGTTTCAACCTCCAAACGTATCTGTCCAGAAATCACGATGCAAAAAATAATATTTAATTATTGGATGGGTGAGAATGTCTGAGGTTTAATTTAATTGTTAAGAGATGGTTTCAAAAAAGGTATTCCTTCATTGTCTCCTCAACTCGTGCTATTCACCTTGAACGATATCTTGGTTTTACAAACAAAAAACAAAATGTAACAGTTGTGTACTGTAGATTAAAAAACTGACAAATTGAAATTGCTTCGTTTTTGTTTTACTATACATAATATGGAAAGAGTCGTGACTCACACTTCAAAATATAAGACTTTACATTGGTGAATCTTAGTAAACCAGAAATATCGGGGAACCGAAGTTTCAAAAAAGGTAGTCTAATTATAATCTTAGGCTGGTAACCTTTTTCGGCTATAGGCAAAAGCTTTCAATGTTTTCTCAAGCTTTTCACAAGCGCTTCACCAGCAGCATTTTTTTCTTCGTGGTTCAGGCTGTTTGGGTTATTTTTTAGAACATCATTTTTCCCTGAATCATTTCTTTGTGATATTGCGCGTGCGCGAGTGTTTACGGTTTTGATGTCAATACCCTAATTAGCTTATGTTAATAAGCCCACTTTCGTCATAGGGCTACGCCCAACGACAACATGGCGGTTGTACCCTTATGATTTAAGTCAACATACAAAACATTTTTACAAATTTTAAAATACATGTTCACTCAGGTCATTATACGTAGTGTACTGTTATCACTATTTCGCTGTAGCGTGGGTGCCGTGTAGCGTGGCAATCGGAAGCGATACTTATTAACCGTTGCGGTGGGGGTTGGGAAACGGCGTTGATGACAACATAGAGTACCTCCATGGTGATGGAAAATAACGATTCTGTGGGCAATTTTTATTCCGACTTTTTTTCCAACAGACAGTCTCAATGATACCTCATCAAATTGTCCGCACTTTGTCTATTTCACATTGGTATTACATTGTATCTATATCTTTACACCCAAGAACTCCAAGTATAACTGGTGATTAAAGAACGCATTTTCTTACTCAAAATCGCTGAAATGACATGAGTATAAACGTAGGTCTACCTACCCCCAAGCATCCTCATAAAATATACTGATACTCGGATGCAATTTCCGCTGTTATGGCACCTGCTTATACCTACCTTGATGTTGCGGTTTAAGTAGAGCTTGTACCCTGCTGTCTATTTCTCCCTAAGTCGTGTTTTTATGATTTAAAGTATGAGAAACTGCACAATAACAAAAAATCATTCCATGCGAAAACCCAAGTATGTGGTATTGCACGACGCAGCCTGGAAATTCCCCTGTGGAGCCGGCGTACCGATGACATCATTAATTGCATTGCACTATGGGAGCTGTAGCGGGTAACAATATTGCATACGATCACACTTTCTCATTTTTGCATCCTAGTGGAGACCTCTATTGTTTTTTCCTTTGTCCCTGTACTTAATATTTTCTCATAGACTTTGTACACAAATTTCCTTGTGGAGCATCCCTCTCTTTAGAATTCCCCTGTGGAGACCAATTGTTCTTGCGCTTCCCTTTTGTTATAGGACTCCACAAGGGAGCGAATTGGAGCACATGCGCGTGCACATTCATGTCGCTATATTAGTTACAAAAGGGTGACTTTTGTACATTGCAGGGCTCTTCCTATACCATCAAGATATTACACTCTGAGAACAATTTCATCGTTATCAACCGCATACAACTGTTAATAAATAAAATTAATTTAGATTTCTATTTGAGCTTTATTGTTTTTGTGAATATTTTGTAAACATTAATAAATTTTGTACAGTAAGTTCAAGAAGAGACAAAACAAAAGTATTCGTGCTTCAGAACTTATTTTCTGTCATGTTTTATATTGATTTTGGATCCGGTATTGACAAGCTGAACAAATATCATATAAAAACCTGTACGGTAATCTCCTTAAAGTGTAGAACATGATGTTCTCCTTCTGAGCTGCGTATAGACCTTATGCATTGACGTCATCCCAGCTGCCATCTTAGAGGTAAACCGTTGATGAAACAATGGAAGCACACAGATTTGTACGCGGGGCGCACAGGATTGGCGAATGAACAGCCTCCGTTTGACCTCTGTGCGAGGGCGCTCAACTCAAATGACGTCATGTGCATAAGCCCTATACATAATTGTTCATTTAGAAAGCCCAGGCACCGTGGCTCGTTTCGTTTTCTGTGATGTCACAGGTTACATGATCTTTTGAATGCGGTTTCGATTTGCATACGGCAGACTCTATTTTCAGTGTGCAGCCGACCATGGACTATTATTATGGGAACCACACACACTTGAGAAAAAACTGATAATCCTCCATAAATTATTTTGTAGGGAGCGTGGGTCTGGCCACGCTAGCTAGTTACGTGGATGAGTATCCTAGTGAGTATTGTTGTGATTTATGAAACCATTTTGTCATGGAAAATGAACGTATTCTCAGGGATAATGCTCGTTGATGCCACAGCTGACCGTTGCCAATCGCGTTGATCGTATTGTGTCTCTGTATTTTCCTGTGCCATGTTTCTTGTCGACTAGTACTACCGTGTGGCGAGGCTTTTGGGGTTATATTTCAGACGTCATCATGTGGATATTGTGAATGTTTGCCCACTTTTATTGGGTAAAACAATTACTCCAGTGGTGTTACTCATAACAAGAGACGTAGCCATGGGGGCAAGAGGGCACTTGGCCCCCAATTTTTCAAATGCCCCCCCCAACCCCGGTAACCCCATGAAAACAATCCAGATAGAAGCAGTTCAATAAAAACATGACCCCTGGGGTGGACTTCACAGAGCGCTAGGGCTAGTCTAATCTCGAGTTAGGACGAGTAACTAGTCTTAACTTATAAGACTAATCATAAGTTAGGACTAGTCCTAAGTTAGGGGTAATTTTGTGAAATCCACCCCTGGGCCCCCAACTCAAAAGCATGTTTCCCCTCCCGTGTGCCCCCCCACCCCCCGTGAAAAAGTCTTGGCTATACGCCGCTAATCATAACAGCTTTATAGCGTAGTTTCCTCGTTTATTACTGTTTTGTTTCGTACGTCCTTGGTCAAATTAGCAAGTTCGGTTTACAGTACATTAAAGAGGCTTGTATTGTGTGCACTGTTAAAAAAACGGATTAGAATTATCACTGTTTTCTAAGTGCCCTGATGCAGAGAAATCCACATGTAAGTCGGCGGGATTCGAACCCACGACATACACTTAAGGGTGGAAAGCACCGTATAATGCTGTGGTGTTTTTCACCATAAGTGTATGACGGCAAAAACTCTTCTCAGTCCATTGCAATTTATTCCATCGATGTAGTTTCGTTTATTGTGAAGCTCATTAATCACGTTTGTATGATTTACCATATCTAACTATTCTTAATAATTTTTTACCACGTTGGTGCTCGATATGTGGCAGGGTGTAACCCCAATCACTGTACAGTGTCTTTATTGTGGTTTGGGAATTTTTATTTTTTTTATTTATTTTGTTATTTTTATTTATTTTATTTTTATTTATTTTATTTTATTTTATATATTTTAATTTTTTTTTTTTTTTTTTTTTTTTTTTTTTTTAGGGGGGGGGGGGGGGGATTCTGCACAAAAAGAGAAGAGAGTTTGTTAGAGTATGAGAACATTTGGGAAGACTCCCTGTGTCACATATCGGGCTTGGTCTTGGTTTAACCAGGAATGTCCATTTGCAAATTTGGCTTCCAATATTTTACGAAAGGGTCCTTGTCAAATTCTGACTGATGGAATTCCCATAAGATTTTTATAAATTCGTTTAAAAACATTCTCACCACAAAACTATATCTGAGAACTGGTTTTAAAAATGCTAAGGAAGCAAGTTAGCAAGGAAGCAAGTTTTAAAAAATCCTTATTACAAATCTGGTCATCTCACTAATATCAAATTAGAAAAGAAAAACTTCCGATGCGTTAAGTACAGTCATTGTATCAGAAGTGGGATTGAATGTACAAGAACTTGTACCGAATTACTGTACGGTGCACATGTCTTTGGATGAGGTGACGGTTGGCTTTCAGGGCTTCCTGGGTTTTTTTTAGTCGCTGTTGAGCAATTTTACTTGCAGTGAATACTGGAAATGTGGAAAGAGGCTTTGTGTGGGGCATGGTCGCCCTAAGTGTGGAGGCAGTTGGAATAGCTTGATAGAGATTCGCTGATTTGGTACAGCATTGTTGGATTGTGTGTACCGGTTTGGGGTGCCAATCCGCCACCTGCAAGCACATGTAAGCACTTGAGGTTGTACTTGATCAGATATTTAGGGTAAATTTGATCTTTTTCAAAGATAACAAATTTTTTAGGGTTGTGGATGTTATCAACGCAGGAGTCGTACAATTCCCCGTGTGGAGTTCCATCTTTCGATGGGGGTCGAAGAAATGATTTGTCTCCTTTTGTGTAGTCTCCAACAAGAACTTGAGCCACAAATATATAGTGACAGCCATCAGAGTCTGGTTTTGCGTAATTATGAGCAAAGTTTGCGTCACGAGCAAAGTAGCTGCCCTTTCCAAGGATTGTTCCTGCATTAGTCCCACTCTGAGTCTCCAGTCAAAGTTCTGACGACAGATGGCATCACACTGCTCCTTCAATGTTCCGTGAAATAACCGCTTCTGTAAAACAGGCTGACCCGTGTTTTTCTTTCTCATTCGTTCTCTCAATCTGTAAAATGGACAACATTAAAGAGAAGAGACGTAATCAGTTAAGTTACTTATACCTTGAGAAATCTTCCCACAAATCCGTGTTTTCAACCCTTTGTATTGAGACAATATTGGCCTGATCATCCATGGAATCCCAAAACAAGTTGGCGATAGTGACGTAATCTTCATGCTGTTGACCAGTACTACTGGCAGAGGACACTTGAGGTGTGGGAAGAGGCTGTGTGTGGGCCATAGACGTGTTAGTTGCGAGGGCAGCTGGATAAAATTGAACAGGATTAGCAGGTAGTGGTACAGCAATAATTATTGGATGAGGTGGTGATTGACTTTGAGGGCTTCCTTGTGTTTGGTGGTTGCTGTTGACAAAAACTAATGGCAATGGGGAAAGTAAACACAACATTAATAAAGTAGTAATACTAATTGTAATAACTCTAGACTTTACTCTCCCAAACTATGCTTATTGTATTTCGTTAAAGAAAGTAATGTTCAATTTTATCTTGATCAATGTTTGTTTTTTATTCTTTTTTACATTCTTATATTCCGTTTGAGGAATAATTACATTTTTTAGTAAAGTTCAAAATGATAAGAAAACTTATTTTGCTTTATACTTTGTATTTTAAAACTGGAATATTATTTAGATAAATTGCAAACCTTTTCCGAGTACTTATCCCAGTTGTCTGTTTCGTCGCACCAAAACCAAATCCAATCAATGCAAACTTCTCGTACCAATGGTTTGTCTATCAGGACGCTGGATTCGGTGGAAATCCGATGTGCATTATACCATTCATTGTCTTTGCAGGTAGTCATTGGTTCAGTTTCGAAACACACGATTCTATAATCACTGTGGGTGTAACAACATTGAGACAAAGCGTTGTGGTGATACAGTTAATTATTAAAACATTTACAACAGGTATTTTTCTTAGGCGCTTTTAAGCTAAAAACAAGTACTTTACACTACTTCGTCCATTGGGCTTGAAGCATTATTCACAATTACCGCAGTTACTTCAAGCAGTTATATTGGTAGGAAGGTGGTCACATGAACATTTGTACATCCAGTATTAAACGGCTGATAAAGACATAGCTACAATTATTTTATTCTACTTTGATAATAGTTATCAAAAAAGCCCAAATCCGAAGGCAACATGCCCCTTTAATCATTTTAAATCAACAATGTCTACTCTCCAAAAGTTTTCTCACCTGGCGAGGATAATTGTTCCCTGGTAGTCTTCATTGACGTCAGTGCTCCTCAATACTTTCATTTGACTGTTGCGTCAAGTCCATCCAATGATTACCAGTACGGCTAATCTGCCACGGGAATACAGTATGGCAATGGTATTTTTTTTCCCCTTAACCTTTTTTTTTACTCTCATACTGACAGTTAACAAACCGAGTCTCTACATGTAGCTCTACCCATACTAATCGTAGCTCGGACCTATTAGGCAGACTGGGAACCTATTCAGCAGCCTGGATACCGGGCAACATCTGGGGCTACACATATTCTTTTGGTTTTGATTCAGAGATATAAAATAAAAACTAACTTGAACACCGGTACTTATTATTTTTATGTTTTTTATTGTTAACTATGAACGGTTTAGAAGAAACTGTACTCTTTAAAAAAACTCAATTTTATTCTTTTAACTCAACGTCTAAGACTAATTTAGTTTTGTGAGAGGGCAAAGGGCAGTGGACATCTTACACTTCTTAAAACAAACGTATCGCACACTTTGTATGGGATCCAACAACTTGAATAAGCTTGAGACTCGGACAGGCTGTAGTGAAATGATGAGCGCTCTTTTAAAAAGAGAATTTCCATTCTCGCAAAGCCAGAATTACTTTAATGAATATTTTAGTCAGGGTCAGTTTAAAAGTTTTGTGAAGTTTACACACTGTACGTTGATCAAGACAGGTTTATTGAAAATAATGGGTTGACCAGCTCGTGTCAAAGGGGGTTAAGTATACTAGTCAAAATTTACCTGACTTGAAGTATGCAGAGTTATTAACAATGAGCTTTTGCAATTTTGGCTGCCAATAGTTTCTTAAAGGGTCCTTGTCAAATTGTGACTGACAAAAAAATGAGCTTTTCATCAAATCGTTCAAAAACATTCTGACCACAAAACTAGCTGACAATTGGTATTTAAAAATGCTATTATAATTATTCTTATAAAACATAACAAAGAAAAAAAATGGAAAGGCCCTTATTACAAAAGTCTACGGTAATATCATCTCACTGTCATCAAATTAGAGAAGAAAAACCTTCCGATGAGAAAGTACAGTTATGGTATCAGAAGTGGGATTGAATGTACAAGAACTTGCACCGAGTTGCTGTAGGGTACACTTGCCTTTGGAGGAGGTGGTGGTTGACTTTGAGGTTGCTGTTGACCATTCATAAATACCCAAGTCAGTTTATCCATTCTGATTGGCCGATAGGGCATCACGTAGCCATGTTTAACCGGGCGATATAAACACTCTGAGGGTCCTGGTGGCCGATAATTGCCCTCGCCTTCGGCTCGGGCAATTATCGACCACCAGGCCCCTCATCGGTTTTAAACAATAGTTAAAAACCTCTTCATCACACCTTTAGTCCCTTAATATTAAGTACAATTTTCCGATAAAATGACTTGTGTAAACCCAAAATATACTCAATGGGGGCTCTGTAACTTGATCTTCCCACTTAACAAACTTTTCGAGCATGCTGGCAAAAGCAATGCTCCCTACAAAAAAGAGAGAATTAATTTAGATAAAAATGGAATGTGTTCTCTCCTCCGTAAAGAGAAAGAGAAAGGTTCAAAGGCCATGAGCACAAACTTGAGCTTTTCAAAGAAAATATGCAAATCAACAAGATGCGTGTGGCACAAAAACATGCGGACCACTTGTTATCCCAGATTCCCCACTTTACGAACCAACGACCCGTGTGGTACCGAATTGAAATACACGTGCGACATGGAAAATAATTTTATAAACATAATGATGGAGTGTTTTGCAATGATGATTTACACTTTTAAACCATATGCATCTTGGATATAACAAATCTTGGATATGCAAATTGATATAACACAATACTGATCATAATGCTTATAAGATGATTGAACAATCATACAGACGCAAAGGAAAATACAAATTTTATAATAATTGTACTCACTTTGACCAGACATTAAACCAGGTTTTCTAAAATAATAGAAGCTGGAATCAAAACTTCTTCCCCATGAAAAAAAATATCACAAATCAGCTCTGAAAATCATGTAAAGAACTTTTTACCATAATCACCACAATCTTCAACCAGATCTGAACTACCAACTATCCTCATGAACTTACCTTTGATACAAAGAAAATAAACCTGAACATTCTTTCAGAATTGTGTTTAATGTTAAAACATGCGTGTATGTATGAAACACAATTCTGAAAGACTTGGTCATTATTGTTCCTTATCAGGAAAATTGAGAGATCCAAAAGTCAGTACACATACACGCATGTTTTAACATTAAACACAATTCTGAAAGACTTGGTAGTTGTACAATAAATTCAACAGGCAATCTCATTTAAAATATGAAAGACAACGAGGCAAAATTTCCACAAGTTGGAAAACTACAAAAGTAAAGTTTATACAATAACAATGAGTAAATAATCGATGGTGTGGAAAAAATCCAACTCGTTCAGACACCAATGTGTATTCAAAGGCAGCTTGAGCAGACACCATAAGTGAGCAGGATTCCTTTGTTAAGATATTTCACAAATTGATTAATAAGTTATTGCATATAATTGCCACAGACCCAAGATGAAAAACACTGTGGAGGCACCAATGGTCACAGCTACTGTCAATACAGGTGCATAGAAATAATTTACAACACCGAATACAAGGGACACTTCCCTACTATTTCTCTGGCTTTGTCATCTTGCAAACAAAACGAGTGGCTAATAAAAAAAAAAATACCAAAGCCCTAAAAAACTGCATGGTGGCCATCACTCAGAGTATGGAGAAATAAAAACACCTCCTGCAGTCTCTACATTATAAAAACACTCCAGCTCCAACTGAAAATTGCTCAAAAACTAGTGGCTCAGCCTGTTCAAATTAGAATCTGCCACCTCAACGACTATCAGGGGACTGCAACTTAGTTACCCTGTCTATATTAAGCTTTTCAAACAGCTTGAAAATGGCAGTGAACTGTTTTTAGTGTGGCTTTAATGCTATCCATTGCAAGTTTTTTAAAACAGGACATCTTCACCATCTTCACATTTGTGAAGGCACGTCTCAGACAAGGCACCATGTGACTTCAACATAGAATCTGGCACAGGCATTTAATTAACCTACTGTGAATGATGTACTCACACCGACACAGTAAGGTACTGTTACTTAGTGTATGTTTTGTCCACATAAATCACTTAGGGTCAGGGGTCATGGCCTTGCCATGGCGGCACCACTATCCCACCACAACCATAACCCTCACCTGCTGTAAAGAATCACAGATTTTGTCCAATATGACCACCAAGGGTCAAGTGCAATGGTGTCAGACATGGAGTACAATGCGCAGGGGCTTATAGCAAGTTATTGTGTGGTACACTGAGATTCCTCATAACCTTTCTTGCGTTTGTACTTGATCAAATACTCAGGATACGTTTGCGTTTTGTCAAACACAACGTGCAGTTTAGGGTGATCTGTGTTGTCAACGCAGGAATCGTACAAATCAAGGTTTGGATTTCCATATTTAGGTGGGGGGAGAACAAGTAATCTGTTTCCGGTTGTGTAGTCTCCAACAAGGACTTGAGCCACAAATACATAGTGAAAGCCATCAGAATCCTGTGCTGTGTAATAGTCAGCATCTCTTGCATCACGGGCAAAGTAGCTACCCCGCCCATAGTGTGCTCCCACATTGGTCCCACTGAGTCTCCAGTCAATGTTCTGACGACAGATTGCATCAATATTTCTTTGTTTGGTTCCTTGGAACAATCGCATCTGCAGCACATTCCCATCCATGCTTTTCTAAATCATTTGTTCTCTCTTTCTGTAAAATGAAAATATCGCAAATGATTCAGTATTTTTCAAGCAAACGGGTCATCCCTGTTTGTTAAATTCATTATCAAGTTTGTCATCAAAGACAAAGAAACCTCTCCCGCTCGTCACCATTACCCGACGACTGTTTCTGTGGCACAAAACGACCATGTACCCCTACTTAGTTTACGTACAACCCGTGTGCCGGTCAAAGGTCACGAATTTGTTTGTCGCGCGTTGAAGAGTGGGCGTCTTTAACTTGTTTTCCATTTATCAGTTAGAAAAGATAAGAAGCTATTTAGCAGATTTGCATGGCTTCCTGGCTTGCACTCAATTTGGTTGTTAAAGGTAAAATAATAGGATCGGTAAAGGTACAATGTTCTTACTTTGTGTAATTCAATATAAACATGAACAACTTCAAAACCTGTGAAAATTTGGGCTCAATCCGTCGTCCGAGTCAGGAGAAAATAGTGAAAATTCGTGGACTTTTTTCAGCATGTAAATACATAGTCCTTAAATTCGGTTGTTACAACCGAAATTAACGACAGGGTCTTCAAATTCTATTTTTTTTTTTTTTTTTTTTTACTTTGCCAGTATTTCTGAAAGAAATAATACTACGGAAGATTGGCAGACTGATACTGATAAAAAGAAAACTTTTGACGAATACCAATCCTGTATTCTACCACTAAAGAGTAAACCATAAACAGTGACAGAAATTGTATACGATGTACCTTAAGAAATCTGTCATCAGTTGTTGTGAGTAGTATGTCTGCCGCAAATGGGGCCTGGTTGTGGAGGTGGAGGACTGCAGATTCTGCAGTGGAGGGTGTGGAGGATGTGGAATGCGCATGCGCAGCATGCATATGGATGAGTAGGTGACGTAGTGATGACATAATGAAGACGTCATGGATGTGAATGAGATGACGTCATGAGGTGATGTACTGCACATGCGCGACACTTGATTTCGGCAAGTCTGGACATGTCTGTGGCGATGACGTCACAGGAGGTGAAGTGAACCGGTGATGGATGTCTGGGCTTGCCCAGACATGATTTGAAAATATGACGTCAGGGGATGATGTACTGCGCATGCGCGACAAGCAATTTCGGGCAAGTCTGGACATGTCTGACGGCCACTTGATTGCTTTCATCAATTTGCCAGCTGTTGTTGCTCTGACTAATTGATTTCAAAAGCAATGGTTTATTTCAGGAGCCATCCTTCCATCATCCGGGGTGAGAGCTACCCCAGAAAAGGATGCGGTGGCTGTAGTGTGCGCAGAAGCCACCGAATCGCAAAACGCTAAAAAAGCGTTTGCAGCCGCTGGAACGTCTGTAGAGAAATTCATCGCCACGTTTTGCCTTATCAGCCAGCATCTCGGCAAAGCAGAGTTACTTAGAGTATGCTCATCGATTCTAGACAATAGCACTGCAGGTGAATCTGCAATGGCCTGTGACATGGTGGAGTTGGCCATGGCTATTCATATTATGGACCCCGTGAGCCGTCTGAGAGTACTGCTTGACATCATAAACTAAACACTTCTAGAACAGAAGTGGGCTCTTTTAAGAGCCACCCATACAATCAAAAGGTAGATCACATGATTAAATATCAAACACTATCCAGACGCTTTTCGTGGCTTCGTCATCATGACGTCATTACATGTACAAATTACTCCACTAGAGGGCGGGGTAGAAGCTAATGTAATGCACAACGAGCGGGAGTACTGGAAAGATATAGGGTAGGATGTGGATAAGGGGGGGGGGGAAAGAGAAGGAACAAATCGCAATGACGTCAAGATGACGTCACATTGAAATTTCACATCTCATGGGCTGACTTTTAGTTTAGGTATTCCCTACGCTCATACATGTTTGGATGGGTTTTGACATAAAATACATCAATGTAAGCATATCGTGCATGTTGAAATTAAGCAAAAAGCAATGATGGTGACGTCATGATGACGTCACCATAAGATAGTAGCAAGCCTTGAAGTGACTTTGCCAGACTGACTGATTTAGACATGTCTGAACATGTTTGGTGCCAATAGAAACATGAATACACGCATATCTACGCTAAAATGGAACAAGTTGTGTTATAATGACGTCATAATGACGTCATATCAAAAAACAAATACATGAGCAATCATCTGTTTTTTTTTTCTTTGAGTACTGCCAGTTACCTTTTTATGGTACACGCTGTACTTAGAATTCACTTATGGACGCAACAAACAACCATGCTCATGTGCATGGCAGTTAAAGAATGCGAACAGAGAGCGTTTTAGAATGAGAACAGCCTTTTAACAAGGCCTTTTAGGTCCTTTAACAAAGTGACTAAAGTAAAGGCAGTGATGCATGTACAGGTGTACTGGACTTTGAAAGCGTGGCGGCTACTGCTTGTGTTTTGTTCGTACGTAACTCAATATGCTCAACACAGGCCTATACTAGAAGATGTAGGGACACATTGAAAGTCAGAAAACTTGCTACATCAGCAGTTGGAGGGCAACAATTTGAGCCTAAGAATTGTTAAGAAGACCACTAAAATAACCATGAGGTACGTAAGAGCTACATTATAAATACAAATGGTTGTACAATAACACAGCTGAGGAAACAAAAAAAAACATTTTCAAAGTAGAAGTGACAACGAAAGAGAAAATTGCGGGAGAACAATTCAATTAGTTTGGCAAGCTATGAAACGATGTTGTGGTTAATTTAAAACTTGGTGTTTGTAGATCAAAGTCCTTATTGACTGACGAGTCGAGTTGTCTTGTCGTTGACTCTTTCCTCTTCTACACAAGTACAGCGAACTTCATACATTTATACTTAATGTTACAACTACTGTGTGTGTGTGATCAAGGCTCGGCTATAATCATTGTATTGCGTTATCTTTTTCTTCCCTCACCCCCTTAAAAAAAAACACTGCCAAAAATACAATTCAGCACCCACCGTGTAAGTGCCTACAAACAAACTTAAAATGTCGACTTCGAATTGTTAAGCATACATTTAAATTACATTGAATTAAATTAAAGAAAATCCTGCAAATCCTGATAAAGTACTAATTCCAACCGTCTTGACATAACAATTATTAGTAGCATATTCACAAACTGTCTATTTGGAACTACCGGTATATACGAAAGAACAAATGAACGTTTAATTTAAAAGTCTGCCGAAATCTGTTTGTTTGTTAAGTTTTAGTCCAACCTTCCAGAATTCCCCATGACAAACATAAAGACTCGCTTAAATTTACGTCATACCTTTTATCATGCGACTCTTAAAGATGTCCTTCAAATCAAACCAGGATCTTGGGTGAGTAGTATGTCTGCCGCAAATTGAGCCCCTTTTGCGGCGGTGGCGGACTGCAACATGTGTGGCGGGTGTGTGATGCGCATGCGCATGATGAATATGGATGAGGGTGTGACGTAGGTATGACGTAGGTATGACGTCATGTGTATGGATGCGATGACGTCATGGTAGGTTGTAGTGCGCATGCGCGACAAGTGATTTTGGGCAAGTCTGGACATGTCTGTGGGTTAACGCGCGGTGACGTCACGCGCGGTGAAGTGAAGGGCTGGTGGAGCTCTGGGCTTGCCCAGACATGCCCTGAATTGAAATGGACTGAAAAGGTGTGATTGGTTGAAAGTTCGCGCGTTGTTTTGAGCGCGTTTACGCGCTCTCTGTGATTGGCTAGTTGATAGACGCGGAGTGAGACGGAGTATAAAAGAAATGAATTTGAACAAAGAATATCATACTTCCGCTGATATTTTAAGTGAGCACACACCAACGTGTTGTTTGTGAACTTGATGAATTGACGTTGCATCACTTAGGGAACACGACAATGGTTGGACACCCGACATTGCGGTTGAGTTTGCCTGTTGAGCCTGCCTTGCCAATGCCAACGGCCGAGAATCCAGAACCTGTTGAGATGGGGGCACCGCCAACGCCGGCTCCTACACCACCTACTGGCGGCACGCCGAAAGACAATGGGGAGGATAAGACAATTCCTCCCGAGTTGGTTGAAGCTGGATGGTGCGAAGCACAGAGTATGACTCAAGGCAAAAGGTACTACTACAACAAGTTCACACGAGAGACCGTATGGGATCTGCCAGGGTCAATGGCTTATCACCGGGAGCAACGTATGTTGCAGCCACACCCGCCGTCCTCTCTTGACGTCCTTTCTGCCGCAGTGGAGCAGTTGACAAGTGGTCCATCAACGACTGACCAGGCAGGACCGGGTGCCGGTGCCGTTGGTGGAGCTTCGGAGAACGTAAAGGGGAAAGTTGGCGTCAAACGCAAGATGCCCTTCCAAGCAGATCCCAAGCAAGAAGAGAATGAAAAGAATGCAGTGCGGTTCAAGATCGGAGGTGAGCGATATGTTGTTGTGAAGCGTTTTAAAGGCCGTCCCTACATTAACATTAGTAGTATGTCTGCCGCAAATGGAGCCCCTTTTGCGGCGGTGGCGGACTGCAACATGTGTGGCGGGTGTGTGATGCGCATGCGCATGATGAATATGGAAGAGGGTGTGACGTAGGTATGACGTAGGTATGACGTCATGTGTATGGATGCGATGACGTCATGGTAGGTTGTAGTGCGCATGCGCGACAAGTGATTTTGGGCAAGTCTGGACATGTCTGTGGGTTAACGCGCGGTGACGTCACGCGCGGTGAAGTGAAGGGCTGGTGGAGCTCTGGGCTTGCCCAGACATGCCCTGAATTGAAATGGACTGAAAAGGTGTGATTGGTTGAAAGTTCGCGCGTTGTTTTGAGCGCGTTTACGCGCTCTCTGTGATTGGCTAGTTGATAGACGCGGAGTGAGGCAGAGTATAAAAGAAGCAACAATTTGAAATGGGATTCACTCTTTTTGCCTCTGCGACTACTCCGACTTGTTTTATTGAATTGCTGTTGCTCTTTAAGTTCGACTTAAAGATGGTGTATTTCAGGACCCCTGCGTGCCTCATTAGGGGTGAGAGTTACCCCCGAAAAAGATCTGGTGGTTGTACGTTGCGGCGAAGCCAACGCATCGCTAAACGCCGCATCCATCACTATGCGAAAAAAGGTTATAGAGCCGCTAGAACCGAAATGGAGAAATTCATAGCGGCGTTTTGCTCCATTTGCGATCACCTGAGCAAGGAGGAATTATTTGGCGTTTGCTCTCATATGCTGGACCATCACAGCAACGACTCTAATTCTGCAATGGTTTGTACGATGGTGGAGGTGGCCATGGCGATACACATCATGGACCCCGTGACCCGTTTGACAGTTTTGCTCGACATCATTAACTAAACACTTCTTGAACAGAAGTGGGCTCTTTTAAGAGCCACCCATACAATCAAAAGGTAGATCACATAATCATAACAATGCAACAGAACATGGGAGGGGTATGAACTGGCACGCAAGTAACATTTACCATTGAAATGCACGGCGCGCACCATACTCAAAATGTGAACAAAACGATTTCACGAAGTAGCACTGTCCTTGTGCGCGCCCCACGTGTGTGCGCGCGCGCGCACAATTTTGGCGCAAAAATGAACCACACCACTTTTACTACTTTTCATATTTCGCGCTAAAACTGGACTGTACCATTCTATTTTTGGGAAGGGGTAATAGACTCTTGTAAATTAGCGTTTGAATGGATGAAACATTTTAGTGATGACCTACGTATAGTAAAATGGCGGTAAAATTACTGTTAATAGTCTGAAATGGAATAAAAAACGGAGACATAATAACGATTGATTCTGTTTTAATATAGAAAAAAAGTTTCACTTTCGTAACACCCCTTGAGAAAAAAAAGTGAGGTGGTCTATGCTATAAAACAACAGCTTTGCATTGCAATATCATATCACGCAAAGATGAATGATTACTCTTCTGGAAATAAGAGTGCATAGAAGACGTCGTGCCATTTTATCGCTTGCCATCCGTTAATTTCGAGTGAGTTTAACGACGCTTTTTGAGATGGAGAGGGAAAATGTGGTGGGTTTTTTCAGCCCAGACCCGACACCGTCAGAGCTGGACGAAATGGACGACTGGGGGAATTTGGATTGGCCATTTTTTTAGCCCAGATCCAACTGTGTTGCAACAGGAAGCTATCCAACAAGTTGCCGACGAGATGTTGGGGCATTACAGCTACTGGCCTTTTGGTAGCCCAGATCCAACCTTGTCGCAGCAAGAAAAGATGCAGCGAATAGCTGACATTGAACTAAGGGACATGGATATCTCGGATGAGGTAGGTGAAAACTACATACTATCTTTCTTTAAGATTTGTATCACTCAGCTGTAATTCATTCTGTGTGCAACGTAACTTGTAAATACAATTCACCAGTGGCATTAATGTTGTAATGATGCATTTGGTTTGAATAAAAATAATTCATGGGACGGGGGGGGTGCCAATTTTTCTTATAGTAAATGAGGGCGCCCTTCACAGCATTTCAAATTATTTGTTGTTTAAGACTATCAAGAGAGGGCGCCCTTCCCGTTATTTATAAATTTGTGATGGTTAAGCGCTGCGTTCATTAAAGAAAACGCGAGCGTCATGTTCACACGCATGTGTTAGTCGCGGAAGTAATAGCTTTGTAAAGAACACTAGTTGTTTGAAAAAACAAATGATTTCATTTTTTTCTGATGTTAATATTATCAACTTATTTTGTAATATTTAATTATTTACATGTATTCATTTTCGCGTTCATTCTTGCTAGGGTAACAGTCCCCCGTCAGTGTTTGTGTGGGCGGTACGCCCACCCAGTGACACCTTCCAACGGTGTGTCGAAGGCATGAGTGAACCCGAATCGATGGTGAGTTTCCTTTGATGATACTGACAAGTTGGAATACCTACTGCAATGGCAATGCACATGATGCAATATATCAGTTTGAATCAAAATGAGTTTTTTTTTTTTTTTTTAATTTTCTTTTTTTTTATTTTTATTTATTTATTTATTTATTTTTTTGCAGGACACTAACGAAGACTCTCTTCCTGAGGACGAAGAGCGTGGAGGTGCAAATGAATCTCCCCAAGACTTGGATAAAGACATCAAGTCCCCTTCCCGCGGCCGTGAGGATACTGGTGCGCACACGCCCGCGTCTTTGCCCCACCTGGTAGATGACAGCTTGGCCGAGGACCGTGTCGCTTATGACGCTAAAGACTCTCCTCCACCCCCTCCACTGTCCTCGGTGAGTAAAGCTAAGACTTTCAGTCATTGCTGAAGGAGCTGAAATTACAAATGTAAACAGACAGTTTGACTCTTAATTTATTATTTTTTTTTCCTTAATTTGTTCTCTTACCACAGACTCCAGTAAACGCTGACATAAAGAAAGACCGTCACCTCAAGTGCTCCGTTTGCCATAAGAAATTTGCACGCGCAGACATCTTAAAACGGCACAAGACCATCCATCAGCAAGGGTGTGCTTTGTCCTGCCCCACCTGCGGGAAAGGTTTCAGCAGGAAGGATAGCCTTAAACGACACAGGGGATCATGTCATCCTTCTTGTTCAGAGGAGAGGAAATCCCCCCATGACGCAAAAAAATCAAAGAAAACACCGGAGAAACGACATCTTTGCCGGGCCTGTGGAAAGTCGTTCACACGACGATCCACACTGAAAAAACACCGACAGAGTTATTGTCGACGCAGCGCTAACAACGAGCGTGCAGAGCCACGAGAAAGTAATGCGCCTGTACAAGACCCGGTGTCCCGGGATGATCAACCTCTCCACACAAGCCAAACGGCTCCATCGAGCACACCCTCACCACCTACTGAAGCATCGCCGGGACCATCACCACCACCCAGTCAACCTCAGTCCACTCCCCCAGCCCCTGATGACCAACCAGATGTACCCTTAGAGGAAGATCCCGAGGCGTACGACCCACGCATCTTTCGGAATGAGCAGGAAGAGGGGGAGGAGGAGGCTCCAGACATTCAGCACGTGGTCCGCGAGAACTGGAGATGTCTTCGGACTCACCACAACACCGACCGTCCGGTTCAAGACATCTACAATTTTCGCCTGGTTGGCTCGCATCATGTTCCTGTGGAGGATGCTCTGAATGAAATTTTTCAACGCCTCAGATGCCGAGTGAAAATTAACATTTCATTCGGACTCATCCTCCGACACACTGAGACGGGAGCCTTGAGATATTTTCATCCCAGCGAGAATAACGCCCGACTCTTTGAATCCCCTGCATTCGTGTCCTCACAAGACGACTTCAACCGCCTAGTGGAACGAGTGCAGGAGGCCGATGTGCTGCAATTTGGCATCCTGCAACGGCCCGATACGAAATGGACTGTCGCCCTTGTCTCCAACATGACGGTTTTTGTCAATAAGATGACGGGTTTCCCTATTGGTGCGCCACCAGCAGATTTTCCTCCCTTCATCAAATACAACCAGGGTCTGACAAGTCTCCTTAGAAATAAACAAACTGGCCAACTCTTCAACGACGACCAGTGTTTTTTTTTAGATGCCTGGCGTTGCACCGAGGGGGAAGCGTCAGATCGCTGGAAAAGCCCACCAAAGCCCTGTTGAGGGAGTACAGGCGCAAGACCGGCAGACAACACCACGGCGGGGTAACGATTGACGAGCTGACCCATCTGGAGAAAGTGTACAACGTGAGTATTCAGGTGTACAGCCTCCTACGTGATGAAGTTGCTGCACCACCAGAAGCCGGAGATGATGGAAATGAGGAGCCTCGTCGCCGTACAGTGGCAGAGCTAATAAGAAGAAGTCACCGTCAGCAGAAAAACACCCTGAACCTCAACCTGTTCGGCGGGCATTTTTCATACATTCGAGACATGGCATTATACAGTCGCTGTTACACGTGCTCAAAATGCAACACAGCATTTACACGTTCGTATGACCTCTACCGCCACGAAGTGACTTGTGACGTCAACGTAAGCCATCAGTTTCCCGGTGGTGCGTACCACCTTCCTCCTTCGGTGTTCGACAAGCTAATGGAAGAAGGCATCGACATCAATGAAGAATGTCGTTTTTATCCCTACCGAGCCACGTATGATTTTGAAAGTTATTTTCAGCCCGTCCCCGAAGACAAACAGCCCAAGGTGGGGGATAAGTTGCGGTGGAACCGCCAACACATGCCTCTGAGCGTCAGCGTCGCAAGCAACGTACCGAACTTCGAAGCTCCCCAATGTTTTGTGACACGAGGCAACACAACAGCGCTCTTGTCTGAGATGGTGGACTACCTTCGGCAAATCAGCGAGGCTGCCTACAGCTGTATGTTGGAGCGGTTTGAATGCGTGTTAGAGGAGTTAGATGACGCCATTGAACAGGAGAACGCCAACACTATCGGACCGAATCACGTCGTGATGCGGGCTGCTGAAGAAGAGGTCAAACGTAAGAAGACCCCGCTGGAGAAGCTGAAAGAAGAACTGGAGAGGTATATGATGGAGCTGCCAGTGCTCGGGTTCAATTCGGGTTCTTACGACTTCAACCTCATCAAGCGATACCTGTATCCCAAGTTGCAGCGTACAGATCCAATTGATTTTGTGATCAAGCGCACGGGCACGTACATGGCCGTAAAGACTGCCCATCTCAAGTTTCTCGACATTACAAATTATCTTGCCCCTGGCTGTAGCTATGTCAAATTCTTAAGAGCTTATGGGTGCAGTGAAGGGAAAGGATTCTTCCCCTACGAGTGGATGGATGATTTAGAAAAACTAAACGACAGGAAACTTCCAACCCACGAAGATTTCTTCAACCAGTTGAAGGGCTCTAACATCAGTCAAGCCGACTATGAGGACTGCCTCAACATCTGGAGGGACGAGAAAATGAACACCATTAAGGATTTTCTGGTATGGTATAACAACAAAGATGTGGTGCCATTTCTCGAGGCCGTCGAGAAGATGTTCAACTTCTATCGTGGCAGAGGCCTAGATATGTTTAAGTCTGCGATCTCCGTCCCGGGCCTTTCCCTAAATTATTTATTTTCAACCCTGCCGGATGATGTCTTCTTCTCTTTAATCGACGAGAAAAACAAGGACATGTACTATAAGCTGAAGGACAACATTGTAGGCGGTCCGTCCATTGTCTTTCATCGCTACCACGAAAGAGGAAAAACCCATATCCGAAATGGATCCAAACCCTGCAAGAAGATTGTTGGTTTTGACGCCAACGCGCTCTACCTGTGGTCACTGATGCAGGACATGCCAACCGGGGTCTTCGTAAGAAGAAAAGCAGACAACAACTTCGAACCTGAGACCGGTTTGCGTCGAGGGGTGATGGCAACGGAGTGGCTGGACTGGTTAGCTCGAGTCCATGGTATCTACATCCAACATGGATTCAACAACAAAGAAAAGCGTATTGGTCCGAGAAAAATCCCCGTCGACGGATATCATCAAGAAACAAGAACGGTCTACCAGTTCCATGGCTGCTTTTGGCATGGCCATCGCTGTCGTCTCAACAACAGTGACTTCAACCCAGTGAGACAGATGCCTAGCGCAGATCTCCTGGCACAGACAGTGGAGACTTCAGCCTATATCAGAAAGGAAGGCTACCACCTCGTTGAAATGTGGGAATGTGAGTGGTATGACGCCCAAAAGAAGAACCCCGACCTTCGGGCATACCTGGCATCTGCCCGTCTTCCTCATCATCAGCAAAAGTCCATGACCCAAGACGAAGTGGTGAAAGCAATCCGGGATCAATCTTTCTTCGGTTTGGTTGAATGCGACATCCGGGTACCACCTCACCTGCAGACGCACTTCAGTGACATGCCGCCCATCTTCAAAAACGTCAACATAAGTCGGGATGACATAGGACAACACATGCGAGAGTTCGCCGAAAAGGAGGGCTTGATGAAATCTCCCCGTCGCAGCCTCATAGGAAGTATGTATGGGTCGAAGATATTGTTAGCTACCCCCCTTTTGAAGTGGTACCTTGAGCACGGGCTAGTCGTCGAGCGTGTCTACGAGGTTTTTCAATATCGTCCCAGCAGGTGTTTTGAGCAATTTGGTAATGCCGTCAGCGACGCAAGACGATCTGGGGATGTAGATCCAGCCAAGGCTATCATCGCAGATACAATGAAGCTGATTGGGAACTCCGCCTACGGAAAGACGGTGACGAACCAGCAGCGTCATCGCAACGTCAGAGTGTGCGACGACGCTGGGGCTTCGCGGTTGGTAAACAACGCCCACTTCCGAGCTCTTCACACACTCGGCGACGATATGTACGAGGCTGAGATGACCAAGAAGACCATCCGCCTGAACCTTCCTTTGCAGGTAGGATTCTTCGTCTACCAGTATGCTAAGTTGAAGATGCTGCAGTTTTATTTCGACTTTTTGGTGAAGTTCGTCGACAGATCTGATTTTCAACTGTGCCAAATGGACACGGACTCCACCTACCTGGCCATCTCTTCGGAGAAATTGGATGACGTCATCAAGCCAGACATGAGACCACTTTACTTACAAGAAAAACACCATTGGTTCCCCCGTGATGCCACAGATGAGCAAAAGGCGTACGATCGTCGCACCCCAGGTCTGTTCAAGGTCGAGTGGGAAGGGGACGGCATCATAGCTCTCTGCAGCAAGACGTATTACTGCTTTGGGGCCACCGACAAGATCAGCTGTAAGGGGCTTAACAAAAAAACCAACGACATCACGAAAGAGAAATTCTTGCAAGTGTTGGAGACAAAGCGTGGGGATGGAGGTGTAAATAGGGGCTTCCGCATGCACGACAACACCATGTACACCTACGAGCAGCAGAAAACTGCATTTACCTACTTCTACCCCAAACGGAAAGTGTCCCCCGACGGTGTGTCAACGACTCCATCGGAATTGTAATCCCCTCGTATTCCTCAACATCCAAACAATAAGCCGTCATACCACAAACACGTCATTAGGATTATGAAACAATGACAGATCTTTTCCTAAACACTGTATATCAACACGGAGGAGAAAACTAATGAAATAGATAAATAATAAGTGTCACCTGAAAAGAAAAAGAAAAGCAGGAAACAACGCTTTCTTTTGAAGAGGCTTTTGCACCCTGAAATGATCCTAGATCTTTTCGCTACACAATGTAATAAAAAAAAAAAATAAATAAATAAATAAACAAAAAAAAAAGAGGGGAAACTGATGGTACTTAGCCATTCCTTGCCACGTTGAACAAACAAATCAATCTGAAGTATTTCTGAATATATATACTTATATCATATACAAATGTAAATAATAATATTTATTGCGTTGACACGCCTTTGCAAACTGAAATAATTATTGATGTGTTTTCCACAAACGTGTCATCTGAAAAAAGAAAGAATGCAGGGAACACTTTATTTATTATTATTTTTTTGAAGACGCCTTTGCACCCCGAAACAATCACGTGTGGATTCCTACACTATGCATCCAAAACAAAGGGAAAGCCGTTGATACTTGGTCATTCCTTGCCACTTTGATTTCATTTGATATGTGCGTGATTCAGTTTTAATGTATAGTTGTCGATAATTTATATCAACACATGATTACTGCGTTCAGTTGTAACGACTTATTTAAAACGAAATAAAGTGTCAAGTCAGAAGGAACAAAACAAAATGAAAAAGAAAATGAAAATGAAAAGAGAAGAAGAAAAGAATGACATGAAAAGGAAATCAAGTTTCCGAGTCAAAGTTACTTAGGCCTACTTGTCATGACGATATCCAGAGCTGATACCCCCGCCGTACGTATTTATCCCATGGCATGTACAGTCTTGATTCATTTCAAGCAATGAATCTACAAATGAAACATCCCTTCACTTGTGTAATAGCTGGACCGACGGGCTCAGGAAAAACTCAATTTGTAAAACGTTTGCTTGTTCCAGCTCATGAGAGAGTCATTGATCCTCCACCAGACAACATTGTGTGGTGCTACGGAGAGTTTCAAGATGCATACGCTCATTTGGCAAGCGTGGTCCATGATATTACATTTGTGGAAGGTATTCCTGAAGACCTTTACACGAGACTCCACAGGAACAGCAATAATATGATTGTAATTGACGACCTCATGTCTGAAACTGGTAACAGCAAACGTATTACGGAGCTATTCACTAAAGGAAGCCATCATAGAAATCTTTCGATTGTGTTGATTCTTCAGAATTTGTTTCATCAGGGCAAAGAGATGCGCACTATTAGTCTCAATGCACATTACCTGGTCCTCTTCAAAAACCCAAGGGATGCGTCCCAGATAAACCATCTGGCCAAACAAATGTATCCCACTAAATCCAAGTTCATGGTTGAAGCCTACCGTGATGCCACTTTACCTCCTTACGGTTACCTGTTCATTGACCTTAAACCTGAGACGTCCGAGGAAATGAGATTAAGGTCACAGATTTTTCCAGGCGAAAATCCTATCGTGTATGTCCCGAAGGTATAAATGACGTGAGGGCTAGATGACATTATTCATTTGAAGATGTCTAAGCGTGTGCGGAGTGAGACGGAGTATAAAAGAAATGAATTTGAACAAAGAATATCATACTTCCGCTGATATTTTAAGTGAGCACACACCAACGTGTTGTTTGTGAACTTGATGAATTGACGTTGCATCACTTAGGGAACACGACAATGGTTGGACACCCGACATTGCGGTTGAGTTTGCCTGTTGAGCCTGCCTTGCCAATGCCAACGGCCGAGAATCCAGAACCTGTTGAGATGGGGGCACCGCCAACGCCGGCTCCTACACCACCTACTGGCGGCACGCCGAAAGACAATGGGGAGGATAAGACAATTCCTCCCGAGTTGGTTGAAGCTGGATGGTGCGAAGCACAGAGTATGACTCAAGGCAAAAGGTACTACTACAACAAGTTCACACGAGAGACCGTATGGGATCTGCCAGGGTCAATGGCTTATCACCGGGAGCAACGTATGTTGCAGCCACACCCGCCGTCCTCTCTTGACGTCCTTTCTGCCGCAGTGGAGCAGTTGACAAGTGGTCCATCAACGACTGACCAGGCAGGACCGGGTGCCGGTATCGTTGGTGGAGCTTCGGAGAACGTAAAGGGGAAAGTTGGCGTCAAGCGCAAGATGCCCTTCCAAGCAGATCCCAAGCAAGAAGAGAATGAAAAGAATGCAGTGCGGTTCAAGATCGGAGGTGAGCGATATGTTGTTGTGAAGCGTTTTAAAGGCCGTCCCTACATTAACATTAGAGAATACTACACGAGTGCTAACGGGAAAAAATGTTGGCAGGAAAGAAGGGAATCAACCTGACTGTTGAGCAATGGGCTGAGTTGAAACAACAGAGTACTGCCATCACCAAAGCCATTTTTCAAGTTTAACTATTCCAGCGACTGTTGACTTTGAACTCACCCGTTGAATAACCTTGTGTTATTATCTGCCTGTTGCAGACCAAGAGAGGAGAGCAGCAGAAAGTTTGACAAAGTGCAAGCAGGACACCAGAGCTCTGGTAAAACAAGTGATGACAAAAGTCATCACTGACGCCATCATCAGACAAGTCTATGCAGATCAGCACCAGTTGCCTTGTGAGGGATGTGAGAACGATTGGCCAGGGCAGAGGGATCACGAATGTTTGTTTTTCGGCAATACTCCCGAGTATCATCTTGAAGACTGTTTGGAGGAAAACTACGAGGAGGCGCGAAAACGAATGGATCCGAGCTACGTTCGAGCAGTGTTTGATGTGGTAGCCCGTCGTGTAGGTGTTGATGCATACACCTATGAAGGATTGGATGCAGACATGAACTCTATCATAACGGACATTCTCCGTGAATGGGATGCCGATCCGATGGACATTATCTGTGTCTTGTACCACAGCAGCTCTCATATCCTCCCATTTTCAGTCATGAACAGGCTTATGGGACTGAACGGACTGATTGAAATGTAGGCTTGCGCTTTGTTGTGTGGACTATAAGGTTGAACTTAACGACTGTTACAGTTTCTCCTGATTATTAATTTGAATAGTTGTAGAGTGTTCCGTTTTAAACAACAATGATGCGTTAAAGAAAAGTGTACAGTGTTGATTGATCAGTTGCATTTTCAAAACTTAGACATCATTAAATGTTTATGTTCTTTGTTTAAAGGTATAAAAATGACGAAAAGAACAAACCGATGTAAAGTTAAAGAAGGTCTGAATAAATTTTTGCGTTATGCTGAAAGTGAGTACCAAGTGGTCATTATGTCTGTTGTGTGTGTAAGACCTTCTTTGTTATTTATTTAGGTTTTGTTTCTCTCTCTCTCTCTCTCTCTCTCTCTTTAAGGGGGTAGGGGTAAGGTACAGGAGAAGTACAACATAAAGAATAGAGACTGTGACAACGGACTAATGTTAATTTTGATTTATTCGAACGTGAACGGAAATCAAACTGTTTACAACAAACTTTGGACTGATCCACGGTAATTCAACACTTACAATTTGAGAATAATGAAGCAACGCAAACACGATGAAACACAACAAGGATAAAAACACGATATTGTAAATATTTATGGAGGGAAAACAATGCAAAGAGTTCTTAAGTCCTGAGGAGTTTCAAAAGATAGTGTTAATTTAGTTAGGCACGCTGTTGTTGTAAGAGGGCCCTTGAAACTTGTTGCAGAAACAATTGATCGTCAAAAACAAGCGTGTTCAAACGTGGGAAGTGCTTCCGGATGAAATTGTTGACATTGACATCGTTGCTGTTGACGTCAGATGGTGAAAACAATCTCACGATAGCGTCCATGGTGAGTCCGCGACAGCGGTGTAACAGGAAAAAGATGGAATACTGACCGCAGACTGCTGAGAAGGGACCCTGTAGACGCTGACGATTAAACCTCATATTTGTAGAGTTCTTTTTGAGAAATATGTTGAATTCGGGTAACTGGGGCGGTAACCCATAGGAATCAAAGTACTCTGCCACGCCATCCCCTGTAAAGTAGATGCCTATCCAGTGTTGTCCCGGTTTCTCAGCAGGATCAGTGTTTACCACAAAAGCGCTCGGGTGACGGACAACATGGTTGGGGAGAACATTGCTGGCGTACACCCCTCTGAAGGCATGCCTGGTGTATCGATCTCTCTTTAAAATACGCTCAATCTCCCTGGTGTCCATTTGTGGGTGACTACACTACGCCCTTCAACTGGAGTAGTCGAAAATGATATTGCGAGCCTGATCAATTTCCACGATGTTGTCGAATTCTGCGTAGATAATCACATTCACAGTTTCTGTGAGGGGCGAGCCAAAGTGAATCTCTAACCGCAGGTTTCCGTGTTTGACGAGATTAAAATGTCCACCAGAGTTCATGTCGGGAGTGAGATCTAAGGCATAAAGTGCGTAGCCGTCGGAGAAATCATCACGAGTGATGTCATTACCCTCATTCTTGTACATTTTATCAGTTCCTGAGAAGAGGGTGTGGTAAGCTCTAACATAATTCTTGGACGTCGCGGTAAAGTTAGGTTTGAGAGGGGTGTACGGAATCTGATCACCGTCAAGGTACACAGATAGGAAGTTGGCATTCAAGTGTTTAAAGTTAAAGGGGTTCTTTGAGTAGCGTCCGTTGAAGGCTTCGTTACTCACGGCACCTATCACGATGCGCGTTGGAAGCTGTCCAAGAAAGATGTGGTCCTGGGTCAGTGTCAAATTACCAAGGGGTACTGATACCATCTTACAAAGCACCCGTTTGATGGGGTATTTTGCGGTTCCTTTTTCCAAGGCCTTTGCATGGCCCAACATGACAGCGGAGCTCACTTTAACTTTCCTGACAAACACTGAAGCTGACTGAATCATAACTTTGTAGGAAGGGTCAGCCCCCGAGGACATTAGGGAGAAAGCATCACTACTCCGTATCAGTTTAAGTTTCAGGTCGACCCCGTTTAACATGTGCCTGTCTTGAAAGAAAATGTCACTGTGAATGGGACCGATCATATCCACCACGCGACTACCTTTGATGTATTGATGACGGGCCTTTAATCCCTTGTTGACCGCAGTGTTTGCCGCAAGGGGATTAGCACTATCCATTTTCCCAGCTGTATCCTTGGAGAACAAGGCAGAGGTCAGATGGGAGGTCTTGGCTTCGCTGCCGTAACTCAGAAGACTTTCCATCATAGCGCGGTAGGGATAAGTAGGGGTGGATGGAGAGATGAGGCGTTCGTTCAAAGTAACATCGATCTGACTGAAAAGCGAATGTAGAAATAAGTTGACGGGGCCAACCGATGCGTCGTCGGCCAGATCTGTGCCATCGGCGTTGACCACTTTTGCTTTGACGTACATCTGTGTTTGCGAAAGATCCATGTAGGCTTCCCCGGATCCAGGGATGACGAATTCGATGGGACCTCCATCGGAGATGTTGGCAATAGGGTGGAATTCAGTCCACTGACCTTTCTCGATGCTTGTCCGAGTAGGTGGAAGCGAAAATAAATCCAATTCGGACTTTGCGCACTCGCAAGAGTGATCGTGTAACAAAGACATGGTGATCCGGTAGCTTCAGAGTGTGCACAGAACACTAGTCAAACACGTCGAGAGACCTTTTCACTCTCTTGCTTGGAATCGAAGTGACACGTCTGCCTTGTGTCTTTCTTTTTAAACGCCTGCCGCGAGTCCGTTGTTCACCGACAGTGGCTCTCGTATTTAGGTTTTGCAGTGCCCGGTTAGTGAGTCGACGTCCGGCGCTCCGAATCCTAGCTTTGGCTGATCTAAAGAGACCTCCCAATAGACCTCCGAGTCCAAAACCTCGCTGGGTGCGTGGTCCCTCAAACACGGGTAATCCGAGTCCGACTTGATGAGTGTAGTAATCTTCATAGTGTTTCGCGTGAGGTATGTATCTGCGTTTCGTCATGGCGACTAGTTGAAGTATGGTGAACGCTGCTGTCTAAAGTGTAGTTTAACGATGACTCTACCGTTGATGAATGGAATAGGTTCACCGGTGTCGTCTCTTATATCTATTTCTATGGTGTCGATCACTTTTTGCTTCAGAGGAAGGTAATGGGGGTTGTCGTATATTTTGGCCACGATGTCGCCATAGTTTCCGTCTACGTTTACGATTCTCAATAAGGGTGCCCTCGTATCACCGACTGTATTGTACTGGATGATGTTAGTATACACAAACATGGAGTGAAATGGATGAACGTCTACTGTGCGAGGAGCCAGACCAATACCCGTCAGGCTGCATCCATCATCGAACCCAAGCAATGTTGCCAACCGGCCAAATATATTTAGCCTTGCCCCATCTGATAAATCCGACCTTATTTTCTGTTTGTGTTTGTTAAAAGTTAGCATGACTGCTCCGTCGTGGGAGAGAGGAGGTTGAAAAGATGACAAAATTTCATCCGGCGTAGAATAGAAACCTTCTGGGACCGAGTGGCCGTGAGACCCGCGTCCCCCAGCGGTGCATAACATTAGATTGTCACCCTGAATGACATTCAGCCAACGGTGTGGATAAACAAACTCTGCAATGGCGACTTCCCATTCTCCAGTTAGCGTGAGATTAGAGGGCAGTTTGACAAAGAAGTGAGCCAAAGTATTGTCAGGGTGCACATCCATCGAACTGTTGCTTGGGAGCGTGACGTAAAATGAGGCCTCCATGATTCAGTCATTTGCCTGAAATGACGTTAGGCCTGGATCCTGGGGGTCTCTATAGACTGTGCAGTTTGGACACCCAGCTGTTGAATTTGTCAGGATATCCGACCCATTTCACAAAGTACTCTGTGTGTCCCCGTCGCTTTCTTTTCTGTAGAACTTTTTGGACTTTGTATAGGTCGTCCTTCTTCACCACATGCTGTATTTCCTGCTCGTAGAACGTTCCCTGGAGAGGTTCTCCCTCATAGTCACTTAACGTGTAGACGGGCGGCTCTCTGGGTAGTCTGGCTGTGATCGTAAACAGTTCGGTCGTCCAGTTGGGTAAGTACCCCTTTCGGAAAGGTCTTGCGGCCATACTGATACGAACTCTATCGCCAACCTTGAATCTGAACGCGGTTGTTCCAACGTTGGAATCGTTGGCATATAAGGCTTGTCTTATCTGATCGACATTGGAGGGATTGACTGAAGCAGGAGTGGATTTAATGCTCCTGTGAAACGAATGATTGTATGCAGAAAGTAACTTGGGAAGTACTTTCAGGAACGCGTACGTATTGTTGGCCGTGAAATACTTCCACATTTTTGTCTTCAGCGTTCTGTTAAATCTCTCCACAATACTGGCTTTGGTTTCATTATTGGTCGTGAAGAAATGGATGTTCTTCTTCTTGAGAAAAGACTGAAACTTTTTGTTTAGAAACTCGGTACCTTTATCGGTCTGAAGAAGACGTGGCTTCCTCTTTCCTTTTAAAATGTTGTTAAACGCTTTCACTAAGGTGGCTCCAGTCTTATCTTCCAGGGGAACGGCCCAAGCATACTTTGAAAACACATCAATACACGTCAGCAAATATCTGTACCCTTGGTTGTATTTTTTAAGCGAAGACATGTCTACAAGGTCTGCTTGCCATTGGTGGTCAATGCCATGCACCTCGACCCTATTTCTTTTAAAATGTCTTCGGATGGGTTTGTGTAACGTGTAGGTCGGCTGCTCGCGAAGCCATTGGTTGATCTCCTTCTTTTTTACATCGACGCCATCTTTTACGGCAGCACGGTTAACAGCCTCCAAACCTCCAAAAGCAGCAGGGTGTTCGGGGTCGTAATACACCCTTTTCAGGTAGCTCTCCGCCATCGGTCGCATCGGAGTGTGTAATGATGACGGTGCTTTTGCAGCAAGCCCACGTGCAACGTATTTTCTTCAGAAAGTGTTGAGGTCCACAGTTAGGCTTGGGAGGACAACAATCCATGGTGAACAAAATGTTCCAAATGACAAGGCAGGGTTCGAAACCCCGTCTAATATGGAGACCACTTCGACGTCGTTTGTCTACGTTTTTTTCTTTTCTTCTTCTTCCCTTGAAATTGAGGGGATGACAAATGTGTAGCCTCGGCATACAGTTGAGGTAGACCATACGATTCTCCAGAAGATTCCTTTAACTCTACTTTGATTTTAGAAGGAAGCTGGGCGCCCGGTACTTGATCTAACTTTGGTGGTTCACTCATGATTGATGGTTCCAACTTGGGGGGTCCGTCTGTGGCATCCTCGGTACTTGTTTGCAATTTCATGGTCAGGGGTGCGCTCCTCTGACGATTTAGAATGGTGTACCTCCGAAGAGTCTGGTTATATAGCTTTATCTTTTCTTCATCCGTAACGTCCTGCCTTCCTAGAAGCTTCCTCATGTCGTCGTCCAAACCGTGCACGACACGCGTGGTGGGTGTTTGCTCCAGGAGTCTTGCAGCTTGCAGTTGGGAGAGGGTATCGTGCGGCACCAGTACCATTTTCTTGGTGTGCAGCATTATTACTTCAACAGCAGACTTCCAAGGGCACTTAATACAGGCGTTAGGAGGGCGCCTAAGAACCCACCTTTTTGACGAAGAATTTTCTTCTTTTTCTGAACGCCAGTACGTTTAGAAGAGAGAGCTCTGATGTAATGCTTGTATTTCTTAAGTCTTTTTTTGTCCGTGGGTTTTAAATTTACGTTTCCGTTGAGGATGTTGAGGGCACATTCGCACACACATGAGATGAGTTCTTTACTCGCTCCATGAATCACACCCTGGCGCTGTTTAGTGTTCCCCTTTGCCAGGACGTGTAGGTAAGGCGCGTGGTTCCGCACACGCTTAGACATCTTCAAATGAATAATGTCATCTAGCCCTCACGTCATTTATACCTTCGGGACATACACGATAGGATTTTCGCCTGGAAAAATCTGTGACCTTAATCTCATTTCCTCGGACGTCTCAGGTTTAAGGTCAATGAACAGGTAACCGTAAGGAGGTAAAGTGGCATCACGGTAGGCTTCAACCATGAACTTGGATTTAGTGGGATACATTTGTTTGGCCAGATGGTTTATCTGGCCAACGGTGTGGATAAACAAACTCTGCAATGGCGACTTCCCATTCTCCAGTTAGCGTGAGATTAGAGGGCAGTTTGACAAAGAAGTGAGCCAAAGTATTGTCAGGGTGCACATCCATCGAACTGTTGCTTGGGAGCGTGACGTAAAATGAGGCCTCCATGATTCAGTCATTTGCCTGAAATGACGTTAGGCCTGGATCCTGGGGGTCTTTATAGACTGTGCAGTTTGGACACCCAGCTGTTGAATTTGTCAGGATATCCGACCCATTTCACAAAGTACTCTGTGTGTCCCCGTCGCTTTCTTTTCTGTAGAACTTTTTGGACTTTGTATAGGTCGTCCTTCTTCACCACATGCTGTATTTCCTGCTCGTAGAACGTTCCCTGGAGAGGTTCTCCCTCATAGTCACTTAACGTGTAGACGGGCGGCTCTCTGGGTAGTCTGGCTGTGATCGTAAACAGTTCGGTCGTCCAGTTGGGTAAGTACCCCTTTCGGAAAGGTCTTGCGGCCATACTGATACGAACTCTATCGCCAACCTTGAATCTGAACGCGGTTGTTCCAACGTTGGAATCGTTGGCATATAAGGCTTGTCTTATCTGATCGACATTGGAGGGATTGACTGAAGCAGGAGTGGATTTAATGCTCCTGTGAAACGAATGATTGTATGCAGAAAGTAACTTGGGAAGTACTTTCAGGAACGCGTACGTATTGTTGGCCGTGAAATACTTCCACATTTTTGTCTTCAGCGTTCTGTTAAATCTCTCCACAATACTGGCTTTGGTTTCATTATTGGTCGTGAAGAAATGGATGTTCTTCTTCTTGAGAAAAGACTGAAACTTTTTGTTTAGAAACTCGGTACCTTTATCGGTCTGAAGAAGACGTGGCTTCCTCTTTCCTTTTAAAATGTTGTTAAACGCTTTCACTAAGGTGGCTCCAGTCTTATCTTCCAGGGGAACGGCCCAAGCATACTTTGAAAACACATCAATACACGTCAGCAAATATCTGTACCCTTGGTTGTATTTTTTAAGCGAAGACATGTCTACAAGGTCTGCTTGCCATTGGTGGTCAATGCCATGCACCTCGACCCTATTTCTTTTAAAATGTCTTCGGATGGGTTTGTGTAACGTGTAGGTCGGCTGCTCGCGAAGCCATTGGTTGATCTCCTTCTTTTTTACATCGACGCCATCTTTTACGGCAGCACGGTTAACAGCCTCCAAACCTCCAAAAGCAGCAGGGTGTTCGGGGTCGTAATACACCCTTTTCAGGTAGCTCTCCGCCATCGGTCGCATCGGAGTGTGTAATGATGACGGTGCTTTTGCAGCAAGCCCACGTGCAACGTATTTTCTTCAGAAAGTGTTGAGGTCCACAGTTAGGCTTGGGAGGACAACAATCCATGGTGAACAAAATGTTCCAAATGACAAGGCAGGGTTCGAAACCCCGTCTAATATGGAGACCACTTCGACGTCGTTTGTCTACGTTTTTTTCTTTTCTTCTTCTTCCCTTGAAATTGAGGGGATGACAAATGTGTAGCCTCGGCATACAGTTGAGGTAGACCATACGATTCTCCAGAAGATTCCTTTAACTCTACTTTGATTTTAGAAGGAAGCTGGGCGCCCGGTACTTGATCTAACTTTGGTGGTTCACTCATGATTGATGGTTCCAACTTGGGGGGTCCGTCTGTGGCATCCTCGGTACTTGTTTGCAATTTCATGGTCAGGGGTGCGCTCCTCTGACGATTTAGAATGGTGTACCTCCGAAGAGTCTGGTTATATAGCTTTATCTTTTCTTCATCCGTAACGTCCTGCCTTCCTAGAAGCTTCCTCATGTCGTCGTCCAAACCGTGCACGACACGCGTGGTGGGTGTTTGCTCCAGGAGTCTTGCAGCTTGCAGTTGGGAGAGGGTATCGTGCGGCACCAGTACCATTTTCTTGGTGTGCAGCATTATTACTTCAACAGCAGACTTCCAAGGGCACTTAATACAGGCGTTAGGAGGGCGCCTAAGAACCCACCTTTTTGACGAAGAATTTTCTTCTTTTTCTGAACGCCAGTACGTTTAGAAGAGAGAGCTCTGATGTAATGCTTGTATTTCTTAAGTCTTTTTTTGTCCGTGGGTTTTAAATTTACGTTTCCGTTGAGGATGTTGAGGGCACATTCGCACACACATGAGATGAGTTCTTTACTCGCTCCATGAATCACACCCTGGCGCTGTTTAGTGTTCCCCTTTGCCAGGACGTGTAGGTAAGGCGCGTGGTTCCGCACACGCTTAGACATCTTCAAATGAATAATGTCATCTAGCCCTCACGTCATTTATACCTTCGGGACATACACGATAGGATTTTCGCCTGGAAAAATCTGTGACCTTAATCTCATTTCCTCGGACGTCTCAGGTTTAAGGTCAATGAACAGGTAACCGTAAGGAGGTAAAGTGGCATCACGGTAGGCTTCAACCATGAACTTGGATTTAGTGGGATACATTTGTTTGGCCAGATGGTTTATCTGGGACGCATCCCTTGGGTTTTTGAAGAGGACCAGGTAATGTGCATTGAGACTAATAGTGCGCATCTCTTTGCCCTGATGAAACAAATTCTGAAGAATCAACACAATCGAAAGATTTCTATGATGGCTTCCTTTAGTGAATAGCTCCGTAATACGTTTGCTGTTACCAGTTTCAGACATGAGGTCGTCAATTACAATCATATTATTGCTGTTCCTGTGGAGTCTCGTGTAAAGGTCTTCAGGAATACCTTCCACAAATGTAATATCATGGACCACGCTTGCCAAATGAGCGTATGCATCTTGAAACTCTCCGTAGCACCACACAATGTTGTCTGGTGGAGGATCAATGACTCTCTCATGAGCTGGAACAAGCAAACGTTTTACAAATTGAGTTATTCCTGAGCCCGTCGGTCCAGCTATTACACAAGTGAAGGGATGTTTCATTTGTAGATTCATTGCTTGAAATGAATCAAGACTGTACATGCCATGGGATAAATACGTACGGCGGGGGTATCAGCTCTGGATATCGTCATGACAAGTAGGCCTAAGTAACTTTGACTCGGAAACTTGATTTCCTTTTCATGTCATTCTTTTCTTCTTCTCTTTTCATTTTCATTTTCTTTTTCATTTTGTTTTGTTCCTTCTGACTTGACACTTTATTTCGTTTTAAATAAGTCGTTACAACTGAACGCAGTAATCATGTGTTGATATAAATTATCGACAACTATACATTAAAACTGAATCACGCACGTATCAAATGAAATCAAAGTGGCAAGGAATGACCAAGTATCAACGGCTTTCCCTTTGTTTTGGATGCATAGTGTAGGAATCCACACGTGATTGTTTCGGGGTGCAAAGGCGTCTTCAAAAAAATAATAATAAATAAAGTGTTCCCTGCATTCTTTCTTTTTTCAGATGACACGTTTGTGGAAAACACATCAATAATTATTTCAGTTTGCAAAGGCGTGTCAACGCAATAAATATTATTATTTACATTTGTATATGATATAAGTATATATATTCAGAAATACTTCAGATTGATTTGTTTGTTCAACGTGGCAAGGAATGGCTAAGTACCATCAGTTTCCCCTCTTTTTTTTTTGTTTATTTATTTATTTTTTTTTTTTTTTTTATTACATTGTGTAGCGAAAAGATCTAGGATCATTTCAGGGTGCAAAAGCCTCTTCAAAAGAAAGCGTTGTTTCCTGCTTTTCTTTTTCTTTTCAGGTGACACTTATTATTTATCTATTTCATTAGTTTTCTTCTCCGTGTTGATATACAGTGTTTAGGAAAAGATCTGTCATTGTTTCATAATCCTAATGACGTGTTTGTGGTATGACGGCTTATTGTTTGGATGTTGAGGAATACGAGGGGATTACAATTCCGATGGAGTCGTTGACACACCGTCGGGGGACACTTTCCGTTTGGGGTAGAAGTAGGTAAATGCAGTTTTCTGCTGCTCGTAGGTGTACATGGTGTTGTCGTGCATGCGGAAGCCCCTATTTACACCTCCATCCCCACGCTTTGTCTCCAACACTTGCAAGAATTTCTCTTTCGTGATGTCGTTGGTTTTTTTGTTAAGCCCCTTACAGCTGATCTTGTCGGTGGCCCCAAAGCAGTAATACGTCTTGCTGCAGAGAGCTATGATGCCGTCCCCTTCCCACTCGACCTTGAACAGACCTGGGGTGCGACGATCGTACGCCTTTTGCTCATCTGTGGCATCACGGGGGAACCAATGGTGTTTTTCTTGTAAGTAAAGTGGTCTCATGTCTGGCTTGATGACGTCATCCAATTTCTCCGAAGAGATGGCCAGGTAGGTGGAGTCCGTGTCCATTTGGCACAGTTGAAAATCAGATCTGTCGACGAACTTCACCAAAAAGTCGAAATAAAACTGCAGCATCTTCAACTTAGCATACTGCAAAGGAAGGTTCAGGCGGATGGTCTTCTTGGTCATCTCAGCCTCGTACATATCGTCGCCGAGTGTGTGAAGAGCTCGGAAGTGGGCGTTGTTTACCAACCGCGAAGCCCCAGCGTCGTCGCACACTCTGACGTTGCGATGACGCTGCTGGTTCGTCACCGTCTTTCCGTAGGCGGAGTTCCCAATCAGCTTCATTGTATCTGCGATGATAGCCTTGGCTGGATCTACATCCCCAGATCGTCTTGCGTCGCTGACGGCATTACCAAATTGCTCAAAACACCTGCTGGGACGATATTGAAAAACCTCGTAGACACGCTCGACGACTAGCCCGTGCTCAAGGTACCACTTCAAAAGGGGGGTAGCTAACAAGATCTTCGACCCATACATACTTCCTATGAGGCTGCGACGGGGAGATTTCATCAAGCCCTCCTTTTCGGCGAACTCTCGCATGTGTTGTCCTATGTCATCCCGACTTATGTTGACGTTTTTGAAGATGGGCGGCATGTCACTGAAGTGCGTCTGCAGGTGAGGTGGTACCCGGATGTCGCATTCAACCAAACCGAAGAAAGATTGATCCCGGATTGCTTTCACCACTTCGTCTTGGGTCATGGACTTTTGCTGATGATGAGGAAGACGGGCAGATGCCAGGTATGCCCGAAGGTCGGGGTTCTTCTTTTGGGCGTCATACCACTCACATTCCCACATTTCAACGAGGTGGTAGCCTTCCTTTCTGATATAGGCTGAAGTCTCCACTGTCTGTGCCAGGAGATCTGCGCTAGGCATCTGTCTCACTGGGTTGAAGTCACTGTTGTTGAGACGACAGCGATGGCCATGCCAAAAGCAGCCATGGAACTGGTAGACCGTTCTTGTTTCTTGATGATATCCGTCGACGGGGATTTTTCTCGGACCAATACGCTTTTCTTTGTTGTTGAATCCATGTTGGATGTAGATACCATGGACTCGAGCTAACCAGTCCAGCCACTCCGTTGCCATCACCCCTCGACGCAAACCGGTCTCAGGTTCGAAGTTGTTGTCTGCTTTTCTTCTTACGAAGACCCCGGTTGGCATGTCCTGCATCAGTGACCACAGGTAGAGCGCGTTGGCGTCAAAACCAACAATCTTCTTGCAGGGTTTGGATCCATTTCGGATATGGGTTTTTCCTCTTTCGTGGTAGCGATGAAAGACAATGGACGGACCGCCTACAATGTTGTCCTTCAGCTTATAGTACATGTCCTTGTTTTTCTCGTCGATTAAAGAGAAGAAGACATCATCCGGCAGGGTTGAAAATAAATAATTTAGGGAAAGGCCCGGGACGGAGATCGCAGACTTAAACATATCTAGGCCTCTGCCACGATAGAAGTTGAACATCTTCTCGACGGCCTCGAGAAATGGCACCACATCTTTGTTGTTATACCATACCAGAAAATCCTTAATGGTGTTCATTTTCTCGTCCCTCCAGATGTTGAGGCAGTCCTCATAGTCGGCTTGACTGATGTTAGAGCCCTTCAACTGGTTGAAGAAATCTTCGTGGGTTGGAAGTTTCCTGTCGTTTAGTTTTTCTAAATCATCCATCCACTCGTAGGGGAAGAATCCTTTCCCTTCACTGCACCCATAAGCTCTTAAGAATTTGACATAGCTACAGCCAGGGGCAAGATAATTTGTAATGTCGAGAAACTTGAGATGGGCAGTCTTTACGGCCATGTACGTGCCCGTGCGCTTGATCACAAAATCAATTGGATCTGTACGCTGCAACTTGGGATACAGGTATCGCTTGATGAGGTTGAAGTCGTAAGAACCCGAATTGAACCCGAGCACTGGCAGCTCCATCATATACCTCTCCAGTTCTTCTTTCAGCTTCTCCAGCGGGGTCTTCTTACGTTTGACCTCTTCTTCAGCAGCCCGCATCACGACGTGATTCGGTCCGATAGTGTTGGCGTTCTCCTGTTCAATGGCGTCATCTAACTCCTCTAACACGCCTTCAAACCGCTCCAACATACAGCTGTAGGCAGCCTCGCTGATTTGCCGAAGGTAGTCCACCATCTCAGACAAGAGCGCTGTTGTGTTGCCTCGTGTCACAAAACATTGGGGAGCTTCGAAGTTCGGTACGTTGCTTGCGACGCTGACGCTCAGAGGCATGTGTTGGCGGTTCCACCGCAACTTATCCCTCACCTTGGGCTGTTTGTCTTCGGGGACGGGCTGAAAATAACTTTCAAAATCATACGTGGCTCGGTAGGGATAAAAACGACATTCTTCATTGATGTCGATGCCTTCTTCCATTAGCTTGTCGAACACCGAAGGAGGAAGGTGGTACGCACCACCGGGAAACTGATGGCTTACGTTGACGTCACAAGTCACTTCGTGGCGGTAGAGGTCATACGAACGTGTAAATGCTGTGTTGCATTTTGAGCACGTGTAACAGCGACTGTATAATGCCATGTCTCGAATGTATGAAAAATGCCCGCCGAACAGGTTGAGGTTCAGGGTGTTTTTCTGCTGACGGTGACTTCTTCTTATTAGCTCTGCCACTGTACGGCGACGAGGCTCCTCATTTCCATCATCTCCGGCTTCTGGTGGTGCAGCAACTTCATCACGTAGGAGGCTGTACACCTGAATACTCACGTTGTACACTTTCTCCAGATGGGTCAGCTCGTCAATCGTTACCCCGCCGTGGTGTTGTCTGCCGGTCTTGCGCCTGTACTCCCTCAACAGGGCTTTGGTGGGCTTTTCCAGCGATCTGACGCTTCCCCCTCGGTGCAACGCCAGGCATCTAAAAAAACACTGGTCGTCGTTGAAGAGTTGGCCAGTTTGTTTATTTCTAAGGAGACTTGTCAGACCCTGGTTGTATTTGATGAAGGGAGGAAAATCTGCTGGTGGCGCACCAATAGGGAAACCCGTCATCTTATTGACAAAAACCGTCATGTTGGAGACAAGGGCGACAGTCCATTTCGTATCGGGCCGTTGCAGGATGCCAAATTGCAGCACATCGGCCTCCTGCACTCGTTCCACTAGGCGGTTGAAGTCGTCTTGTGAGGACACGAATGCAGGGGATTCAAAGAGTCGGGCGTTATTCTCGCTGGGATGAAAATATCTCAAGGCTCCCGTCTCAGTGTGTCGGAGGATGAGTCCGAATGAAATGTTAATTTTCACTCGGCATCTGAGGCGTTGAAAAATTTCATTCAGAGCATCCTCCACAGGAACATGATGCGAGCCAACCAGGCGAAAATTGTAGATGTCTTGAACCGGACGGTCGGTGTTGTGGTGAGTCCGAAGACATCTCCAGTTCTCGCGGACCACGTGCTGAATGTCTGGAGCCTCCTCCTCCCCCTCTTCCTGCTCATTCCGAAAGATGCGTGGGTCGTACGCCTCGGGATCTTCCTCTAAGGGTACATCTGGTTGGTCATCAGGGGCTGGGGGAGTGGACTGAGGTTGACTGGGTGGTGGTGATGGTCCCGGCGATGCTTCAGTAGGTGGTGAGGGTGTGCTCGATGGAGCCGTTTGGCTTGTGTGGAGAGGTTGATCATCCCGGGACACCGGGTCTTGTACAGGCGCATTACTTTCTCGTGGCTCTGCACGCTCGTTGTTAGCGCTGCGTCGACAATAACTCTGTCGGTGTTTTTTCAGTGTGGATCGTCGTGTGAACGACTTTCCACAGGCCCGGCAAAGATGTCGTTTCTCCGGTGTTTTCTTTGATTTTTTTGCGTCATGGGGGGATTTCCTCTCCTCTGAACAAGAAGGATGACATGATCCCCTGTGTCGTTTAAGGCTATCCTTCCTGCTGAAACCTTTCCCGCAGGTGGGGCAGGACAAAGCACACCCTTGCTGATGGATGGTCTTGTGCCGTTTTAAGATGTCTGCGCGTGCAAATTTCTTATGGCAAACGGAGCACTTGAGGTGACGGTCTTTCTTTATGTCAGCGTTTACTGGAGTCTGTGGTAAGAGAACAAATTAAGGAAAAAAAAAAAATAAATTAAGAGTCAAACTGTCTGTTTACATTTGTAATTTCAGCTCCTTCAGCAATGACTGAAAGTCTTAGCTTTACTCACCGAGGACAGTGGAGGGGGTGGAGGAGAGTCTTTAGCGTCATAAGCGACAGGGTCCTCGGCCAAGCTGTCATCTACCAGGTGGGGCAAAGACGCGGGCGTGTGCGCACCAGTATCCTCACGGCCGCGGGAAGGGGACTTGATGTCTTTATCCAAGTCTTGGGGAGATTCATTTGCACCTCCACGCTCTTCGTCCTCAGGAAGAGAGTCTTCGTTAGTGTCCTGCAAAAAAATAAATAAATAAATAAATAAAAATAAAAAAAAAGAAAATTAAAAAAAAAAAAAAAAACTCATTTTGATTCAAACTGATATATTGCATCATGTGCATTGCCATTGCAGTAGGTATTCCAACTTGTCAGTATCATCAAAGGAAACTCACCATCGATTCGGGTTCACTCATGCCTTCGACACACCGTTGGAAGGTGTCACTGGGTGGGCGTACCGCCCACACAAACACTGACGGGGGACTGTTACCCTAGCAAGAATGAACGCGAAAATGAATACATGTAAATAATTAAATATTACAAAATAAGTTGATAATATTAACATCAGAAAAAAATGAAATCATTTGTTTTTTCAAACAACTAGTGTTCTTTACAAAGCTATTACTTCCGCGACTAACACATGCGTGTGAACATGACGCTCGCGTTTTCTTTAATGAACGCAGCGCTTAACCATCACAAATTTATAAATAACGGGAAGGGCGCCCTCTCTTGATAGTCTTAAACAACAAATAATTTGAAATGCTGTGAAGGGCGTCCTCATTTACTATAAGAAAAATTGGCACCCCCCCCCCCCCCCCCGTCCCATGAATTATTTTTATTCAAACCAAATGCATCATTACAACATTAATGCCACTGGTGAATTGTATTTACAAGTTACGTTGCACACAGAATGAATTACAGCTGAGTGATACAAATCTTAAAGAAAGATAGTATGTAGTTTTCACCTACCTCATCCGAGATATCCATGTCCCTTAGTTCAATTTCAGCTATTCGCTGCATCTTTTCTTGCTGCGACAAGGTTGGATCTGGGCTACCAAAAGGCCAGTAGCTGTAATGCCCCAACATCTCGTCGGCAACTTGTTGGATAGCTTCCTGTTGCAACACAGTTGGATCTGGGCTAAAAAAATGGCCAATCCAAATTCCCCCAGTCGTCCATTTCGTCCAGCTCTGACGGTGTCGGGTCTGGGCTGAAAAAACCCACCACATTTTCCCTCTCCATCTCAAAAAGCGTCGTTAAACTCACTCGAAATTAACGGATGGCAAGCGATAAAATGGCACGACGTCTTCTATGCACTCTTATTTCCAGAAGAGTAATCATTCATCTTTGCGTGATATGATATTGCAATGCAAAGCTGTTGTTTTATAGCATAGACCACCTCACTTTTTTTTCTAAAGGGGTGTTACGAAAGTGAAACTTTTTTTCTATATTAAAACAGAATCAATCGTTATTATGTCTCCGTTTTTTATTCCATTTCAGACTATTAACAGTAATTTTACCGCCATTTTACTATACGTAGGTCATCACTAAAATGTTTCATCCATTCAAACGCTAATTTACAAGAGTCTATTACCCCTTCCCAAAAATAGAATGGTACAGTCCAGTTTTAGCGCGAAATATGAAAAGTAGTAAAAGTGGTGTGGTTCATTTTTGCGCCAAAATTGTGTGCGCGCGCGCACACACGTGGGGCGCGCACAAGGACAGTGCTACTTCGTGAAATCGTTTTGTTCACATTTTGAGTATGGTGCGCGCCGTGCATTTCAATGGTAAATGTTACTTGCGTTCCAGTTCATACCCCTCCCATGTTCTGTTGCATTGTTATGATTATGTGATCTACCTTTTGATTGTATGGGTGGCTCTTAAAAGAGCCCACTTCTGTTCAAGAAGTGTTTAGTTAATGATGTCGAGCAAAACTGTCAAACGGGTCACGGGGTCCATGATGTGTATCGCCATGGCCACCTCCACCATCGTACAAACCATTGCAGAATTAGAGTCGTTGCTGTGATGGTCCAGCATATGAGAGCAAACGCCAAATAATTCCTCCTTGCTCAGGTGATCGCAAATGGAGCAAAACGCCGCTATGAATTTCTCCATTTCGGTTCTAGCGGCTCTATAACCTTTTTTCGCATAGTGATGGATGCGGCGTTTAGCGATGCGTTGGCTTCGCCGCAACGTACAACCACCAGATCTTTTTCGGGGGTAACTCTCACCCCTAATGAGGCACGCAGGGGTCCTGAAATACACCATCTTTAAGTCGAACTTAAAGAGCAACAGCAATTCAATAAAACAAGTCGGAGTAGTCGCAGAGGCAAAAAGAGTGAATCCCATTTCAAATTGTTGCTTCTTTTATACTCTGCCTCACTCCGCGTCTATCAACTAGCCAATCACAGAGAGCGCGTAAACGCGCTCAAAACAACGCGCGAACTTTCAACCAATCACACCTTTTCAGTCCATTTCAATTCAGGGCATGTCTGGGCAAGCCCAGAGCTCCACCAGCCCTTCACTTCACCGCGCGTTAACCCACAGACATGTCCAGACTTGCCCAAAATCACTTGTCGCGCATGCGCACTACAACCTACCATGACGTCATCGCATCCATACACATGACGTCATACCTACGTCATACCTACGTCACACCCTCTTCCATATTCATCATGCGCATGCGCATCACACACCCGCCACACATGTTGCAGTCCGCCACCGCCGCAAAAGGGGCTCCATTTGCGGCAGACATACTACTAATGTTAATGTAGGGACGGCCTTTAAAACGCTTCACAACAACATATCGCTCACCTCCGATCTTGAACCGCACTGCATTCTTTTCATTCTCTTCTTGCTTGGGATCTGCTTGGAAGGGCATCTTGCGTTTGACGCCAACTTTCCCCTTTACGTTCTCCGAAGCTCCACCAACGGCACCGGCACCCGGTCCTGCCTGGTCAGTCGTTGATGGACCACTTGTCAACTGCTCCACTGCGGCAGAAAGGACGTCAAGAGAGGACGGCGGGTGTGGCTGCAACATACGTTGCTCCCGGTGATAAGCCATTGACCCTGGCAGATCCCATACGGTCTCTCGTGTGAACTTGTTGTAGTAGTACCTTTTGCCTTGAGTCATACTCTGTGCTTCGCACCATCCACCTTCAACCAACTCGGGAGGAATTGTCTTATCCTCCCCATTGTCTTTCGGCGTGCCGCCAGTAGGTGGTGTAGGAGCCGGCGTTGGCGGTGCCCCCATCTCAACAGGTTCTGGATTCTCGGCCGTTGGCATTGGCAAGGCAGGCTCAACAGGCAAACTCAACCGCAATGTCGGGTGTCCAACCATTGTCGTGTTCCCTAAGTGATGCAACGTCAATTCATCAAGTTCACAAACAACACGTTGGTGTGTCCTCACTTAAAATATCAGCGGAAGTATGATATTCTTTGTTCAAATTCATTTCTTTTATACTCCGTCTCACTCTGCGTCTATCAACTAGCCAATCACAGAGAGCGCGTAAACGCGCTCAAAACAACGCGCGAACTTTCAACCAATCACACCTTTTCAGTCCATTTCAATTCAGGGCATGTCTGGGCAAGCCCAGAGCTCCACCAGCCCTTCACTTCACCGCGCGTGACGTCACCGCGCGTTAACCCACAGACATGTCCAGACTTGCCCAAAATCACTTGTCGCGCATGCGCACTACAACCTACCATGACGTCATCGCATCCATACACATGACGTCATACCTACGTCATACCTACGTCACACCCTCATCCATATTCATCATGCGCATGCGCATCACACACCCGCCACACATGTTGCAGTCCGCCACCGCCGCAAAAGGGGCTCCATTTGCGGCAGACATACTACATACAAGATCCTGGTTTGATTTGAAGGACATCTTTAAGAGTCGCATGATAAAAGGTATGACGTAAATTTAAGCGAGTCTTTATGTTTGTCATGGGGAATTCTGGAAGGTTGGACTAAAACTTAACAAACAAACAGATTTCGGCAGACTTTTAAATTAAACGTTCATTTGTTCTTTCGTATATACCGGTAGTTCCAAATAGAAAGTTTGTGAATATGCTACTAATAATTGTTATGTCAAGACGGTTGGAATTAGTACTTCATCAGGATTTGCAGGATTTTCTTTAATTTAATTCAATGTAATTTAAATGTATGCTTAACAATTCGAAGTCGACATTTTAAGTTTGTTTGTAGGCACTTACACGGTGGGTGCTGAATTGTATTTTTGGCAGTGTTTTTTTTTAAGGGGGTGAGGGAAGAAAAAGATAACGCAATACAATGATTATAGCCGAGCCTTGATCACACACACACACAGTAGTTGTAACATTAAGTATAAATGTATGAAGTTCGCTGTACTTGTGTAGAAGAGGAAAGAGTCAACGACAAGACAACTCGACTCGTCAGTCAATAAGGACTTTGATCTACAAACACCAAGTTTTAAATTAACCACAACATCGTTTCATAGCTTGCCAAACTTATTGAATTGTTCTCCCGCAATTTTCTCTTTCGTTGTCACTTCTACTTTGAAAATGTTTTTTTTTGTTTCCTCAGCTGTGTTATTGTACAACCATTTGTATTTATAATGTAGCTCTTACGTACCTCATGGTTATTTATGTGGTCTTCTTAACAATTCTTAGGCTCAAATTGTTGCCCTCCAACTGCTGATGTAGCAAGTTTTCTGACTTTCAATGTGTCCCTACATCTTCTAGTATAGGCCTGTGTTGAGCATATTGAGTTACGTACGAACAAAACACAAGCAGTAGCCGACACGCTTTCAAAGTCCAGTACACCTGTACATGCATCACTGCCTTTACTTTAGTCACTTTGTTAAAGGACCTAAAAGGCCTTGTTAAAAGGCTGTTCTCATTCTAAAACGCTCTCTGTTCGCATTCTTTAACTGCCATGCACATGAGCATGGTTGTTTGTTGCGTCCATAAGTGAATTCTAAGTACAGCGTGTACCATAAAAAGGTAACTGGCAGTACTCAAAGAAAAAAAAACAGATGATTGCTCATGTATTTGTTTTTTGATATGACGTCATTATGACGTCATTATAACACAACTTGTTCCATTTTAGCGTAGATATGCGTGTATTCATGTTTCTATTGGCACCAAACATGTTCAGACATGTCTAAATCAGTCAGTCTGGCAAAGTCACTTCAAGGCTTGCTACTATCTTATGGTGACGTCATCATGACGTCACCATCATTGCTTTTTGCTTAATTTCAACATGCACGATATGCTTACATTGATGTATTTTATGTCAAAACCCATCCAAACATGTATGAGCGTAGGGAATACCTAGACTAAAAGTCAGCCCATGAGATGTGAAATTTCAATGTGACGTCATCTTGACGTCATTGCGATTTGTTCCTTCTCTTTCCCCCCCCCTTATCCACATCCTACCCTATAACTTTCCAGTACTCCCGCTCGTTGTGCATTACATTAGCTTCTACCCCGCCCTCTAGTGGAGTAATTTGTACATGTAATGACGTCATGATGACGAAGCCACGAAAAGCGTCTGGATAGTGTTTGATATTTAATCATGTGATCTACCTTTTGATTGTATGGGTGGCTCTTAAAAGAGCCCACTTCTGTTCTAGAAGTGTTTAGTTTATGATGTCAAGCAGTACTCTCAGACGGCTCACGGGGTCCATAATATGAATAGCCATGGCCAACTCCACCATGTCACAGGCCATTGCAGATTCACCTGCAGTGCTATTGTCTAGAATCGATGAGCATACTCTAAGTAACTCTGCTTTGCCGAGATGCTGGCTGATAAGGCAAAACGTGGCGATGAATTTCTCTACAGACGTTCCAGCGGCTGCAAACGCTTTTTTAGCGTTTTGCGATTCGGTGGCTTCTGCGCACACTACAGCCACCGCATCCTTTTCTGGGGTAGCTCTCACCCCGGATGATGGAAGGATGGCTCCTGAAATAAACCATTGCTTTTGAAATCAATTAGTCAGAGCAACAACAGCTGGCAAATTGATGAAAGCAATCAAGTGGCCGTCAGACATGTCCAGACTTGCCCGAAATTGCTTGTCGCGCATGCGCAGTACATCATCCCCTGACGTCATCTTTTCAAATCATGTCTGGGCAAGCCCAGACATCCATCACCGGTTCACTTCACCTCCTGTGACGTCATCGCCACAGACATGTCCAGACTTGCCGAAATCAAGTGTCGCGCATGTGCAGTACATCACCTCATGACGTCATCTCATTCACATCCATGACGTCTTCATTATGTCATCACTACGTCACCTACTCATCCATATGCATGCTGCGCATGCGCATTCCACATCCTCCACACCCTCCACTGCAGAATCTGCAGTCCTCCACCTCCACAACCAGGCCCCATTTGCGGCAGACATACTACTCACAACAACTGATGACAGATTTCTTAAGGTACATCGTATACAATTTCTGTCACTGTTTATGGTTTACTCTTTAGTGGTAGAATACAGGATTGGTATTCGTCAAAAGTTTTCTTTTTATCAGTATCAGTCTGCCAATCTTCCGTAGTATTATTTCTTTCAGAAATACTGGCAAAGTAAAAAAAAAAATAAATAAAAAATAGAATTTGAAGACCCTGTCGTTAATTTCGGTTGTAACAACCGAATTTAAGGACTATGTATTTACATGCTGAAAAAAGTCCACGAATTTTCACTATTTTCTCCTGACTCGGACGACGGATTGAGCCCAAATTTTCACAGGTTTTGAAGTTGTTCATGTTTATATTGAATTACACAAAGTAAGAACATTGTACCTTTACCGATCCTATTATTTTACCTTTAACAACCAAATTGAGTGCAAGCCAGGAAGCCATGCAAATCTGCTAAATAGCTTCTTATCTTTTCTAACTGATAAATGGAAAACAAGTTAAAGACGCCCACTCTTCAACGCGCGACAAACAAATTCGTGACCTTTGACCGGCACACGGGTTGTACGTAAACTAAGTAGGGGTACATGGTCGTTTTGTGCCACAGAAACAGTCGTCGGGTAATGGTGACGAGCGGGAGAGGTTTCTTTGTCTTTGATGACAAACTTGATAATGAATTTAACAAACAGGGATGACCCGTTTGCTTGAAAAATACTGAATCATTTGCGATATTTTCATTTTACAGAAAGAGAGAACAAATGATTTAGAAAAGCATGGATGGGAATGTGCTGCAGATGCGATTGTTCCAAGGAACCAAACAAAGAAATATTGATGCAATCTGTCGTCAGAACATTGACTGGAGACTCAGTGGGACCAATGTGGGAGCACACTATGGGCGGGGTAGCTACTTTGCCCGTGATGCAAGAGATGCTGACTATTACACAGCACAGGATTCTGATGGCTTTCACTATGTATTTGTGGCTCAAGTCCTTGTTGGAGACTACACAACCGGAAACAGATTACTTGTTCTCCCCCCACCTAAATATGGAAATCCAAACCTTGATTTGTACGATTCCTGCGTTGACAACACAGATCACCCTAAACTGCACGTTGTGTTTGACAAAACGCAAACGTATCCTGAGTATTTGATCAAGTACAAACGCAAGAAAGGTTATGAGGAATCTCAGTGTACCACACAATAACTTGCTATAAGCCCCTGCGCATTGTACTCCATGTCTGACACCATTGCACTTGACCCTTGGTGGTCATATTGGACAAAATCTGTGATTCTTAACAGCAGGTGAGGGTTATGGTTGTGGTGGGATAGTGGTGCCGCCATGGCAAGGCCATGACCCCTGACCCTAAGTGATTTATGTGGACAAAACATACACTAAGTAACAGTACCTTACTGTGTCGGTGTGAGTACATCATTCACAGTAGGTTAATTAAATGCCTGTGCCAGATTCTATGTTGAAGTCACATGGTGCCTTGTCTGAGACGTGCCTTCACAAATGTGAAGATGGTGAAGATGTCCTGTTTTAAAAAACTTGCAATGGATAGCATTAAAGCCACACTAAAAACAGTTCACTGCCATTTTCAAGCTGTTTGAAAAGCTTAATATAGACAGGGTAACTAAGTTGCAGTCCCCTGATAGTCGTTGAGGTGGCAGATTCTAATTTGAACAGGCTGAGCCACTAGTTTTTGAGCAATTTTCAGTTGGAGCTGGAGTGTTTTTATAATGTAGAGACTGCAGGAGGTGTTTTTATTTCTCCATACTCTGAGTGATGGCCACCATGCAGTTTTTTAGGGCTTCGGTATTTTTTTTTTTTATTAGCCACTCGTTTTGTTTGCAAGATGACAAAGCCAGAGAAATAGTAGGGAAGTGTCCCTTGTATTCGGTGTTGTAAATTATTTCTATGCACCTGTATTGACAGTAGCTGTGACCATTGGTGCCTCCACAGTGTTTTTCATCTTGGGTCTGTGGCAATTATATGCAATAACTTATTAATCAATTTGTGAAATATCTTAACAAAGGAATCCTGCTCACTTATGGTGTCTGCTCAAGCTGCCTTTGAATACACATTGGTGTCTGAACGAGTTGGATTTTTTCCACACCATCGATTATTTACTCATTGTTATTGTATAAACTTTACTTTTGTAGTTTTCCAACTTGTGGAAATTTTGCCTCGTTGTCTTTCATATTTTAAATGAGATTGCCTGTTGAATTTATTGTACAACTACCAAGTCTTTCAGAATTGTGTTTAATGTTAAAACATGCGTGTATGTGTACTGACTTTTGGATCTCTCAATTTTCCTGATAAGGAACAATAATGACCAAGTCTTTCAGAATTGTGTTTCATACATACACGCATGTTTTAACATTAAACACAATTCTGAAAGAATGTTCAGGTTTATTTTCTTTGTATCAAAGGTAAGTTCATGAGGATAGTTGGTAGTTCAGATCTGGTTGAAGATTGTGGTGATTATGGTAAAAAGTTCTTTACATGATTTTCAGAGCTGATTTGTGATATTTTTTTTCATGGGGAAGAAGTTTTGATTCCAGCTTCTATTATTTTAGAAAACCTGGTTTAATGTCTGGTCAAAGTGAGTACAATTATTATAAAATTTGTATTTTCCTTTGCGTCTGTATGATTGTTCAATCATCTTATAAGCATTATGATCAGTATTGTGTTATATCAATTTGCATATCCAAGATTTGTTATATCCAAGATGCATATGGTTTAAAAGTGTAAATCATCATTGCAAAACACTCCATCATTATGTTTATAAAATTATTTTCCATGTCGCACGTGTATTTCAATTCGGTACCACACGGGTCGTTGGTTCGTAAAGTGGGGAATCTTGGATAACAAGTGGTCCGCATGTTTTTGTGCCACACGCATCTTGTTGATTTGCATATTTTCTTTGAAAAGCTCAAGTTTGTGCTCATGGCCTTTGAACCTTTCTCTTTCTCTTTACGGAGGAGAGAACACATTCCATTTTTATCTAAATTAATTCTCTCTTTTTTGTAGGGAGCATTGCTTTTGCCAGCATGCTCGAAAAGTTTGTTAAGTGGGAAGATCAAGTTACAGAGCCCCCATTGAGTATATTTTGGGTTTACACAAGTCATTTTATCGGAAAATTGTACTTAATATTAAGGGACTAAAGGTGTGATGAAGAGGTTTTTAACTATTGTTTAAAACCGATGAGGGGCCTGGTGGTCGATAATTGCCCGAGCCGAAGGCGAGGGCAATTATCGGCCACCAGGACCCTCAGAGTGTTTATATCGCCCGGTTAAACATGGCTACGTGATGCCCTATCGGCCAATCAGAATGGATAAACTGACTTGGGTATTTATGAATGGTCAACAGCAACCTCAAAGTCAACCACCACCTCCTCCAAAGGCAAGTGTACCCTACAGCAACTCGGTGCAAGTTCTTGTACATTCAATCCCACTTCTGATACCATAACTGTACTTTCTCATCGGAAGGTTTTTCTTCTCTAATTTGATGACAGTGAGATGATATTACCGTAGACTTTTGTAATAAGGGCCTTTCCATTTTTTTTCTTTGTTATGTTTTATAAGAATAATTATAATAGCATTTTTAAATACCAATTGTCAGCTAGTTTTGTGGTCAGAATGTTTTTGAACGATTTGATGAAAAGCTCATTTTTCTGTCAGTCACAATTTGACAAGGACCCTTTAAGAAACTATTGGCAGCCAAAATTGCAAAAGCTCATTGTTAATAACTCTTGCATACTTCAAGTCAGGTAAATTTTGACTAGCATACTTAACCCCCTTTGACACGAGCTGGTCAACCCATTATTTTCAATAAACCTGTCTTGATCAACGTACAGTGTGTAAACTTCAAAAAACTTTTAAACTGACCCTGACTAAAATATCCATTAAAGTAATTCTGGCTTTGCGAGAATGGAAATTCTCTTTTTAAAAGAGCGCTCATCATTTCACTACAGCCTGTCCGAGTCTCAAGCTTATTCAAGTTGTTGGATCCCATACAAAGTGTGCGATACGTTTGTTTTAAGAAGTGTAAGATGTCCACTGCCCTTTGCCCTCTCACAAAACTAAATTAGTCTTAGACGTTGAGTTAAAAGAATAAAATTGAGTTTTTTTAAAGAGTACAGTTTCTTCTAAACCGTTCATAGTTAACAATAAAAAACATAAAAATAATAAGTACCGGTGTTCAAGTTAGTTTTTATTTTATATCTCCGAGTAAAAACTAAAATAATATGTGTAGCCCCAGATGTTGCCCCAACCCCGTGCGGTATCCAGGCTGTTGAATAGGTTCCCAGTTACGATTAGTTTGGGTAGAGCTACATTTAGAGACTCGGTTTGTTAACTGTCAGTATTAGAGTAAAAAAAGGTTAAGCAAAACAATTTACCATTGCGCTACTGTATTCCAGTGGCAGATTAGCCGTACTGGTAATCATTGGATGGACTTGACGCAACAGTCCAATGAAAGTATTGAGGAGCACTACTGTGACGTCAATGAAGACTACCAGGGAACAATTATCCTCGCCAGGTGAGAAAACTGGTACTTTGGAGAGTAGACATTGTTGATTTAAAATGATTAAAGGGGCATGTTGCCTTCGGATTTGGGCTTTTTTGATAACTATTCTCAAAGTAGAATAAAATAATTTGCAGCTATGTCTTTATCAGCCGTTTAATACTGGACGTTTAAACGTTCATGTGACCACCTTCCAACCAATATAACTGCTTGAACTAACTGTGGTAATTGTGAAAAATGCTTCAAGCCCAATGGACGAAGTAGTGTAGAGTTCTTGTTTTTAGTTTAAAAGTGCCTAAGAAAAATACCTGCTGTATAATTGTTTTAATAATTAACTGTATCACTACAACGCTTTGTCTCAATGTTGTTACACCCACAGTGATTATAGAATCGTGTGTTTCGAAACTGAACCAATGACTTCCTGCAAAGACAATGAATGGTATAATGCAAGTCGGATATCCACCGAATCCAGCGTCCTGATGGACAAACCATGGGTACGAGAAGTTTGCATTGATTGGATTTGGTTTTGGTGCGACGAAACAGACAACTGGAATAAGTACTCGGAAAAGGTTTGCAATTTTTCTATAAATGATATTCCAGTATTAAAATAAAAATTATAAAGCAAAATAAGTTTGCTTATCATTTTGAACTTTACTAAAAGAAAAGTGGTTATTCCTCAAACGGAATGTAAAAATGTATTAAAGAATAAAAAAACAAACATTGATCAAAATAAAATTGAACATTACTTTCTTTAACAAAATACAAATAAGTATAGTTTGGGAGAGTAAAGTCTACAGTTATTACAATTAGTTTTTGTCAACAGCAACCACCAAACACAAGGAAGCCCTCAAAGTCAATCACCACCTCATCAAATATTGCAGTACCACTACCTGCTAATCATGTTCAATTTTATCCAGCTGCCCTCGCAACTAACACGACTATGGCCCACACACAGCCTCTTCCCACACCTCAAGTGTCCTCTGCCAGTAGTACTGGTCAACAGCAACCATCAAATACAAGGCAGGCAATAAACTCAATCACCTGCCCATCATACAATTCTGCAGTTCTAGATCCCAAGGATGAAGTTCAATTTAAAGAGAAATAAATGATGAAAAAGACCGATGTTTTGGGGGTAAATATAGTAAGTCAGAGAATAGACTCGTTGGTTTAGATTTAATCCTTCCTTAAGTATAATAATATGTAGTACAATGTACAGACGCACACGATAAGCATCATGACTGTCTCAATTTGAGCTTCAAAAGACACATCTGGAACACAAAAGATACATTTAAAACTGTACAACCTTTGTTATAAACATACAAGACACGTTCGCGACTATGTAAAACAACCGTATTTAAGTATCAAATATCTAGCAGAGTTTACTTGAAGTTGCAGTAATTATTGATATATCGCGCTTGTCAAATCCGAGAAACGCTTTCAACAGTTTAAATCAAACCAAAATCTACCTTTAAAGTTGTAAAAAAAAAATATGGACACTTCATAAATTGTTGGAAGCTTTCCTTAAAACTAGTAAAATGGCTTTCTTATCTTTGTAGTAGTGTAAGTACACACGTAAACATTTACTAGTCTTCACCCACTTGATTAATTTTTTAAACTAGTGTTCAAAATTGTTCAAAACGCTCTTGCTATGCCGTTTGCTATTTCTTTATAAAAAAAAGTCCGACGTCAAGGTAAACAAAAAGGCATTGTCTACCTTTAAATTAAAAAAAGAAAGTTGTTTTTTTATCTGGAAATTTTTAATCTCAGAAGCAGCGGTAGGTTGCATGTGCCCCCCCCCCCCCCCCCGCCGGAAACACCACTGCTTGATTTTGTATAATTTAAAGACACTGCAATTTCTTGGTACTGTTGGTTGTTAATGTCATGCGAGGCTTGATCCGACAGCCACTTCATCACTCACCATGACCACAAATAGTCCCTATTTTCCCCACAATTAACAAGGTTATGTTTTGGTCATAACGAGTGGCGGTCGGGTACATCTGCACAACTCTAGTCTATTTTGAAGCCGACAAAAGTATCGATGTATTCGTTGACTGCTAAAAACGATACTGTCTGGTAAGGTTCAGTTGATCCTATTTCAAACTGTTGATTTTGCTTGCACATAGTCAATTAATAACCGTAGAAAGTTCGTGCTGTTTCTTTCATATATAACATCTTGCACCTCATGAAATAAAAACCGGGACTCACCATTTTCTTTAAAGTAAAACGTTAGATGGACTTGCAGCGTCCCCTCTCCGTATGTGTGCTGGTCCGACGCCCTTACAAATACACATGTATGCGTATTTTAGTTTTAACGTAGACTACGCTTTGTTGAAACTTTGGTCCATGGAAAATCCTTTCAAATCTGCTCAATCCATAGAATTTTAGGCTCTTGAGACACGATAACCTCTTCCTTCGAGAGTTCAACAACACCTTACTACCCACTCCATACACAACCGCGCAAAACTCCATGGATATCCAGTAAATTTCCACAACTTTGTACAACCGCTGTTAAAGTATATCCGCCATGTTGTTATGTGACCATTCAAAGACACTGCAATCTTTGGCCCATTCATTTGCGCTGACAACATAACTGCACAGCACGGAATACGCGCCACTAGGCCGTTGCGTAAATTCTATTGGTCAATGCTTCTTTACGTAACGTTCCACAGGTGTGTGTCGAAATCGTCTGCATTCTTTGGATTGTTCTCAACTACTTTGCTCAATAAAAGTAGGTCGCATAATCGTAGCCTTGCTCACACTACAAGCTGATTGAATTAAGTACGCCTACCATGTATTGTGACGTAACAATGTGTTGCTTAACTCCCAAATGCCGAGAGACCATGTATATTTATCAGTATTTTTTTTTTCGGGACGGACTCTAGCATTTCATTTGTGTTAACTGTGTTTATTTTTAAACCTTAAATTTCAACTACGATTACGCCCTCTTGCGACTAAGCAGGGTTTCTACTCGCAAGTTTTTAGGCAAAAATGGTTGCTGCCTATAGTAGCAATGAGAAATTCTTTAAAAAAATAAAAGAAGAGAAAAAAGACGATAACAAACCGTTTGCTTTGCTTTATTAAAAAACTTCTATTTATTCTCAAACAAAATTTATTTCAGTTATATTAAAACGAAGGATACCACTGTTAGTGTTGCACACATTTTAATGACTGCCCCAACTTCCTGCAAATAGTATAACTAGCTATCTTGGTAATTTTGTATATTAATTGATTGCCCTTTACTAAAATAACGGTATCCTAGTGTATAAAAAAAAATTACCGGGTAAGTTGAATCATTTTCATTTTTGTAGTTATTGATTTGTACTTTTGACGTTGTATTTTGTATAAACAAATTCTGTGTAGCAATTTAAAGTGAAAACATTTTTCTGAGTAAATCCATTTCAGTTTCAAACCATAAAAACGCATCCATTCTGAGTAAAATATTTGTCAACTCACTCTATTTCCTAAGAGATTAAAATCAAACAAGACGTATAATCTTCAACTTCATTCATAGACCTTATGCACTGACGTTATCTCGCCGCTGTCTTATATAAAGAAGCTATGCAGGTTGCGGTGCACAGAATGGGCAAAATAGTACATTCTCTTGAATTCTGTTAGAGGGAACCTTACTTAATTAAAGGGACACATTGCTTTCGGATTTGGGCACTTTTGGCTATAAAAAGTGTTTGTTATGAAATGAATATGGTTGTGTAGATATTTCAAAAGAAGGATTTATGTGATTCACATAAATACCTCTTGAAATTGTGTGGTTTTTGTTTAATTCTGTTACAGAACACGGTCCGCCATTTTGTACAACCAAATTTTGGACTCAACAAAATGGATTCTATGTGCAGAGTGTGGTTCCGCTGGTTTTTCAGAGGCAAATTTATGTTTTTTAAAGCCCAACTCACTAATTACGACGCACTGTATTTGCTTTATTGAACTAACTCTTAAATCAACTCTTAAGAAGGATAAGGTATAGATGTATTCTCCGTCACAAGTAACTTGTTTTTAAAACCCGCACTGTACATATCTACACCACACTGCACTTATTGGGTCACTTGTCCCGCGCATGCGCACAACACACAGTGCATTTACCCTCAAGAACTTGGGCTGCACTTCTACAGAAGGAAGGACGGATGGAATGAAGGCGCAATTCTAATAAAAAAATTGAGATTGGAAGGAAACGTGTCCCATAAAATTAAATCACGCCAAACGCATAAAGTCTATTGAAGGATGAAAGAGGGTCTTGGAGCAAAACAAATAAACAAAGTTAAAATCTCGTTAAAATCAGCGTCTGTCATTTTGACAAATATTATCCATGCATTTACCCACCCCCCTACTTCGAATTCTAAGGTTCTGTTTGATCGTTTATTCAAGTGACAATTTGGTGCAATGAACTCCAACCTCTGACCTGATTTACTACTAGAAGCATAAACGAGTGCAAACAGAATCACACGTGGCAATTTCTAAGACACTTGCGGTGCATCTTCATCACCTGAGTTACCACTTTCCTAGAAGAACTCATTGAATCAGAAGATGATAATGGCTTCATATTTTGTTGAAAATAAAACAGTCTATTTTAATTTTATTTGCCTATTTACCAAAAATATTTTTCTAAGAGCTGTCATCAGATGTAAATATTCCCTTCGAGGACTGGATACAGTTCTAATAACCAAGTATGCTTTTGATTAAAAATAAACTCGTTTGAGAATAATAACCTATCGTTTATTTTATTTTTATTAAGTCGAACATTAGTTTTAATATTGAAATTTATTTTGCCCTTATGTTTTGTATATACTTGCTTGAAGATTGGCAAAATATTAACTAAAACACAACATGTTTGTTTTGAATTTGGTTTTAAGTTTGTAATAACTTTTAGTGAAATTATTACTGCAATTGTATGCATCTACACGTTTTTCCCAAAATGTTGTTCCATATTGATTATTGTCATTGCAATGAAGCTTTTTTGAATAAAAGATTGACTTAAAAAAAACTGCTTACTGTGTTTTTCTTTCGAGCAATGGTTGATGGTGTTGTGTAAAATAACCTGGTGTACTAGGTTTTGACCTGTGACCGAGTTATTAAAGAATGGTCAAGCAGGAATCATTACATCTCCGTTTCCTCAAGATCTTCAGGAATCATGTCATCTTCTTTGATGCTAACCAAAGATCCAGGAAGCTGCAAAGACAAGTTTGAGCAGAGAACAAATTTAAGGTTGGCTTCTCAATGTACTTGGAATTTTGTTGTGTCGCATTGTTATCAGCTCATATTGTAATCTCCTGTACATTTCAAACCGATTCCAAATTGTTTTAGAAGATCTCAAGATGCTATTAAATTTTGTTTAGGATAATGCGTTGAAAACAATATTTTATTTTCATACCTGACTCGGAGAGCCAGCACGCTCCTCTTTACATGAGCGTGGACTCTTTTTCTGGAACATGAACCGATCTTCTATGTCATCACCCTCAGTAACTTCTTCCAGTCTTCCAGAGCTTACCGTAGCGTTGTTCCACTCTTCCTTCTTGACTACGACTTCATCTCTGGGACTTAAGTCACCCTTTGACATTGTGCTGTCCGCCCATTTATCATCTCTGATGGGGCTCTCTGACAAGGGCCCTGCTGTGGACTTGGAACGAGGCTCATTGGAAGTTGCAACATCATCCTTAGCGGGGAATGTGTCAACCATTAAGGGTGCAACTCCTACTGAGTTAGAACGTCCACTACGAGGGCGAGGTCTTCTGAACTTCTTGTTATCGGACCTTATGGATTCCGAATAGCCAAATGATGATCCATTTGACTGGGCGGTGCGTGTTGAGGCGGTTGAAGGACCTGGAGAAGCAGACGCCGGTCTCTCTTGAAAAACAGAAGGATCATCCTTCTGTTTTTCGTGTGGGTTGGTGGCAAGGATGTCATCATCAGGTTCAAAAGCAGGATTTGCGAAATTAAAAGACTCCCTCGGTGTCTGCACAATTTGCTCTTCGTCATCTTGGCTGGGATGAATGCGGGATCTAATAAACGTAAAATAAGTATGAACGCCTTAAAACGCTGTTTTTACATAGTCAAATGAGATTAGCTACACAATGTTGCTTAAGGCTTTTCCAGGGATGTTTCATGTCTTATATCTTATATTCATAAATACCTGAGACAGTTTATCAATTCTGATTGGCCGAGAGGGCATCACGTGGCCATGTTTAAACGGGCGATATAAACACGGTAAAAAGTGTTTAAAACCGGCTAGCTTGCGAACGAAAAATATAGCCCCTGTATCAGATTAATTAGGCGTCAAATGCCTATAACAGCTGCAGAGACATGAAGATCGACATTCCGTTCAAGGAATTGGCCCGTAAATATGGATAGAAATTTAACGCAGAGTCGAGCTGAGAAACTGTCAGATTTGTTCCCAATTTTTGAATGTTTTTGCATGTTTTTGACAGAAAGGCCATAAAATAAGTAAAATAAGGGGGGGGGGGGCCTGGTGGCCGATAATTGCCCTCGCCTTCGGCTCGGGCAATTGTCGGCCACCAGGGCCCTCATCGATGCTAAACAATAGTTAAAAACCTCTTCATCACACCTTCATTCCCTTATCAAAATGTTACGGTAAAACTTTTTATCGATAAAGTGCACAATCATTTCATGCATCTGATGTTTAGGAGTATCAGATGATTACACTTACTTTTTGGCATAGCCCTTCTTGTAGAAGACGAATACGATCAGAGTGATTACAAACAATCCAAACACTGTGCAGGAAACAGCGATTATAATCTTGAATCTAAAACAATGTAAACAATCAATATTTGAAACCGTAAGTTGACGATCTTTCCGCTTAAAAGGTTGGTAAAAGTTGACTATTATGAAGGAATTTGAAAAGTTTAAAAACAATTCAAATATTTTTACTAATGTATTTATTTATTAATTTGTTTATTGATTTAGGCTTTAAAAACATCAACACACAAAGTATCCAAAAACCAAACGGGTTTAAAATTATGAAAAACAATATGACATATTAGGATACAAAGAACAAACAGGAGCCTAGGGATTCCTTTACATTTCTTGTCAAGGATACTACAAAGTTGTTAAAATGGACTGAGTATATTATCTTTAATCAGTTAGTATCAGTAAAAAATATTCCAACCTAAAACAAATAAAAGAGAAATATTAAAAAATGTCTGCATGTTTAGGTACAATGTACTGCTTTGTTTTAGAAAGTAGATTGTCAAATCACTTTATTTATGCGCCCTTTATACATGCGAGTCAATTCTTAACGATTTTCATTCTTTCAGATAATATAGAGATACAATACAACGCTTGTGGCTCTCCACACAAAAAGTTTGGTATTCAGAAACCTCATTTACTTTATCATCATCATTGTTTTATATGATAGTTTGTCAATTTAAATCGATTGAAACATAAACTGAATAAAGTACTAGATGAACTCTGACCTCCAATCGAGCCCTGCACACATTGGGTCGGACAATGGGCATGCGCACTCAAATCCATTGAACAGATCGTAGCAGACAAATGGGAATTCACAGGGTGCAGATACGCATTCATCATAGTCAATTTCACAGGTGTCACCCACCCAGCCCGATTCACAGACGCAAAAATACGAATCGAAACTGGAACTGCGAGCTGGAGAAGTGCAGTCTGGATCACCAGCAGGTCCTGTAGAAGAAAGAGCAGAATATTTTCAAACCTGTCAAACTTCTCCCTTTGTTTTCATTCGATTTGATTGGACAACTTACAATGATTTCGAAGGTATCGATATATTGACGTACTCAGCATCATTGGAACCTCTTTTTCTTATTAATAATTCTTATAATTTAATTCCATGGGTAGTCTTGCTCGGAAGGCAGATGACGCTCTGAGGAACAGGAAACTACCTAGCTGCAAATTAGCGTCTCAAACTCTCCAATTATGCTGCTGGAATTTGCTGTCAAATTTACTTCAAATGTTATGAAACGCATCTTTAAGTTGTGGCAAGTCTAACAAAATCCTTAAGCCCTTAGAAATCGTTTGCAACCTTTTCAATGAAAACAAGTCAGTGGTTTTGTTTTACGTCGTCATGAAATCTGTTAAGAATGGAATGAGTTTTGGTACCGTCCATTTAAACCACTAAGCTCCAATCTTACTTGTCTACTTACCTCCACAAACTCCCTCATTGATACAAGGATTCATCAAGACTGCAACTTCTATCTTCAGCAGCTGAGACACTGCGCCTGATTTATCTTTACTCAAGACCAGGAAACTATCCTTTCCATGGAAGTTGGGATTAGGGGCGTAGGTAAACGAGGACGATACCCAACTCATCTCCTCCTGAAATCCAAACCAAATCCAAACTTCAGTAGATTAAAAATGTCTTTCACGACGACGGAACCTTAACTCTCCTTAGTGATTTGCCAAGATCCTTCCCCACTCAAATATAAACTAACACCAAATGGTAACTCACACCGTTGGACTGCATGATAATCCCATGTAAAGCATAATCACTTTGCTATACAGTCAAGCGCAGTTTATAGTCCAACAAATTCTACGAAACATGCAGCTGATTTTGAAGATTTGGGGGTGTTTAGGGTTACTAGAGTGCTTAAAATATTTATCAAAAATGATTGAAGAATACGATACATTTGCTAGCCTCTACGCCTCTAGCTCTTCCCCATTTTTCTAATGTCACTCTATACAAAAATGTTACATAAGGACTTTTTTCAAGTTAGTATTAAGCCCAGATCCCCAATCCCATCGTCTTTTAAGAGTCAGTTTTAATCAGTTCTTGTTATTGCTGTTATTTTTTTTTAATGGTAAAAAAAAAGTTCTCACCGGTTCATGAGGTGGTTCTAACCCACATGGAAGAACATTCTCTTCACTGGTGATATTACGAGGGAGCGTACTACAGTTCTGCCTCAGCGGGATTGACCTAACCTCCTCACTCAATGTAAGCACACCGTACGTTGTTGGTTGAATTAGAAAGGTCAAATTGTTATTGATGTCAACATCATACGCCCCTAGTATGGCTTCCAGGTCCTTGTAAGCGATGTTGGTTCCTGTGTTTTGCTCTACTTTCAGCTGTCAAAAGAATATTTACGGTGTAGGTGATAAGTGAAGAACACAACAAGTTTGACTGGTCCCCAGCAGGTACAAATTCGGTGCCACTCACCATGATAAAATTTACTCACTGCAATGTTTTGATAATGTGACAGATGTGCTCAGTTATAATTATATTAACTTCTCTCTCTCTCCATATAAAGAAGTGAAATATCACCACTATTTCATTCAATTTAACAGGTTGAGTTTTACGTGAAATTTGACATTTTGCATGACGGGAATATAACGCTTATGATGAATGATGAGATGACACTATTGAATTTTATCTCTCGTGTTTCTGAACAGAGTTTTCCGTAAGAGAACAAAAAAGCTCTTTAATCTGACATTTTAGACTTCGAAATAATGTATTCCCCCCCCCAAAAAAAAAAAAAAAAGGTAGATATAAATGGCAGCTTTAAATGCAGATACAAATGCAATTGCAACTGCAAATGCAAACGACCTCTTCCAAACAAAAGAAGAAAAACATCTTCTTACCGTTGCATCCCGTCCATTACCGGCAACTTCTCCATTCAGAGCAACATAGGTGTAAGGATTGTCATTAACCGGGTTGACCTCCATTGAGATATTGACGACAGTAGTCAAAGGCTCGATCTCAATCACGGTCTGTATCTCCCTCACTAGGGACGGATAAGGAAGGAGGGGAAATCGTTTTTCAAGAATGCCGTTACAGGAGCTATACTAAAAATGTATTCTTATATGCAAAAATATTATGCAGAACATATTATCACGTTATGGCATATATACTCATTTCGAAAAGTCATTACCAAATACTAGCCTTATACATTTGGAATAATTTTATTTTGAGATGATAAGAAACTGCATTTTGAGGAGGGGATTTAATTTTTTTTCCCAAGTTTAATTTTCCACAAGTTTGATACAAAAGGAAAATGTATCTACATTTTAGTGGGCAGTATTAATTATTCTGATACTTACGAATAAGTTGAAAAATTAAGTCGCCATGGCAGTCTGGACATGGTGTGAAGGAGAAGACACCATCCTCAGTGATGGTTGCTGATCCCAGTGTTGTCTCATTATCAAGACCCAGCTCCAAGACTAAGACATCATCGTCAGGGTCACTTGCCTCGAATGAATATCTGAGAGTTCCTGCGATAAAAACATACTTGATAAAGTAAGTACTAGGATTACTACGAATATCTTCAGACGTCTTTGGCTTAAAGCCACAGCTCAACATTTGGGAGAAAGAAAAAGAATTTTTTTTACAGATTTACTTTCACCTTACATGATATAAAGAAACGATAGTTGAAAACTTTCCTTGAAATATTTCTGAAGGAATATTTTTCAAAAATGATTGAAATCAGATCATAAAATGAATTGTTGTCTCATGTCAGACCAAAACTCATTTTACCGTTTCTTTGCAATTAAAAAACGAAATGAGCTGACATTTTTCGCAGGTTGGTTTTATAACATTATATGCTGATTTATGCAAAGAATTGAAGCATTTACTGACACTTTAGAACTGGGTCTTTAATATACAAAAACGAGCCTTTTCCCATGCACTTCTGGTATGCCACTAAATTTGAATATTTTAGTAACTTTCACGGACAGCCAACAAAACTCTCAAGTAGGAAACGGTGCTGAGAAATTTCTTTTTGCATAGCAATTATTAGCAGGAAATTTGTAAAACAACAATATTCATTATATGGTTTCTTGGCTGGTAACATGTTTGTGATAAAATGATTAGCATTACATAGGTTGACTTAACTATGGAAAAGGATACCAATGTATACCTTCGGCTTAAATACAAATTAAAAAAGTGAATTTACCAGGTCCCAATTTAATACAGAAAATAGTGCTTGGCAAATTATTCTGCTAACCAAAACTTTGTAGGGAACCAGTCGCAAAAAGTAAACTAAATACTATTTCGGATGGAAGCCCGTTTATGCTACGCGAAAATTTGCATTGCTTAGTGCTTTTAACATTTTGAACTTTGGTTCTGATGTATCTGACATTTACCTTCATCTTCATCCATGATAAAGACGTCCACTAGATTTTCGATTTCCGGTGGGTCGTTAGGGATGGTATTGAGGACTTCAGTCAATGCAAACTGGGTCTCAAGGCTAAAGAAAGAAGTTTCTTTTACAGCTCGGCGTCGACGACTGGTTGCTGAGGGATACATGGTTCTTCCTCTAGTTGCACATACCTGGTACGGAATTCGAAAATGGTGAAAGCATCCACCAAACATTGCTGGCTTTTTCCCATGAAATCATATAGACAGACTTACTCTGTGCGCCATCTTACGTCATGAGCCCTACGTGTAGTAGTATTAGAGTACTGATTGTAAGAGGGTCAAGATGTTTTCCTTTCCAGCATCAGCTTGGAAACATTGGATTTGAATAGAAGAAAAAGACAAAGGCTGTACAATGTTAAAGAATCATTTTCTGTTAGTACTAACTAAGTACTGAAATCAATTATCTATACCTTTATGTCATTTCACCTTTGAATAACTTTGAATAACTATTTCGTCAAATGAATGGAATACCTCTCTTCGAATGAATCTATTTCAACATCAATGATTAGAGAAAACGGTAGACTCGCAACGGATTCATTTACCCCTCCCTCTTAGCTGTGCCGTGAAGAGAGTTGCGTTAATATCTCGCCATCGCAAACACAAATAATAATAACAATACCAAATAAATAAAGAGGAAATGGCGTACCTCCACACTTAGCAGACTGTCTTCCTGGTTGTATGCCAACCGATCCACGTCGCTGCATGTTTTAGCCACATCTCGCCACTCAGAATTTTCTGAAACAATGAAAGCGTTACTGTGGGTTTAATCTTTACGAATTAAAAATCGGGTTGGAGAGGTACCTTAGTAACCTGCAATTTCTCTTTGTGGTTTCTAGTTCAAATCCCAATCAGTGATTTTTTTAACAAAATAATTTATCTTAATTTAGTGAGAGTTGAAAAGCATTTCCAAGTCGGCAACTGCAATGAAGAGACTAATAATTTCAGTGTTCCATATTTTTAAAATGTTTAAACTTTCACAAGTCAACTTTACCACTGTCCCAATAAATGAGTCTGGGCTTTGCCTCTGACCAGTTTCCCGGTGTGTTGAGAGTGATGTTGATAATCAGAGGACCTTGGAGCTCAGTCTGCCCCAGGCTCGTCACGTAGAAGAGAGGCTCAAACACAAAACGAATCCTGAAAAATGAATGATTTAAAATCATGATTTAAAATGTCTCGAATAATCTGAAAAAGTTCTTAGACCAGTGGTACTAGTACAAATCATCAACATATTTTTTAATTCGAAATTACAACAAGAAAATCATCTGTCTTGTGTAGAAAACTTAAATGTGCGCTTTTCTACACCCGATGTAAAAAAAATTGCACTTTGCAGTTGTTTGTCTTTGCAAACCAAGAACAGTTTAAAAAGACCAATAAAGAAGAAACCTTTTTCTAAGAAGCCTTTCTGTCTTCTCTATGGTGTCCAGGGGATTACTGATGTATGAGACATAATCCGGATTGGCATCAGATGCAAAATCCTCATTGGTTCTATTCCCCTCCAGCAGACCAAGGATAAGTGAGCCACCCTGATGGAGACCTTGTGGACATGAGTGAAGAAGAGAAAGAAAGAATTTTGAGAAGGGTCTAAAATAACAAATGTTTTAAAGATTTTTACGTCTTTTTATTTTGTTTTTCTTCAGCTTACCTCCTGTTGTAGCAACGGTGAAGTCAAAATGGTTGTCTAGCGCCCTCCTTCGTCGTCTTCTTCTACTCTGCGGAGATGCAAGAACGAGATCTGTACCATTTGGTGACGTCTCCATCATGTCATCCTCTCCTACAGAAGATAAAAAACCCAGCAACATTATGTTTACTTCGAGAGATGAGGCTACTAAACAATTAAATCAATTTTATCAATTTCCAAAGCTCCAAAGAAACACTCACCTAAAACAGTGGTCATTCCTGCTGGCAGTGTTTGACAAAGTAGTGCAGGGTTACACATCTTCATCCAAGAGTAAAGACATCTACGCAAAACAACGAAAACAATAAGCATTGTGGGCAAAATATTATTGCAATCCTCTACAAAATCTTCAGGGGTGTGAGTGACACGGACTAGAGCTATAGTGTAATGCAGTATAAAGGACTTAAAAAATTAGAAAGTCATGACACTGGAAACCACTGATACTTTTGCCTTGTTTGACAGCTTGTTTGAGTTTACTTACTTTCCTGGTTCCATGTTAAATTTGGCATCCTGCTGACTGGTCTTCTCTTCATTGTCTTCTCTCGAAGCTTGGAAGTCAGTGATGTTGAACACCTCCTCTCTGCCATCAGCCGTAACAATGATTAACCCGTCTCTTATAGACACCGAGCCGGATGAGTTGGTGCCTACCACCATGCAGGGGACGATGTCATCCAATCCGTCAGCTGTGCTGCTCACACAATACTCTGTCAAATATAATAATTTAGGTACACTTGTTACACCATCTGTTCAGAACCACAATGCTGTCTCCTCAACCCCTGAATAAAAACACAGGAAGGGCTACTGACCTTTTCATAGTCTAGATTCTAGACCTTGCAGTTTGAGATTTTATAAAAAATCATCCGACGCAAGAGGGCGCTATCTACGACGAACCATTCCGCGCACGATATGTCTCTGCTGTTGACAGATATCGTGCGCGGAATGGTTCGTCATAGATAGCGCCCTCTTGCGTCGGATGATTTTTTTTTATCTAATATCAAACTGCAAGGTCTAGAATCTAGACTAGCCTTTTCATTGATAAAATGGCAATGATTGAAAATAATCTGCAATAGTTTTACCATAACGATCGATGGACTCATCATCAGGTTTAGACCACGAAGTTCCCGTCTTTGTTGGGTCGTCACTCTTCTCGACGTCAGGTGGATATACTTCCTCTTCAAACTTCTGACTGAACATGGAGGTGGTGTTGACATCATCCACCGAGGGTTCCTCAAAGAGAACCGTTACACCTAGAGAGAAAAATAAAAGAGTTAAAGACGCGCGAATTCAAGAATCAACATGAATCAGGGATACATGTACAGGTGTATTTGTTTTATATCATTACAGATCCAACAGCGCAAGCGCCAATAACAGGATGGTGATTAGGAACCCCAATAGACCTTTATCATGGTGCAGCCATCTTGATTTTCTCCCATTCAAACCGATGTAACCAAACCGAGGCTGGAAGGGTAAGTAGTCTTGTTCCTTTTTGTACAATGAATATTAGCATCTATTACTGTTAATGGATACAGGGAACATGACCAAGATGGTGGCACCATGATAAAGGTCTGTTGGGGAAAACCCACGCAATCAGGTAGGGACTGAAAACCCAATCCACATACAAGGCTCCGGTCCGAGGTGGGATTCGAAGCGGGGTCCACAGAGGTGAAAGGCAGGGAAAGAAACCACTGAGCCAACTTATCTATTTCTGAAACACATTTACCGAGACAGCTGAGTTAATATATTGTCAGTCCACAGACCACCTTTGTTTACAAAAAGAGAGACCTTGTACATTCCAGGGCATATCTCGCAGGTTACATACTACACTGGTTATTTGGGAAATTCTACAATTGTTGGTCATAATTTTCATATAAATTAAAGAGTTAAAAAATAATAATAACAGCTGACGTTTTGAGATGTGCTCCCTGTCTTGATACATCAAAAGTTGACAAAAATCAGACGGTGCAATCTCCACAAAATGTAAACCAGTTTTCTGCAGGAAGTCTAGGCTTTTTGGCTCTTTTGTAAACATGTGGTGTCACAGGTTACAAAGTCTATAGAAATTGTCATAAACAGTGAGTAAAACTCGAAGTACCTTTCTTTCTAATACCACGTCATCCGGAATGAGTTTTCAATTCAGGACTGAATCACTTCAGAATTGCTTTGATATTGGGTTTTGAGGGAAGATCGTAATACTTTACAAGGCTGTCAAATAAGTATTTCAGTGATCGTCTATTTTATCTATTGGATACGTTTCAGAGTTAGAACTATTATGGATAGAAGGTAGCCCTGCAAATAACTTGTGTGTTTACAGCTGTAAGTATGTTAATCATTGTCAACATTATCTGCCCAATTACCTACCATCAGATTCTACCACAGTCTCTAAGCCAGCTCCATTGATGCACTTCACAGTCACATAGTATGTTGTATTGTGTTGCAGTTGTCCTTCAAAGTTGTTATTGGAGGCTGTCTGGACCAACCCAACATTGACAAAGTCTTGTAAGTCTACATCACCTCTGGATGTTCCAATGGCCCAATAATAATCCTGAATGAATAGCAAAGAGCACAGTGTATCACCAAAGTCAGTTTCAAAAATGCGTAACAATCAAGGCTATGTAAACCAAAACAATGGCTGAAACTGTTTCTGGTCCCTTAGTCTTACTGCCTGATATCATCCACTAACTAACGGTAGCAAGGGAGCAGTGAACGATTTCCAGAAACCTGTCGAAAATCCCTACCCTCAATTAAAACTAAACGAAGAAAACGTTTCTCCCATAAAAGAAAACGACAAACAGTACCTTAATTTGACTTTGCATGTCTATGAAACGCCACAACACCTTGATTGTGGAATTGGAAGACTGGAACCTTGTCGGTTCATACGCATTGCGATTGACATCCACGTAGAAGAGATAATCTAGCCTTGCTGCTGTGTCATCAATGTAGAAACCGTTTGAAGATGAAGTTGCTTCTTTGCCATTCCCTAAGACACATTTAACTGAGGAGAGACATAGGAATGAAACTTATATAAAGATTTTGTATGAGTGGCTTTCATGATGGCGGTGCGAAATGTCATAATTATGGAGCTCTTTTGTTCAAGTGCATTAACACATTACAACAAGTATTCCTAAAGAGAAAGGTAAAACGCCATGGTTTTGTGAATAATTATTTTGATACATTAAACAGAAACAAAAACAGAAATACAAAATTCAAAAAAGGGAAGTATAATGCCACGTGTTTTAGGGTTTTATTGAGGTAAATGTTTGGCCTTTTTTCAATTATTATCGAAACCTACCTGTCAGGAAGAAAGGATAAACCATGTCATCACCACTAGAAGCAGTCAGAGTAGCATTTGTGTCGTTCATTGTTGTGTTTAGGAGCTCCAGCTTCGGTAGAGTCAGGTTGGTGAGTGTGAATGTAATGGGACTTTCTTCCATGGAGCACGACTGTTCACACTGATACTGATCACAGGGGTTGATACACGGTACACATGGCCGGGAAATCTGCAAACAAATATATACTCAACTTAAAGTAACATTCAATCTAGACTCGTTTGTCTTCGTACATCCTTCCTTTCAACGATAGACCAATCCATTAAGCCCCGCCTACTAACGTATTGACCAATCATAGCCTTGACAAATGTCCATGTTAAAAATCCATAAGAAAAGTAAACAAACCGCCGCCATTGTTCTGACACACAAGAGCACACACAACTGTACTTACTTTTGTTTAGCTTTAATTTTTCTCGTATTTCTGGTGGTGCAAATCCCACAGCAGTGGTCCTTGTACAGTCGTGTACAAGTGGTTTAACAGTGTTCCTGTCTCTTGTTCTTTGGACCCAATGCACTGCTCAAAAGGCCATGAAAATAAATCCATATCGTTCACAAAAACCACGTCTGTGTGTGTATCAACCTAACCACGGCTGCGATCGTGGCAAGGAAGTCAAGCCATGTGCTGTTGCTAGGTAGTTGCTAGGTAGGCGGGGCTTAATAAATCGGTCTGTTATATAGTGTATAGCACAAGCTCTTTCGGAAAAGAACTAACATTGAAGATACTCACTTGGTGAGTCAAATTGGTATCACACATGACTTGATTTAATCTCCACGTTTTGTTCTTTTTTTTCTCTATTAATAGCAACAGACTGGAACGATAAATGAAGAACCCTTGACGGTACAGATCTTTCTGATTTCTCTCACCAACTTTTTCTCTGTTTAATTATCAATATAATTTATAATTAAAAATAAAGCACAAAATAATAGTTATAACTTAGTTATAACTTAGATTGTTTTGGGCCCAGTTTATGAACCATACCTCCTTGAATGCTACGATGTCAGTTTTCCCCGCCTCACTACCAACACCAGCGAAATATCGAGAGACGGGACTTGTACCTGCCCTGAATGGTAACCCATAGCGGCACAGCATACTTCCGTCTGGAGGCATTCTGAAAAAAAAGAGTTAAGCTTTGTTTATCCATTGGTCTTTCTGAGCCTTGTGAGGTGTACTTCCATATGAAATAATTCTGTTCAGGCTTAGCATGTACAGCTTTTTCAGTTTGTTCATAACAATTAATCTGTTACGAGTTTTTCAAATAAAACATGAAGGTACTTTTTTTTATTATCACCAACCTGACTGGGAACAATTTCGTTTAACAATTAGACTTTACGTGTTCTTGTACACCCTGAATTCCTCTAGTTTGCAACTGATGCATTTTGTGTTGCATTTAGCCATGCTATACAAGGGAAATTGTTCACTGCATGAACAGTTTAAAAGATTCATTTCTGACAACAATTAATCCACCACAGAAAGCACATCAAAACATGGATGCAATTTTAACTTTTGCTAGCCGAAGATTTGGTGAGCAAATGGCAAATACCAAATGTACACACCTTAAGTTTCGAATGGTTGCTGCAGCAGCCGGTGGATTGAAGGGGTCTTCTAGATCAGCAACAAAGCCATCTCTGTTAAAGACATGAAGGATGAGTTTTGTGGAAGAAGACATCACTGGGATACCGGTCAGTGAAGAGAGAAGTTTGTCATCAATGTAGACTTTAAATGACCACTCGTCCTGTCAACAAGATTTTTGAAAAAAAGGCCCATGAGCAGTTGTAGAGAAAATGTCCGCTCATCACGACAATGTTTTTTTTTTTTTATTTGTCAAAATAATCATTCGGAAATGTATACATCATGTCAACGAATTTTGTCAAAAATACAAAAATTGTGAAAAAATACTGACATTCAGTTAAAAGTGTTAACAGCCTTTTGAGTTAAAAAGTTGAAGTAGAATTGTGCTTCAAAATTATGTATCCAAACAGTAATTCAAGATGTTGCTAAATTGTTATTTTTTGCGCTCGGGGTGGTGAGCGGTTTCACAAACATTCGTTAAAACAAAGGTACCTCTTTTGCATCAAATGGCATGACACTGAAGTGAACAGTGTAATGATGTTCCTCCATTGAGGGGTCAAAGTCAAGGTCAACAGGCTGTGACGTCATCGGCCATTCATCTTCAAAATGACGACACCACAACACGGCTTGTGATGCATTGCCATCTATGGTGGAAGTCACAAAAAGTGCTTTATGTAGAAATATTTGAGGCAAGAGGAGATTCTAAGCTAATGTTCATCGAAAGTATCTTGTTATTGGAAAAAATTTGTTGAAAAAATATCAGTAGAGTTTTCAAATCTTACTTACGAGAAGCAGAGCTCTATACAATTAAACAAAACCCAAATATACAAATAAAATGGTTTACTTTTGCCTCCCTGCATTGCAACTTTGCAGTACATCCACATGTTTACACTGACAATGCGTTTCACATTATTTGATATAATATATTTACAGCATCAGGAGCTCCTGGTTAAAACTACTAACTTGGATGCAGCTGGAGACCGCAAGCTCTCTGTGCAGTCCATCTGCCGCTGTCTACATCAGAAATGTCATCACCATCTGCATCTTTCTTACGAATGGTCCATGGTCTTTGTGTCGCCTTTGTGACTTCCTCCGTGTAGACTTGAGTTGAATGAGTTGAATTTACAGTGGTCATGTCTGCTGTTTCTGTGGTTACTAACTCAACTGTTGTGCCGTTAATTGACGAGTTTCCACCGGTGGTATCGTCGATTCCAAGGAAATCTTCACAGTTGCACTGAGGGCATTCCGACTGTTATAAGGAAAATAAATAGATAAACCATGTGTGTACCGTTTAAATTATCTCATTACGGAGATACCAATGTGTGCAAAATTATATAACCCACCACAGGTTTTGATATGAAGGGCAAAGAGGAACATTCCTGTGTGAAAACATTTGGATTTGATTATCACAAAGTTATGATCTCGACTTTGTGTTCAAAACAGTGAAACCCGAAAAGTGGATTTGATCATGAGAGCATAACACATAATATTGAAAAAAGGAATGTTGCTTTTAACTAGAGAAACTATCCTATACCTGATTGAAGGGTAGTACATAGCAGCACTCGCATATCCCTTCTTGCCAATTCTCAGGTTCACCAAAGTCATACTCTCCAACCACTCTATCTGGACCATCCCAGAACAAAATACTTGTGACACTGTGAAGGTCTGATGATGCTGCCATTAAATCAAACTGAACAAGAAAAAAAACAAAAACACAAACAAAACTATTAGTTGCCAACAAGCAGAAAACAAACCAAAGAGTGAAAAAAAAAGATAATACTGCACCTTTGGGCAAAACAAAACAAAATATTTTTAAAATATAAAGTCAATGCAAAAAGAAGCCGTGAATTGGAACCAAATCTTAGGTTACATTTAAAGTTGGTCTTGCCAAGTCTTTGTGAAATGTGTTCAGTATATTTTCAATTTCAAATTTTGAAGAACCTTTACCTCGTATTCAGAGCTCCGGACAATTTGTGCATTAATGACATACGCTCCGGAGAGCATACGAGGTCCCCTTGTGTCTCTTTCCATCTTCAGTAACACTCTTTCATCCGATGGGAAAACCTAAGAAACAGTAAGTTGAAATAAATATGAAAATGTTTTCTTCAAATTGTTTTTACACAACGGTTCTTAGAAAGTGTATAAACGTTGGTGATGTCTTAACTTAGGAAAACTTGATTTGTTTTGTGCTTCAGGTAATCGCATTTTTAAAACTCACATAATGATCTATCTGGTTTAACAGTTAAGTTTCCTATTCTCTCCAAGTCAATTTCAATCTTCTACCTAACGCATGATATCTTAAAGGCATCTCATTCATCACAATAACAAATTCTGACTTGAACTACATGGTAACTAAACGAGTATCGACAGTTATTATTTTTTTTATTCAACCAGCGTCCTTGCTTTCATCATTCTGAAAAAATCATTTTATTCAATGCTTTGTCATAACAAATTCGGCATTGAACTGGATTATAAGAGAACGAGTATTGGCAATAAGTAATGTTAATTGTTTCAAAAAGGGAATAACAAAGAGCTTGCTCTGATCAGTCTGGTTAAATTGAGGTGTTCATCTGAATTATTCTAAGGTCTCTAACCTGTTGATTTTGGTACTCTAAACTAAAGAGCTTGCTTTGATACCAGCCTGGTTACATTCAGTTGTCATCCAAATTATTCTAAGGTCTCTTACCTGTTGATTTTGGTACTCTAAATCCCAGTCGTCAATCCCCATGCTCCAAAGTCCGTTGAAATCCAATGCCAGCCACTTTGGATCAGTAAAAGAAGTGTCTGTCAGTGGGCAGGGTGGACCGTCTGGGTTGGGCTGGTGTAAGATTGTTCCTAATAAAAGACGTGTTTTAGTTAAAATAAAATATGTGTTCGATACAGGTGTTCGTGCTAGTAAAAGGGAAATGTCCCTTGCATAGATTGGTTCCTTTAAGTCAAGTTTGTGTTGAATTGATTTATAAAATGAAAAATCTGAGTAGTTGATACTTACACATCTGTAATTATAAAAAAAAAAATACAAAAAACAACACATGCAGAGTTGCTAAAATTAAATTTTCTATTACTCACATAGCTTTAAACGGATGAATAGAATTACCTAACGCATATAGAAAGAAAATACGTTTGCAAACAGTGCAAAATCAAAATCAAATTGTATTTCAAAGTTTCTTTTTCTGTTAAGACATAATCCATGCTGAGGAGCAATTACTTACGACATAATGAAACAGATATTTCAATAATGGGAACAAATTCCGTACTTACCAGTGACTTGGCTTCTACTATGGGCGTTTGTCAGATCCATCATGAAATCATTTCCATCGACAACCAGTCCGGAAGTAGGCTCTGATTTATCCACAAAGATTGGTCCTACGTTGGTCTCGGTGCTATCCCCTGCCTGGTTCGTGGCTTTTAGCTCAACAAAATACGGATGGTTAATCTATGAGAAGAGATTGATGACATTTTAGTAGAGCCAGGCAAAGTTAACCATTTTGTTCACAATATTTATTTCTAGCTTTCACTGTGAACTATTACAAATTTATTCAGTAAAATAAAACTATAAAAACGAAGCAAAGCCAAAAACAATTCTGTGCTAAAACGTTATTGTTATTAATCTGATTTTCCTCCCAAAAGCACTTTAACAATCGTTTATGCTTTGAGTTCGAAGTATTTTAAAATGATGAAACAAGTTGGGGAGATCGATGTTTTGGAGACTCCCTTGTTTAACCCTATCAGGACCGGGCTTTTTTTGGTTGTACGGGGACCGGGGAGGGGCACATAGTGCCCCCCTCCGTATTTTCCAAAGTGTTCGACCGATTTTGATGAAACTTGCCACAAATGTTTATTTCACCGAGTTCTACATGATGACGTCACAAAATGTCAAAAAATCGTCACTAGAGGGCGTTTTTGACTGTTTTATGCAAATTTTTGGTCAACAATGGGGTTTTTGCCATAACTTCTGTATTTTTTGGCTGAATGTTTTGAAACTTGGCAAACTTGTACATTTTAACAAGATAAATATATTTGAACCTAATTTAGTCACTGGAGTTATCTTTAGGGGGCATAATAATTCATTAATTTATCCCATTTTCGGGAAAAAAATGTTTTTGCATTTTTTCACTTAACAATCAGAATGGCTGCCGCCAAGGGCTCAGGGAGAAAGAATAAGGCTTGATTATGAATTGAGCAGGTTGAAAATGTTCTATTGTTAAAAAAATCTATATAATTTGACCCCCTACATACAGGCTGAAAACACAAAATCCAAGATGGCCGCCAAAAATGGCGGCCATTTTGAATTCCCAAAACCATTTCCAACTATCACGTGACTCACCACTATCACTTTTCTGGCAAAAAAAATATAAAATATGTGGAAATTATGCCAAAAATTTTTAAAAATCACTAAAAAACAGTAAAATCGTGTGACCCAAGGTCAAACAAATGGTTGCCATGACAACAGCTAACCCCCGGTATCAATTATTTTTTGCCAATATGATTCTAGATATATTTTAGGAAAAGTCAGAAAATTTCGCGGTGATTGGACTAAGCGTTAAAAAGTTACGGGGAAAAAATTGGTAGGGGGCACATTGTGCCCCCCCCTCCCGGTCCTGATAGGGTTTAATCTACATTTTTTTAACTTTACGTTATATATTTAATTATTGTATGTTCTATGTTTGCTGCGCACAGAGACTCTTGCCTTATGCACCATATTAATGTCCCGTATAAATACATCATTATTATTTTGAATATTCAGAAACAAATGTACTAACTTACCGCTAAGCCCAAGTCTACAAAAGTAAACTCTGAGATATCTGGGCCAAGAACCAGCCATTCCTGACCAGGTACAGGTGTTAGATTACCCCTGTCTCCCACGTCACATGATGCATCCTCAAGGAGACGGATACTGAAGGATTTGATCCCACTTTCTTCATCTAAGTAGTCCTCCCATACCACATGAATGGACTCGGTACTGTCTGTGTAGGTCACCAGCTGTGACAAAAAAAAAACCAAACCCATCAACATTTACATGAGTCTCTATTGACCTTATGCACATGATGTCATTTGAGTTCGGCGCCCTCGGTTAGAGGTCAAAATAAAGTCGCTAATTGGCCCATCCTGTGCGCCGCATGTACATAGTTGTGCATTTTCCATTGTTTCATCATCGTTTTACCTCAAAAATGGCGGTTCGATGACGTCAATGCATAAGGTCTATTAAAGTTTTGTAATTACCACCCTTCTTCAGTCTTGATGAATATTTTACAAACTCAATTGATTTTTTTTTAAAGACTACAACGCATCATGCAGTTGTTTTATGCACTCTGCAAAAAAGGAGCCAGGTTACTGTTTAAACTATTAAATAAACTGTATAAACTTGAATCTCGGGAAAATGTGTATTTACTGTAATTATATTTAAAGTAATGCATGCATGGATGCATTAATGTAATAACATTAATATTGTATGCCGCCCTCTATTGACATAGATCCAACAATGACCGTCATCTTGCAATACACATGTTTGTCTCCTGTGTCACTTATTATTGCCAACTGTGCAACAAACAACTATTACATGGCGTCAGAAGTCGGATCATTGTCAGCAGAGGGCGGGCATACAATATTATTGTGCTGTTACATCAATTAATGCATCCATGCATGAATAGCTTTACAAATCATGTCAATTACCATGTCATAGAACGGTCCAGCACGAAGCCGCCCTTCAATGGGCGGGGTGATATCAACCGAGAAGTGACTGGTGGAGGAGTTACACTGCCCTCCTTCATTCATCCCTTGAAGAAAATAATTAAGCACTCAACAGTTCATTATAATTTTTCACTGCTTGATCAATGAAACTTAAAAAAAACATCTCTTCTAACATGAGAAACTCCGGAAACACCGACGTATATTTCTTTCACGTTTTTATGTGCCTGCTTTGATATAACTTTTGTTTGACTCTGGACAAATCAATACTACTACTACTACTACGAATAATAAAAATATCTCACCAACGACCGTCACAAAGTAGGAACCTGTCTGTTCTAGACTCAGGCCAGTGATCTCCTGATACGTATCTTTGCCAGCAAAATGCATCTTACTTTCATAAAAGGTAGTCTTGGACTCTTCTGTTGCTAGCAGCATGTCCAAACAGTCCATGTCTTCTGGTGAGACAGTAGCCGAAGCGGCATTGCCAAGGCCGACATAGTATAGTAGGATGGGGAAGGTCGAGTCAAATTCTTGCCATTGCAGTTTGACTTCGGAGAGTGAGTTGACATACTTTGGTATTTCTACCTCCGTAGCTGGTTAGACATAAAAATAATAATAATAATAATAATGTTTTTTTTTAATTTCAAACCTTATATTAAGCCACAAAAATGTTCCGTGACAAAAAACCTCTTCATGGGCCCTTTAAAGCTTTGGGTTTTAAAATGTTTGTGAAATTGTCAATTAGAAAATATTTTCAGGCTGCAAATGTTGTTATTCTTAGTTCATTAATGCAAGATGACTTTCATCATTCAAACTAGACTGAATGTTTGCAAAATCGAAGTGATAAAGTAAAACTCCATTATTTTAAACAAAATGGGAAAGGACAGCAGAACGGATCCTTAACATACCAAAAACCGTACTATCCACACCAGTATTTATCCCAGTCGACGTGACCTCAGCAGTAGAAAAGCTTGCACTATACCCTCTGACCGTCACATAGTAGGTTGCAGTCAGTGCCTTTAGATCAAGGTTATTGAAAGTGACCGTCGTATTCTGACCAACGTTAGTGAAGGGTACTATGTTGTCTCTGGTCTTTGGGTAGCGACGATCGGTGCCCACTGCAACCTCATAATAATCGACAGCCTGCTCAGTGTCATGGTCTTTGGTCATCTCAGCATTTCCTAAATTTATACCATCAAATAATTCATAATAATCAACAAGTTTAAACTGACGGCAAAATAGGTTGGTTGTTATCTTTATTTGCTTCAACTAGTAACCCGGGATTTACCTGTATGTTCCACGGTCTCCTTTGCTTTTGCCCCTTGACCAAACCCACTCCAGCTTGCCGATATGGAGTCAGTTTCCTTCTGGTACGTTAGATCGAAGCCTACAAGGAGACCATCGTAAACTTGACCAGGTATCAGTGGGTCTCTCTTCACGGTGATTCCATCAGAGCGGAGTGTGATGGGGATGTTCAGAGCGTTGGTAGCCCGCACCACGGTGTAATACGTCTCGCCGTCCGTCATGTCAACGTCTGTGTTTGTGTCTGAAGTACGGTCTGGAAAATATAAATTATAAGTGAATTAAAATATTGAATCAGAAAAAAAGAAACAGTTACCAAAATGTATTTGAAACAAATCAATTAATAGTCAAACCATTCACCCGAACGAAACCCATAATGTAGTACCAACATGAATCCGTCCTTTGCAAGATTTGATACACAGTTAATGGGAGACTTTGGAACGATAGGTGGCAGCAGTCCTACCAGGTAAATTGCCATTGTTAAGTCTGCTGCAACCTAGTATCCCCAAAAGTTTCCCATTAGCTGTACCTCATAATATAGATGTGTTTAGCCAATTATAAAATATCACAAGTTCTACACATGAAAAACAGGAACACCAAGGGATAATGTGGTGGAACGTAGTTACTCTAAAGGCCATACTTGTCAAGGAAACTTCAGTCCAACACATGAATAGTTTGTGTAAATACCTCCCACATCTGTTAGTGGCTGACTTTCCACTCCGTCAATTCTATAAATTGCCCACTCGTACTTCCTGATTGGACAAGGGTCTCCATTGAAATCCCAGGAAGCACTCAGTTCATTCAATGATGTCTGAAAGTCCAGGTCATGGAGGTCATTGTCAGTGACTCCATCTTTGATTGTGAAAGGTCTTAGCGGCTGAAGTCCTGCACTGAATCGACTGACGAAAATGCCATTAGAGACTGCCGTGCTAGTCAAGCCAGCTTCATTGTACCCTCTCACTGTCGCATACACCCTACGCACATCACTCAGATCAAGATTGGTTAAAAGCTCTGAAGTCTGGTATCTAGACACCTCATAGAAGGATCTGACCTGAGATCCTCCTGGTGTGGTGCCTAATGCTATTTCATACATAGTGATTTCAGTGTCGTCATCTGTGAAAGGTTCCCATAGGATCTGAATCTGGGTGATGGACTCAAGACACTCTCCATCTAAAGCTAAGCACTTGTCCGTATTACTGCAATCCCAGCTCAGCTGCGTCTCAGGATTGCTCTGGTTCAATTGATGAACTCCAGAAAGTTCCACCACAACGCCATATGCGGGAGGGGTGTCATCGATTTCAATGGGTTTAGAGAAGGCATATGTACTCTGTCTGACAGCATCAAAAGCTTCGATGGTGACAAAGTACAGTTTGTTATGCATCAAGTCTAAACCTGCAATTAAAATTGAAAAAAATTCCCTCTTTGTTAAGAATACCAGTTACTGCATTTACTGATAACAATACCAGGTTTAGTACTGCAACCTTCACAAAACAGAGTGGCCAAGAAAAAGTATTTTTTAAAAAGAAGGGGAAAATAAAGAAAAAAAAGACAATAGTTTTTTGTTTAGAAATGAATGTCCTGAATTGTATTTCAGTGTTAATTTCCCTGAAGAATCTCATTATGAAAATTGTTAGAAGAAGGTTTCATCTTCACTTGTCTTACCTGTGGCACTGTAGTGTGTAGTGTAACCAGGCAAGTCGCCCGACACAAACACATCTTTCTGCCCCTCTGCAGTACCGACAAGAAATCTCACATACTTGATTCCCGACTCGCCATCTAGGAAATCAGTCCAGCTGCACTTGAGGGCGCTATTTGCATGTATGAAAGTTGGGCAGAAGACCTAGCAGAGGAAGACAAAGTAAAATCCATTATGACAACTCCTGACGCCATTAACGACATCCACAGCTGTCACCACAATGTATACTGTTTGAATAGTTTGCACGTGGGATACATACCCTACCAGCACTGGGTGGAGTGGTATCTACAGTTAGACTGGTAGTATAAACTTTCTGTTTCAGTCCAACACTGTTGACGGCATAGACAGTCAGAATATTCGGCAAACCTGGCATCAAAGTAACAGCATTGATTTATAACAGAATAACCATTATTTAGTTAGCAGGATAACACGTTTTTAAAGTTGTATCACACATTTTATGAGATTGGATGGTAAACTTTTTGGTGGGGGATTTTTATGACAAGTTTAATTCATCATCGCAAATACGAAGTGAAGAAAGATTAGGAATCTGCCAGTAAATGAGCATGTTTTGGACAATTATTAATACTTGAACAGTTTAATATGTTTGAAAAAAGTTTTCACTTGTACGAATTATAACTTCTTATTTTTCAACTAAGTCACCTTCCTGTGCAGGTTTGACCATAGACGAAGGAATGTAAGAATTGTTTGTTTGTGTCCAAGGAAACACAACACTATCTCCTGCAAACTGTCCCACAGAAAAGTAAGTTGCAATGAGGTTACTCTCCAGGTCAATCACATCCCACATGGCATCGATAGAATCGGCGAATGATTGATAAAGTTGAACACCACCAAAGCCCTAAAGTGAAAGTATATAAGAAATAAAGAGCTGAAAATAAAAAGCCACTTTTACAAGAAAACAGATTGATAAAATGCCAATTTGATAGAGAGAACTATTGTTTATTACAGTTTCAAACAACAACATTCAGCATGATCAAACCAGTTGCCTTATATAATTGGCGTTTAAGTTCTTAAAAAATGTCCACTCACCAAATCGACAGTTGTGTCGTATTGCCCAAAGTCAGTGATGTTAATGTTGGGCGGTGTGACATCTACAGTGAAACCACTGGAGACAGTTTCTAAGACATTATCACCGTTGGTGATGGCACGAACGGTGCTGTAATACGTCACACCATCCTGGAGAGGTAGTGGAGACTGTGCCTTGCCCTGACCAGCAAGACCTGTTTAACATAAAATGGAAAAACAACTTAAACTAGCGTCGTATTTTTTTTTTTAATTGACACTTTTTTTTAATAACAGCACTACATTTGTAAAGGTCGTTTCTAAAAAGAAGATAAATCTGATTGGATAACAATACCTGGCATGTCAGGGTCACTTCCAGGCACGACTCCATCTGAGGTCAAAGGTTGGATGTCCTCACCTCCAGGGGTCGTACCGACAGCCCACTCATAGTAAGATATACCATGCAACTGACTCTGTAAAAAGAAAAAAAAAAAAAAAAAAGAAAAAAAAGATATGTTATCTAACTTCTTCAGATCAAATTTATCAAACAAAATTAAAATAATCTTTAAAAATTTAGTATAGACGATTTTTTTTTTAGGAATTCACTCACAACGTTCAAATAACACTAATATGGTTTCATATCGAATTCTTACCTCAAAGTCATCAAACCAAATAGTAACAGTGGTTCTCTCTTGTTGAGCGTCTACATCTTGAAGCATGGTTGGTCCATCTGTTACATATCCTGTAATTAAAAAAAAACACAAGGACAAAACTCTGTTTAACGTTAATTGTACATGAAGTTCAGCGTTGCCTGCAAATAATATAGAAGAAAATTAACAGAAATATGGACACTCAGGGTAATCACAAGTAAGCAGGTAATTTTTTTTCAAATCCACTGATGCACGGGTGTAGTTGCACACTCCTTCCTCAATAATTATGTTTGTTTAATTCACAAACCTGTCTGGTCCTCTTCGACAACTCTGATTGGCGAGGAGCAAGTGACATCACTGAAGGCCCCCGCACCATTCTCACTCTTCACGCATACGTAATAGACGGGGCGGCAGTCCGCGGTAAACTCTTCATCATTGCATGTTGATTGGTCAGTGAGTTGGAGGTCAACGTTTAGCAAAACACCATTCCTTTTTGCCCCCAGTGCTGTGAAGGGTTTGATGTTTTCGGTGTCTAAGGAAGAAAATGAGGGCAACAACTTTGTTGAAATATGTTCACTGAGGGAATAAATGTCTTGAAAAGGTCCTTCCCTAATGATGGTTTCAGTAAAGTGACTCATGATAGTTTAAGACTCAAAATATACACATATTCATAAAAACAACAGCACAAGTACAGATGTAAATAAGAAATACACTTTTAGGGAACAGTAATTCACCCAGTCAAAACACTTTCAGAAACATTTAAGGAAGGAAGCTTCAAGCTTTTATTATTTCGTGGTTGGTTACCTTAAAGAGGGTGCGGCACGTTGGATTTGAATAAAACAAAATCTTCGATAGTTTTCTTGGTATCATTCAAACTCTTTTAAGAAACCTCAATTGCTACACAAGTCCCAAGCACAGTGTAATTTTTATCTTACTTGGAGTTGTTCCAACGGCGACCCAGTAGTTCTTAATACCACTTTGACCATCAACTCCAAGCCAAGACGCCCGAATTGTCGAGCGACTGTTCTGGAATAAGTATCCGTTGATAACTTCTTCAACCTCCCCATCCAGATTCCCACCACGCACGTACCTCATCTTCAAACAAACATGAACACAAGGGTTAGGATCGTGAACGAGTTTTGATAATTTCGATGGAAGTTTTTAACGATAACTTACAGCAATCTAATATCTTGGAAAATGTATGAGAATTGTCAATAATTACTGACAATTTACAAGAAGTTCTTTCTCAAAAAATATTTTCTTCTGATCGATCAGAACCAGAATCTAGGCTTTTTAGAAGTCTATGATAACGCAGTTTAAAAATGCTTAAAAATGTTGACGTAAACTCGCACCACAATGCTTGTCTAAAATTGATGCTTAAAAATAGTCAAACATAATTAATACACTTTGAAAACACCACCTATTAAATAACTTTGACAACTTCCTGCATTCATTTCTAGCTGGGACTTAGCTGGTGATCTAATAATTATCTTGACTTACCACAGGAGGCGTAGGGTCTACCCTGATACCACTAGTCTCATGTGATGCTATCAGTTTAGCCTGGTTCTGAGCCTTAATTCTTGTGATGTAGATGGCCCCTGCACGGAGTGACAATCCACTTTGCACGTGGGACTTGGTAGTGACATCTACTATCTGCTCAAAGCTATTTGGATCCAAGTCTGAAAAAATGAATGAAGATGCTGCTCAATTATCCGAAAAAATATAACAGTATACATAGTTCTTAACATGCCAAAGTAGCTGAAGCATTTTGGTTTATTCAAATGTGGAAAGACTGTCCTTAATATCATAGCTTTTAATTTTCAACTGTTATTTTACTATAGCGGGCAGCGTTTCAACAAAAAAACTACTGTTCTCTGAGAAGTGAAAACATGTGTGAAATTAAAACCTTCGACAGACTTTTAGTTAATTCATAAATGACAACTGATTTAACTTAACCATTTTGAGCAGTTGAAATGCTTTGTTTAAAATTCATTTCAACTCATTGATATAACAGTTTAAACTTTTACCTGCTGGGAAAATCTTCTGTTTTTTACCATGTCGCATTTCATAAATAGCCAACTCAAACGACGCAATTCCAGATTCCTCGTCAAAGTAGTCCCAATGAACAGCAAGGCTATCACTGTGTGTCTGTCGCAAAACAAGAACATAGGCCATAGTTGGACCATGAGTGGGGTTACTTGACAGCCCAGGGTCCGATTTCACGATGGTCCATCTTAAGACGAGTTGTCAGTTAATGCCATAGTCCTTTTTATGGGGCATCAGTTAGCAAACCGCAAAAACTGGGGTGTTAAATTCATGCTCGTGGTATTTATATGTGACAACACCGCCATTGGTGTTATTTATCCCCATTGCTTTATCGTTGGTAAAAAATGACACCACGTCGTGGTTGTCGCATATAGTTACCAGGATAATCTATTTAACACCCCAGTCTTTGCAGCGCAGTTAAGATTGATTCGTCTTAGCTCTTTGTGAAATCGAGACATTATTAAACTGTTTCTGTTTGCTGTACTGTTTTGTTAATACAGAAGTGAAAGGCATACAGCATGGCTTAGTCACTTCAAAACCAGTCATATGCAGCCAAAATCACAGGTCTGTTTGTAGGGCTACAAGAGTTGCGTATATATTTCTCAAGAATATCTTTTTGTGTGGAACGTTGTATTTTGGGTAAAGAATAGGGCAGTTTTACAGAAACGTATAGAGGCAACCAACTGCAAAGAGTTGGAAACAACACTTCAGTGGCACGAGATAAGTTTTCCAGCCTGTAGCCAGCGTCTTACTGACACCCTTGAAAAATTAAAATATTATTTTATTTTCTTCTTGGGATGACACAAAACTTGTTGCCCGTAAAAACCTACCTTATGTGGTCTTTAGCTCATACTGTTCACCAGTTAGCCCAGAAGGAATCAGGGCCCAACTTCATGGCTCTGCTTATCGCAGAATTCTGCGCTTACGCCCTGCCACGGCCAATAGGAGTACGCGCTCTACATGGCGCCGTAAGCGCATAATTCTTTGGTAACCAGCGCCATAATATTGGGCACTGATCTACAAGCATGCTCCCAATTGGATCTTGGTTTACAATGCATGAGTATTGAAGTAAAAAGTGTCACTTATACGAAATAATACCAACCTGGAAGTCTGCATCTTGTCCAACAAGAAGTCCATCTCCAAGAGATCGTAGCATAGGAGGAGTCAAATCTACCAGGAACCCATTGGTTGGAGTATCGATGTGATTGACAGCCTGGTTGATTGTGCGTAGGTTGATGTACACTTGGTCTTTGTGGTGAAGATGAAAATGATGCCACTCAATTGAAGAGACGTCGTTGCCAACTGACTCGGCTTCATGGATAACCTCAAAGTCATTGGTTGCATTTTCACTGAAAACACAAATGAACATAATCAAATTAATTAAATAGACTTGTATACCTTGTGCATTGAATAAAAAAAAAAACATGTTTTTGGTGTCCAATTGAAAGTCATCGGGTATTCAGGTTGGCTCCATGGTCTCTTCCCCTGCCTTTCACCTCTGAGGACCCCAGCTGGTTCGAATCTTGCTTTGAGAGAAACATTACATTTTTTCAACATTGTCTTTGTATCTTCAGGGCACTTTTTATTGTTCCTTGGTTTCTTAGTAAAACAACAATTGCTTCCTTATTCAAAACCCTTCTCAACAGAAACTTAATACTTAGGAACTTAGTTAACAGTACATGGAAATATAGCAGGGCATTAGTTGCAAATAATATTCAGGGCAATAGTCACAAACAGGATTTTTAACCTGACATTTTTGCCAATAACCTGTTCTTGCTAACAATATTTAGTTTGCGCCAGCAAATGTAACTTCTGAACCATTTGTAAGACGCTACGCTATGTTTTTTTTTTTTTTTTTTTGAAAATCTCGATTATTAGAATTGTAAATGGACCTACCTATTATCATGTTTGCGGTAGATTGTGACTTCGTAGTCTTCGATACCAGATTCAGGATCAGAGAATCCCTGCCACTGAGCTGACACTGTGGCTGGTTTAGAAGAGAATTCAAGATCCACTGGGCCTAGAATGAGGCCGTCATACACGCTTCCTTGGACTGGTGGAGTTAGATCGACAGTCACTGGCAAAAAAGGGAGTAACAATTCAATTTCGAAAACAAACGTCAACCAGGGAATTGGTGAGAATATGAATCTATTTCTTTCTTATTTTTCCAGCACTTCAATAGCGTCCAATTGACAAACAACTCTCAACAATTTACCGTTATAACAAGGTAGTGTTTAACTTTCCGAGTAAGGGGACATGTTTTTTTTTATATACTTAAATTTTTCATAAGGGTCGTTCTGGTGACAACACAGAGTTGTTGAGTGGTTAAGCCGGATTAACGAAATTGTTATTTGAATGATACTGATTTAAAGGTTTAAATGGGACAAGTTAAGGGATTATCCGAAGTGGGATTAACATAAAGGCAATGTGGAAAATCACCTCCATTTGATGAAGCCGAAACATTCAACTTGTCATAACCGCCGTGGAATGCTACAAGGGTTGAGTAGTAGGTCTCGCCATGCTGTAGGGTCACATAGCCGGAGCAGACACCATGCTCTCGGCGAGACACTTTGACAAAGTTCACAACGTTGCTCGACCGAGGTTGGGTTCCAACGCCCCACAGGTAGGAGGAAATACCAGATTCTGGATCGAACCAGTTGTACCAGTTTCCGCAAATCTTGTAAAGAAGGGAAAACATTTTTGATTGGACAGATGAAACAACGCTGAATACTATTTCAAGACTACATTTTTCAAGCTGTAGATTTAATTCATCTTAACATTTGACAACGGAATTAACCAAATATCTTTATGAACGTAAATACTGAGTGGAAAATTGTTCAAGTTTCCTTACTTTTTAGGACTGACTCACTTTTGAAAAGCCTGTCTCCCACTACTTAAAGTCTTGTCAAAACTTTGAAAAAATTGTTAGTGCCCCAAAATACCGTAGTGTGAGAGTCCATATAATGAGAGGAATATATATACTGCTTTCTTTTACTTCGTTCCGATCTTTAGTGAACACAAGATCTCGGCCTGCATAGGGTCCATCGAATAAGTCTCCGGCAATTGGTGGAGTATCATCGACCAAGATTGGCTCATCAGCATGATCTACAGTTCGAAGGTCAACTACAAAAAACAAGCAAAGAAAAGCGAGAATGACGGACAGTTGTCACGTGACCTTGATCGAACAGGAGAAACCGCTGCCCATCTCCATATCAGCACAGTAAGGTCAATAAAAATAGAGTATCAATGATTTGTGATTCACATCTTCTGTAGGCCTAGCTCAATACCAAATTTTCCTTGTAATTTTTGAAAGGGTTAATAATGAATTTGTGTTACCGTTATTGACAGCTCTGACGATTAGCCAGCATGGTATGCCATTTGGAATCTTGAAGTCGATGTAGAGTTGTTGACTCACTGCGATGGCTTCCCAGTCATGCAGAGATTTATCCCTTGGTGTTCGCCCAGCTGCCACATGATACGCAAACAGGTGGGAGTCTGGATCGCTGAAAATCATCCAATATTAAAGGAAAGTAAGATTGTCGGTCTTTTTCTGTCAACTGGATTTAAACATTGGTATACAAACAGGTGGGAGTCTAGATCGCTGACAAATCATCCAATACTAAAGAAAAATAAGATTGTCGGTCTTTTTCTGTCAACTGGATTTAAACATAGGTGGGAGTCTGGATTGCTGACATATAATCCAATATTAAAGAAAAGTAAGATTGTCGGTCTTTTTCTGTCAACTGGATTTAAACTAAGGTACGCAGACAGGTGGGAATCTAGATCGCTGACATATCATTCAATGTTAACGAAAAATAAGATTGTCGGTCTTTTTCTGTCAACTGGATTTAAACATTTAGGCGTTTCAAACTGTATTTCCTTGACAGAAAAGTGTTGTTACACTCTATATTGAATGATGACAAATATCAAACAATGTCAGCTCAAATCAAGCAAAGCTTTCTCGGAATATTTGTCATTAAGATTGTCTAGTCACCTCTTTTATATACGTTATCAGATCTCGGATCAGACGACATCAAGTTGTTTTTTCTGTCAAGTTTTTAAAACACATACTCACCCAGCCTTCACCTGCAATCCAATTATACCAATAGAAGATTCATAAGTGATGTTGTCAATGCTGTGTATTATTGGCGGAGTGTTATCTATGATGAGCGGGGTGCTGTGGCAAACAGTCAACGCCATTGGGCCGCCAAACTCCACCTTATTCAGTGCACGCACGCTGATAAAATAGGCCCCATCTGAGGTACATACAAAATAAACAGAAATTAAAACAATTATATCTGGGAGATTTCCGTAAAAATCTTCATTTAACAGACTGGTGTCCATTCCTGCAGACGGTTACAGATATGTTTTTTTTTATCAAAGGAAAACAAGTGTAAAATTTAATCGTAAAATCTAAAGTGAATCTTTTTTTACCTTTGCTCTTTTTTATATAGTTGCCACCAATGTTAACAGCGTTTCTTAAAATGGCAACAATAATCACAGGCTGTTCTTCTTCCCAATCTCAATTTAGTTTTATACTTACATGAATGAAACAAAAATGTACCACATGACTGTAAGGTATCAACCTAAACTTGAAGTAGTCTAAAGATACTGTGCCGAGTTTTTTTCAGAGATTCGGTGAACTTAATTCATAAACATTTTGCTTGCGCATTAACCCTAAACTTTTTCTTGTATGATAAATCAGATGAAACTGCATATTAATCTGTGCATAATTATTTCCATTGCTTGAAAATCTGTAATTCTCTCGGTACAGGCTGCGTGTCACAGTACCGGGACCCCTCTTTCTGCGCAATATTGAAAAAGTTTTACTAATCATCTCAATGATACTCCGAGCTAAACATGTCTCGTCCATATTTTAAAATTTTCCTGTCACTTAATAAAACAATTGTAAAGCTAAAGTTAATAAAATGTTCGAATATTTCTGGCTGAACTTCAGTACTCTCTAAATTTAAAAGAGTGGAAAACCACTCATTTTGTACGCCATACCACTTTTGCAAAAGGCCATGTAGCGGACAACTCTTTTTAGAGTGAAAGACAGGTTTTCTCATTTTGAATAAGAGTAAAGAAATAAGATGCTCAGTGAGTTTCATTCTCAAAAGAGCCAAAATGACACCCCTCGGACGAGAGAGTGAAATGCTTTTCACTTTTTTTTTTTACATTTAAAGAGTAAGTAGACAGGGTGAAACTTAAAATTTCTTTAAAACGCTTTGTGGTGACAGCGTGTGGTAATCTCTTTTGAGTTACCAGACGTTTCGACCAGTGTGATCTGGTCTTTAAAAAAAGAACACAGGTGAATTTATACCTGGTAGGTTGACGTTGACAATCAGTCCCTCATGGTTCCATTCTGATTCATCAAACAGGTGTGCGTGAGGATCTATATGCGTGCTGACGTCATCATCACACACGCTGTAACCAACAGACCAGGTGTAGCCATGGATACCGGTCTCGTTGTCATGGATACCATCCCAGTTTGCTGAAAGGAAAGAATGTCATTTATAGATCCTGCAACA